>CM046455.1:77638946-77973946 GCA_025506515.1 Flaveria trinervia | reverse complement strand
TATTATCTCAACTTTTGATTTTGCCAATAAGAGTCACAATCTAAATGTTTGTTAACTCTATTAGTTTTTGATAACATGTCGTATTACATAATTAAAATAAAAAGTATAAATATATCATTCAAGGTTTGCATCTTTTTGTAACTAAACTATTTAACTAGCGACAAAAGCATTACATTAAATAATATCACAAAATAAAAGAATTAAGTAATATATTTATATTTTAATTATAACGATTTTATACGTCACGTCACATCATGAGCCATGTCACGTAATATGTCACAAAAAAACTAACGAACAATTAGATTGATACTATTATTAGTAACCAAATCGAAAATTGAGACTAATACCGATCAAATTGTTAGTTGAAATTAATACTGACTAATAGTAAATTGTTTGGAATATTTTAAATATAATATTTAAAAAATAACATAACTAATTTTAAATTTTCATTTATAACTTTAGTAAGTACTGTCTCCTTACGGTCCTCAAACCGTCATACTTGTCGTAAAGTTGTGTATCGGTAACCATGAGCAGAGAAGCTCATAAGCAACTATAATTTCAAGAAAAGGAATTTAAAGGCGATTTCTATAAAATGAAATAAAAGCAACAAGTTTTTTGAAAGTGACAACATCAATCTAGTTGAAAGCTTTGACCGATGTTTTCTTTTTCCAAAAGGAACATTGTCGCCTTAACGTTTCCCACGAGCTTTGATGGCCGAACAAGTTTGCTGGCAAACATCAAGTAGTGTCTTGCGCTTTTGATAACCTAGCACGACGTTGTTATAATTCTTTGAAATACTTTTCGCTTCTTTTAAGTTAGCCAAACCACTTTATTCGGCCTCAAAAATATAATAAATCTTTAACAATGAAAGCATAAATGGGGGAAATCCGACATCATTGACGAATACCCTACCAAACTATTGTAGGCATGCAACAAGATGTTAGAAGATGCTCCATTGTTTCGGGTCCGTTTGAACAAGCATGCAACAATTCGAGTTAGTATCGATATTCCTTTTGAGTAGGGTGATCCTCGTCGATAGATGCTCCATAGTCGTTGAATCACACTACACAATTACTAACTAGTAGCTCTAACATGGTTGAGAACTCACTTGGGTTGATTGCACCCGCAAGACCATTTCCCTATTTATATTAGGGGAAAATGTCACAGAATAGTAACCAAGTTTCAAAAGTGTTCTAATTTAGTCACTCATGCATATTTTCTTAAATTGGACCTCCAAACGATCAAATCGAGTCATTACCAAATTTTATTATTACAAGAAAGTAATGATGGAAAAAATGGGAGTTAGAATTTTCAATATATAAAATTATATTAAAAAATAAAAAAACATGTTAATTATGAAAAAAAAGTGTCTAAAATTTACGTCAAACGTTCTATATCAACATCAAAAGATAGAAAAAAATATTTTTTAAATGAATCCAAAAGTATAACATGTTAAAAAATATATTATGACTTTTAATTTTTATAAAATATAAAAATAAGTGATCTAATTGAAACACTTTTAAAACTTGAGTTACTTAATTAGAACACTTTTAAAAATTGGTTACTATTTTACAAAGTTACCCATTTATATTATTAACAACACACTTCTGAATGATTTTAAGTTGATACTTTAAAACCAAGAAACATAAATCGGTACCACCGGAAATCATGCTACCTTATTATAGGCCTTTAAAAAAAGTATAATGGGATAAAACTTAGTAAAACATATGTAGATCGATATTATGTTTTGTGTGAGATAATAAGTATCTCACATTAGCATAATCAACCACTCTGAGAGTATACCTATTATTGTACAACAATCCCATGTCTCTAAGTCTAATAAGGATATTAACTTATCTTACTACTCTAATAAAATGGTAATTATGATTGTCACATGTTACTTTTTAGACTCATCTAATGCCACATATGATCTTGATATTTAATAATAAATATTTTTCCGCTCAAAATAATTAAATCTATCATTTTTATATTAAATTTTTTAAATACACATTTTGTTTCCAAAATTAACGGGATATAAACTAAAACCATTCAATTTTAAAATCTAAACTAAAAAACATATATATTTTACTTTTACTCCTAGCAAACTCTATTGGTAATATTTAAAATTATCTTCTTGTCAAATATTTATTTTTAAAAAGACAATATGTTATAATTTTAAAATAAATGTTTACTTTAAAATTATATAAGACCATTTAAAGGCACACCAATTATAATGTTTTATATGTTTTTCTATAGAAACTGTTATTTGTAAAAACAAAGAATTAGTTTTAGAAATTAAAATAAAATGCTATTAAAAAAGTATTCAATTAGACATTAATATTTTCAATTGTATTTTATTTCATTAATGTCTCTTTTTCTTTTCTATTTTGTTATTTGTTACTATCAATAAAATCATTATTTTCTAAAATTTAATATGTTTTTAACTAATTTTTGAAATGTGTTCTTATTTCATTAGATATATTTATTTTAATTTGTAAGAGGTTTCTTTAATTTATTAGATAACATTTTTTCTGTTTTCTTTTTATCCAGTTTTATTATACTATTTTTTATTAATGTAAAACTATTTAATCAAGTCTATTAAGATAGTCATTTTTATGTGAAATTTAGAAGGTTTTTTAATTAATTTTTGCATTGTTCATGCTTAGTTGTATTATCATATGATCATAAGTTTAATAGTAAATTCAACTAAATATGCGCATGATTATATGTTATAATTAGTACGAAAAAAAATCACCGACCTTTATTTCTATGAGGTTCTTTTTTATTAAATTCCATGTAATTTTGACTTACACCGTCATATCTTACGTCTTTTGTCATTTACAATTACTCAAGATAAGATTAGTCAGTATTTTACTTTTTTTTCATTGTCACGTTAGGTTATTTAATTACAATTTTTAAACTCATGTACATATCAATGGTTTTCTAATAGAAAACTTTGATAAAAATGATATCACTGTTTATTACTTATAATTTTTACTCATACGTAATTTTAATCGTATATTTTAAAATATCGTTTTATAATTAATAAAATTTTATTTTATTTAATATTTTATTTATTCAACTCGTGTAATATCTCACACCCCAACCTTGACGGCGGAAACGTCGAGATGTGAGGATTAAGATTGTTCACAACCACATAACGCTATATTTAAATGTATATATTAAAATTATAAGTTTCAAAAGGCATAACAAACATAAGTCTCAAACATGAAATAAGTTCCAAACAAACAAAACATTACATAAACATTTTATTTATTAAACTAGGTCCAAGTTTTAGTTTTATTGCAAGCTTCAAAAGTCCACTTTAAACTTGGGGATTTCCTGAAACATGATAAAAATAAAAGGTCAACTAAAAATAGTTGGTGAGTTTCCAAGGTTTTCCTACATAATATGATAAAGTTACAAGTAGCAATTCATGTCATAGGTCATAAGTTAGTAAGGTTATAGAACACATATCGTTACAACCAAACCTCGACTTGATTACAAGTATAAAAGATTGGCTAAGTGTATTTGGTTCCCATGATGAACAAGCATACGTCATCAGGAGCCGGCAATACCTCGGTTTCAGCACCAAATAGGCTTGTCAGGCCCAAAGATCTAAGACGTCGTCATGCTAGCAATAGTTAATGATTGTAAACAAACTATGTATCTCATATAATCACTTACAACACACAAATAACCATAACAAAAATATGAATTGCAAGTGCTTTACAAGTCTCAAAAGTTTATAAGTGTATGATGTATAAGTATCATGTTTCACCCCAAAATAATGTGAAATAAAGTAAAAGGGGGCAAGGAAACTCACATGTCAAATAAGTATATAATGAAGATCAATAAGAATAATATATGTCGTTCCGAGATAAAACATCACAAGGCACCTAGATATATAAATATTACAAGATTTAGGTTAATAATAAGATTAACGAGTTAACATGAACTAAGGTTTCAATAAGGATTTTGGGTTTTATAAATATGGTTATTTGTCGAACTCATGAATATATCTGTTTTATTATAATGAAAGAATTTTACTAATCTTTTTATAATGATTAGATAATGATTTAATTATAAAATGTAAATAAAATTTTATAATTAACATAATTGATCCAAAATTAAAAATAACGTAATGACTAATAACAATTTAGTGATTTCGACTATTTGAAACTGTTTTTATGAAAATAAACTAATTATAACATTTTTAAAAATATTTTATAAAAAAATTGCTTAAGTGTTTAAAGAATTAATTTAACAGAAAATAATTAGTTAACTTCTAAAATAAACAAAATATTTAAAACTGATTTTTATAATTTTTAGAAATTTTATGTAATTTTTTCAAAGGCTAGAAAGCCTTAAAAATGGGTGAGGTTGCCCGGGTTCGAACCCGAGACCTCTAGTTTGATGGGGCGCGCATGTAACCAGTAAGCTGAGGGCCATGGCCGTGTCCTAAGCTTGGTTCTAAACTTTAAATTCTCATTTAAAAAGAAACCCCAAAACCACATGAACCCTAGAACGATTTGATCCCAATTGAACCCCGATTCGATTCAATTACAGGTTAGATTCATGGGGCTTTTATTCCCCATGTTAAAACGATCATGTAGATATTCTTAATTACCCGAATGAAGATGATCTGAATTTGAACACTACGATGAACAAACCGCAACTATGTCGTGAACGATTCGGATAGAAACAAGATTGATACACAAATCCATTTTGTAGAAAGCTTCAAGTAGTCACAATGATGAAAAGCCCTATGTAAATTTTGGTTTGGGTGTTCGGGTGATGATGTTCGAATGGGGGATCGGTTCGCGAGATAGAAGATGGTGGAATGAGATGTATGAGTGAATTTCAGATAGGGTTTTGTTTATCAAAAGTTTAGGAATGATTTAACCATCATTTTGGTTCGATTAATTAGACCATTAAGAGATTTTAATTGCCAACGTTTGATGTTATGTGTAACCGGTTACTCGGCCCCAATCGACCGCAATAACATTATTTTTAATTCAATTAAGGTTCATCATTGAGTTCGAATCACTTTCCCGAAGCATTTAGAACAGTTTTTGGTCATTAATTTGGTGTTTTATTGCGTTTTGAAGCTTCGCCGGAAGTTGGCCGGAATTGGTCGCCGGAAAAACGTGAGAAATGGGGAAAGGTTGTTTGAGTTTTGATGTTTAACACTAATGGCCCCTGCAATTTCAAGCTTTATTATTTCATGCTCAAAACTTCCATTTCAAGTTTCTAAAATGACAAATTAACCCATTAACCTTTTTAAACTTTAAGATTAATTAGCTTTTATAACTTATCAATTATTAGCCTTTTATAAATCATTTTTATCATCTTTAATTTACTTGTTACCAACATTACTTTCATTTATCTATTGTTGTTAATATTATTATTAATTTTATTAATATGGTTATTATTATTAGTATTATTATTTACCTTTTCATGTTAATATTATTATTATTAAAATCACTATTAAGATTTTTTTTATTATTTAATTACTATGTAATCATTTACATTATAAACTTTCAAGTTAAAGAATTAAAAACAAATTAAAGCAATAAGCGTAAGTAACCCATAGATTCTCATCAAAGGCATAAATAGTCCTTATAATTTTAACTTAACGAAAATACGAGATGTTACATAATACACGAGTTTACTAAAACTAGATTTTTAATATATGGGGTAACTTTGTAAAATACTAATAAAGTTCTAAAATTGTTCTAAATATGTCATTCATAAAGTTTTTTCTTTCAATCAGGTCATTCGTAAAATTTGTGTCCCAATCAGACCACTAAAGTTTTAGGATTGTTCTAATTAGATCATTCATAAGTTACAAAAAAATGAATTTTTTAAAAAATTAACAATATTTATAGAGAAACTGAATTATTTCAAAAAGTTTGTGAATTATTTAAAACAATGAATACAATATGAGTGACTTGATTATAACACTCCTAAAACTTTAACGATTTAATTGGAACAAATAAAAGTATTAGTGTCCTAATTGTAACACTTTTAAAACATTAATGACCTGATTAAAACAAATAAAAAGATGAGTGATCTAATTGGAACGTTGTTAAAACTTGCTTACTATTCTATGAAGTTTTCTCTTAAGTCTTTAGTGATTCTTTATATTTTATAACTATTCTAATTTTAAAATCATCAAGTATACGCTGTACAAAATTCAAACCCCTGTTGTAGGGTTTTGATTCCTTACCCATGTGTTCGAACAACTTCTAATCATGTCATTTGATGCATTTTGTAGGTTATTCATAGTTAGTAATTATGTAATGTGATTCAACGACTGTGATTTAGGTCTTTTTAAATGGTGGGTGGTAGTTGACGAGAAAGTGAAAGAAGGGGTTGAATTTTAATATTTTATGTTTTCTTAAAGTAAAACCACATGGAATATTTGTGTATGATTAATCACCTTTTTAAAAAATAATAATAAAACGTTTTCGAACAAACGTGAAGGTGCAAGATGTTTCTTTAATTCTAGAATACGTGAGCACATACGTAGCCAAAGGATATCCGTCCCCACGTCCATGACGACAATATAACTCCCTTTAATGTGCATAATTATGCCATTATTAAAGTTACTTTTTCTTAAACGTATAGATTACTTTAAAAAATATCATGACCTAATAAAAGTTAGAGTATGTATTTTAATATTAGAGTAAATTGTTGTTTCATCTCTGTCTGATAGTTACATGTTTTAACCATTTGTATATCTGATATTTTAAAATTGTCACTAGTCACCTAATGTTTTTTGTTTTTCTCAGTTGAATTCAAAAACCTAATGCCATTAGAGTTCTTTGTTAAAACATTCGTCAAAGGTTTACTTTTTCACCTTTTTGACAAATGTTTTATCAAAGAAATCTAACATTATTAGGTTTTTGAACTCAAATGACAGCAAAATAAAAAGGTCTAGAGGCAAATGATAATTTTAAAATAATAGGGACATTAGTTAAAAACTTAAACGCCAAAAATGTAAATTGTAATTCACTCTTAAAAATTAAAATCAAATCTCGTAATTTTCCTACTCTAATAAAAGAGTAAATAAGGGTTCACATTTCAGCTCTACATTTTTTCTTATCAAACTTTTCTCGTTTCTCGCACCGATAAAATAATCACATTAATTACTAATAATATTATTATTATCTTTACATTATAATTAGTTTTTTAATGAATTAAGAAAGAGAACTTTTTATTAATGTTATTCCAATATAAATAAATTTTTTATAAAGGATTTTTTTTCTAAATATCAAACTATTTTTACGTAATACTTTAAAATTGTTTTTTTAAGTAGTTTATTTATGAAACAAAAATAATTAAAATAGGGAGTTATAGCAAGGAAATTTTTAAAAATGAAAAACATTTAACACATTATTTTAAAACAAAATGTTTATTTATCTTTGAGAAAATAAATTAAAAAGTTTATATTATTGTTTTATTATTTATAGTTATTACTTATACATAATTTCAATTAAATCTTGTTTAGTTTATCGTTTTATAACTAATATTTTTATTTTATTTATTTAACCCGTGTAATATACGGGTTTACTAAATCTAGTTTATGATAAACAAGTAAAATCTTATTAAAACCTTATCTTATACACAATTATAAAATCGTATCACATTTAAAAAAATATTAGTTTCATGGGTCTTTTAAAAAGTATATCATTATATTTCAAAATCTGTAATTGAGAAGTATATTATTTTCGGTCACTTGGGTTTTAGCCCAGGCTAAGAGTTTGAATAAATAATATATATTCAAACTTGGTACGAACTACGAAGTAGTTTATAATGCTATAGCTTGGACGTTATTTATTAATTTAATATATATTAATTAGCAAGTTAGTTGTGTATGTGTTGTATATTAGTTTAGTGGGGTTGTATTAATTTTTTGTCTTTTGTTTTTTTTTGTTTTTATAATATTTAATTTTTTTTAACTTTGGTCTCTTATATTTTTTATATTTGTAAAAGTTTTTCTTTTACGTTTCAGTATAAAATTTGCAAGTTAACTCATTCAGCATGTGTGTGTGGTTCAACGTTTTTAAACACATTTTTTTCCAACGACACCGTCACAACGTACTGGTTCTAGATAGACTTATTGTTTTATATATTTTACGTTTCGTCTACGTGATTCAACGTTTTATGTTTATTTTTCCTTCGGTTATTTTTATTTGTTTTTTTATTTTATTTAATATGATTTTTTCCGGTGTAGCCGGTCATTGACAGTAGTTTGTAATTGGTGCTATTTGACACAGTTTTACGCCCTACGCTGCAACGTAAGGGCTTAGTATTGGTTATTACTAATAATAACGACATATATGAAAGGGATTTACCAAGTAGTTGAAAAAATCTTGAACGGTGACAACGGTCCTTTAATACCCATAGAGATTTTGACCATCAAAATCGGTGTGTTTTAATTGTCTTTTACCGTCTATCACCACCATATACACGCACATTATCATATGATACTATCCAAAAGTTGAGAAAATGAAAAAACAAATTATCAGGGAAACCAAAAGAAAAAATATAACAAGCTTTAGATACGACGTTAATCTTATATTTGAAAAACAAATCAAAACGACACGACTACAAATGACCATTAAAATACAAAAAAATAATAATAATAATAATAAAAGTATAACATTTTCGTTACAAAATATGTTGACGATTTGCAACCACAAACTCCAACAACCCCCTCATTACATTTCCAAATCCCAACTTGTGAATTCCACATACCGTACAACTACTATCCACAACGTACAAGCATCCACAGCACAACATCTCTGCAAAAGTGCAAATCACCACCACCACCACCACAATAAACACCCAACAACTCACCCTTTGTATTTATACCACTAATCCATCACCACCACCACCAAATCGGAAATCAACATCTCCGATCAAACATCCACCGGAAAACATGTCGGAAGCGGTGAAGTTGTACGGACTCGGAGGGAGTCCATTCGTTTGCAGAGTGAAAATCGCTTTAAATCTCAAGGAAATCAAGTACGATTTCGTCGTTGAAGATTTGAGCAACAAGAGTGCCGATCTGATCAAATACAATCCTGTGCATAAGAAGGTGCCGGTGCTCGTGCACAACGGGAATCCGATATCGGAATCGCTTGTGATCGTTGAGTATGTTGATGATGTTTGGAAAGGAGCTCCGATTTTGCCTCGGGATGCTTATGAAAGGGCTCAGGCTCGATTTTGGGCAAAGTTTATCGATGATAAGGTAATGGTTTAGTTTTGTGATTATGCGAGTGTTGAGACTGATGATTTGATGATACACTAATACACTTGATTTCGTTTCAATTGAGTAATGTTATAGAGGTGATGATCAGTTATGCTTAGATACATTGATTTTGTGTGAACATATGTTACTATATGGATTCACAACCCATTTTTCATCTTAGAGCATTCACAGGCCTTTTGGCATATGTAGGCGAATGTAATCCTTAAATTATATGAAATGGTTATGAGTAATTACGAGTAATTACGAGTGATTGCGAGTGAAGGAGAGATAAATGTTATTGTTGAATCTGTAAATTTAAAGAATTAACGTTCAACCCTTATAATTTCTTTCAATCTTTTTAAAAATTGTTGTGAGTGTAAGAAGAAAATATATAATGATAAAGGTATAAACAATATTGTTTAATTAAAAAGATAAGAGAAAAAGTTGTATTTTTAGTGTAATTATATCAATAAAAATGAGGAATGTGTTGTAAATACTCTTAATATTAGTAATTACAATTAAAATCATTTTTCTTACTTTTTCAATAAAATTATATATTTTTATACTTTTATCATTACATTTTTTTTCTTATCTACTCACAACCACTTTCAACGAATATTAAAAATTTAATAAAGATAAACAGTATTTTACCAAATATAAAGATAACGGTAACATGTTCTCTATCCTCCACTCACAACCATTGTTAATCATTCTCTATGATATAGAGAGCACACTCATAGAATTATAGAGAACAAGCTGTAAATGCTTTAAAGGATTGGTATCTAGATCTACCTGTGTATATTGTGTATGACTTAGCTTATACCCAATTATGTATAGGAGACCGTTTGTTACAGCTTAAAACGTTATGGTCCTATTTATTGAAAACAATGGATCCTACATTATTTGTTATGTTATTCATAAAATTGGTGTTCTATTACTAGTTAACTAGAACTGATGGTAGATTACATGGTTTTTTGTTATGTTGTTGACCAAATTGATCTTCTTTTATTGTTTAACTAGAACTGATGGTAGATTATATGGAATGTTAAATGTTTTAGTGTCAACCTGCACTATTCAAGGCTATTGGTAGCCATGGGCAGGAGCAAGCTGTTGCAGAAGCTCACGAGCAGCTGCAATTTCTAGAAAATGAATTGAATGTAAAAGGTAACAAGTTTTTTGGAGGTGACAGCGTCAATCTGGTTGACATTGCCGCTACTTTCATATCCTATTGGGTTGGAGCAGCTGAAGAAGCGTTGGGAATAAACATCTTGAACAAAGGCAAGTTCCCGAAGTTAAGTGAATGGTGCGATAACTATGTTAACTGTCCGGTTGTCAAGGATGGTTTGCCTCCGAGAGAAGTCATAGTTGGTTTCTTTAAGAAGAGGTTTGGTAATGCATAATGGTGTGCGACGGTAATAAATGTGTGCTTATGAAGTTGAAGCTTCTCTGTATGACATTTGTCGTTGTTTTAATAAGCAGCTCGTAGATGCTGATTTGTCTTGTGTTAGGTAGTATGTAGCCTTTTTATGTTTATCATTTTGCTGGAGCTGATATGCAAGATTCTCTTTTGTTTTTTGAATAAATTCATTCACACTCTCTTTTCATTCATGACTTCTTTACTTATGTAATAACCTTAGTTTCATAATACGGATTTTTGGATTCTAAAATAACGGTTTAGGCATATATGTTACATTCTTGAAATCACCTAACTATATGTCACACATCAAGCACAAAAGCCAACTATATGTCACACATCAAGCACAAAAGCCAAGCAAGCGATAGAAAGCCACAAACAAACCTAGAAATCATGTTGATTCTATCAAGCCCGTTTCTTGATCTGATTTCACTGTATAGTAGGACGGTATGAATTTTGTAAATCAATTCATGTGTGTAATAGTTAGATATAATACTTTATAGTATTAGACAAGTTAGTCCTACTACTGAATGTATATACCAAATTACTAGTTTTATTAAAAGGTTTGGTTGGTGGGGTGGAATTTTTCTTTTTTTCTGTGTTTTAATTTTTCTTTTTTTTTGTTTGTGTTTTAGTTTTTTTTGTTTGTTTATGTTTTAGTATGGTTTGTTTTGGGTATGGGTACGAGATTTTGAGATGGGGTTTTTTGTGAGTTTTTGGTATCTGGACACGCGTCTTTGATTTGTAGGGTTCGTTGATTTTGTCTTTCTCCCGTTCCTGCTTTTTTTCACCCTGACGATTCTCGCTATTAAGGTTTGGGTTTTTTTTTGTTTGCTCTTTTCGAAGCTTTGATTTTCGTCGGTTTCTATTTTTGACCGTGTCGCTTTCTTGCAGCTTTGATTTTCGTTTGTTTTGTGTATGGTGTTAGGCATTGATTTAGTTTTTGGATTCTGCATGTTATGGTGTGTTATGAATTTGGGGTTTTGGTGTGTTTTACTTTGTGTATTTTATTGATTTTATGGTTTTGAACCTTTATTTTGATTTTGATTTAGTGTTACATTAAAACTCGCATACGCGCAACAACGCGCGCCAGAACCTAGTTATAATAAAACAATATATGTATTAAAATATGATATTAGGGGTTTAGTGGTGATTAGTGTCAGGATTAAACTCACAGGTAAAATTTAGAATTTTAAATTTTTTTATAAACTCTATATATTGAAATATTTTTTAAATAACTCTTCCAATATCTTACAACATGTAAATTAAAATTCTTTTGAACACCCATAATGATTTTGAGTTTTGAGTGGTGGATTTCAAGAAACTAAACATTAAGTTTGAATTCTAGTAGGAATTTCAACTATTTGCTTTTCATGTTATTCAAAACTTATAAATAGTTTTTTTTAATTATAAACACGTACTTGTCTCTAAAAACACGTACTTGTCTCTAAAAACACGTACTTGTCTCTAAAAACACGTACTTGTCTCTAAAAACACGTACTTGTCTCTAAAAACACGTACTTGTCTTTAAATTGATGTCTTTTGTCTTTTTTGAAATTCCAAAACTTATAAATAGTCTTTTTATAAACACATATTTGACTCTAAAAACATGTACTTATCTCTAAATTGATGTCTTTTCTAAGATTCCAAGATCATTTCATGTTAGTGCACGTGACTCGTGAGCATGGTTGGGAGCTCAAACGTGACATATTCGATGTTTTGGTTTTAAATTTTCCTAATTGGTCGGTTTATTTTATAAAAAATTTAGTTAATTTTGATTATTAGAAAACATGGTTGGGTAAGTATAGTTAGCCTGTGGTTAACCATAGGCAAACAGGTAGTAGCGGAGTTTGAACCATTTTGTAAAGGGGGTGGGAACGAAATTATATTTTTTAAGATGAACGAATTCGATATTTATATAAAATTTTACACTACCGGACAAAAAATTTACACTATCGGATTAAAATTTAACACTACGGACGAAAAAATAGGGGGCGGCACCCCCCTCCCCCCAGCCCCTATGAAGCTCCATTAGTGACCATAGACTTATACTTGGATAAGGTAAGGTTCTAATGAGAACTCTTAATTTTTGTGAGAACCCATTAACCCTATTTGATCCATTGATTTACTTTGAAAAAAAGATACTGCCATGCATCCATTAAATTTCTTTAATAGAAAATGGTAATGTGGTCATTTAACTAACATAATAAAATGCAGATTGAATATGGTGGCGACATTCAATGTATATCATCTAAAACCATATGTTATACCATTTTACAGTATGTTACAGTGTTACACTGTTGTAAACAGTAGCAAAACTATAATTAAAAATAATATGTAAATCAAATGCAAAATATACATCATTAAACAATGTAACTATACCAACATGATTTCAATAACATAACAATCAAACGACATTAAACCACGTAACTACACCAAACAACATTAAACCATTGTAAACCAAATGTAAAAAATTAAAGAAGTATCTAATTTTCTTAGTTACATCATTGTAAACCAATGTAACTTGCAGGACCGGTGAAGGGTATGCACTTACAACACAACAACACAGTGAGAAGAGTTGTTAAGAACACTTAACAGATTAAACAGGGAACTAGTTAACCTTTTGTAATGATACTAAGAACACAAGTAAATATGAGACAGAACAAGATACAAAACACATCAAGAGTTGGTTTTAAAGATTGCAGTATATTGCTTTCTCAAGTTCTATTACAAATGTTACAAAGCATATCATAAAGTTACAAGTACTTGAGATACATATGTTACATCCTACAGTCGGCCATACTTTGAAGGCCAGCTGGATACAATTGACTAGACAACTACAAAATCAAATGTAGAGTCAAAAGGCAGATCACCTTTTGACCAGTGACTATGACATGCCATAGCTTACATCCTAATATATTACAAAAATGATAAAGTACATGAAGTAGAAAGTTACAGACTCAAGACCTCAATGTACAGTTACCAAAAGCATGGACCTTTAACCAACTTATGTAAAGTTGGTGTCTCATCAGAGTCGCAGCGGAAAGGGGTCCAGCTTTATGGTAAAAGGTACATCGGATAAAGCATGTGTTCTAAAATTCTTCGGAAGAAATCTGTCTTCTAGTGTGGCTTCAGAAGACTTTGTCTCTAAAGCTTTGGAAGACTTCATCTTTGGCTTCAGAAGATATTGGTCTTGGGTTCGAAAGATTTTACACTTAGAATGTTTTCTGTTGCTGGTGTGAAACTTTCGAAGCATTCTACTTCAATACACTTGTGCATGCATGCAGGAGAGACTTTGGGTGTTTGGGTTGCATCACCCTCATGTTAAACCTTACATAACTCAACGTAAAAATTAGGCACATTACAATTGTTTAGGTGTTTGAGCACTGTTTGAAAGCTTGAAGACTGTTTGGGTGTTTTAGTTATATCACTGTAAACCAATGAAACCCAATGTAAAAATTAGGCGCATTACAACTCTTTAGGCGTTTAAATATTGTTTGGAAGCTTGAAGACTATTTGGGCATTTTAGTTACATCACTGTAACCAATGTAACCCAACATAAAAACTAGGTGCATTACAATTGTTTGGGCGTTTGAGCATTATTTGAAAGCTTGAAGACTGTTTGGGCGTTTTAGTTACATCACTGTAAACTAATGTAACCCAACGTAAAAAATAGGCGCATTAAAATTAGTAATACCGTCATTACTGTCACACCCTAACCGATGGCGAAAACATCGGGGCGCAAGAAGTGATAGATTGTTCAAAGACATCATAGAACTAAAGTGGCAATAAATTAAGATTAAATTTCATTTCCATTAATCAACAAAACATTACAATGCTTCAAATAAACATACAAAATTTTTGAGAAATACAAGTCTAAAACAAGCATAACAAAATAGTAGATTTGGTGTGTTTCCAAGTCCACCTAATTGAGTTTCTTGATAAAGCTTCAAGCATTTCCTGCAACATGTATAAAATATAGGTCAACATAGGAATATGTTGGTGAGCATACAAGTTTGAATACATAGTATAATAATAAATAAATCTCAATTCAACATGAGTAAAGTATACTAAAGTTTGTACATTGCTAGCATGCAAAGCCGATAATCAAACCAAAGTGTCCACTAGCGTAATCTTAGCATTAAAAATGACCAAGACCGTAAATATTGAATAATTTAACATAGAACCATCATAATAGGGTGGATGTGCTAGTCCTATAGCGCTATACATGTTAAGGGAGGTTTAGATTGCTTGCAAGATAATGTATTCTAGAATGTATTCACAAATAGTATAACAAGTAAGCATGTTTGTATGAATTGAGTTTTAGAATGATTTTGATTAAATGAATAATTGAGTGTATTTGATAATTGATACATGTTGCAACCCAAATAGTGTTAAAACAAAATAGGTGAAGTATGACTCACGGTTTGGCGATTAGAATCCACAAGAATAGATGATCGAGTTTAAATGATTCACCAAAGTCACCCTATAAGGTAAATGAAAGTGTGTAAGTTTAGGATTCAAAGTTTGAGATTTTAGCAATTGGAAAGTATACAAAAATTACAAATACGAGAGTAAATAAAAGTATATACTACTTAGACACTTATTTGGATACCATATATTGTGTGTGTTCTTTATGAGTTTTAATCACTCATTGGAAGTCCAAAATAAGGAATCATAAGATTAGTATAATGTCTACCTTAACACATAACATTCAACCATGGTTGATTGATATTATGGTTTCGTTTTGACTAAGTATTATGTAGATATAAATATAAGTCATGCAATAGAGGTAGGGTAATCCACAAACCTCAAGTTTATATTCATATAGGTCATGTATTAGAGGTAGGGATATCCACAAACCTCAAGATTGTCACCATTGCACAAAATCTCCACATAAGGGTGATTCGGATGGTCATGAGTATATAAATGAAAATACTAAAGTAAATTGACTAGTTTGACTAAGTGTTCAAGTGGGGTATGGTGGATAAATTAGTTGTAGAACCAAGGTTCAACATCACTATTTCATACCATAACACAAGCCTTTCAAATTGGTTGGAAGCTCGGTTTGGTTTCATCCACTTCTTGATTTGTAGATCACTTAGTGTTTTGTAAAGATGAAAGAATAGAGTGTAAAAGACTTAAAATTTCAGAATATAACTTCAACACAAGCCTTCAAACATTGAAGTTGTTGGTAACTTGGTTTAGTATGTAAAAGGTTTAAAAATAAAACAAGAAAACATGTATGAAAGAATTAAGTATAATATTTCCAACTTGGACATCAAAATGGGGGTTACCATACTTGTGTCACCTTGGTGACTAAGTGGTTATGTCCTAGAGGTTATTCCAAGTGGTAGAGAAAATGAAGAAGAAAGTAAAAAAGAAAGTATAAATATATAAATAAATAAATTAATTAATTAAAACTCACAAGTTGTTCTTGAATATTTCTTTCTAAAAAGATAAAGTTTTTGGATGGATTGAGAGAGTTTAGAGTGATGAAAGTGATTAGAGGGGGAATTGAGTTAGTATTTATAGGTGAAAATTATGGTTGGCCATAAGTAGTTGGGGAGATGAGTGAATATAAAATGCAAATTTTTAATTTTAACCCCTTAACTTATTTTATTTATTAATTTGCACCATAACTAGTAACTAATTATGGGTATTTTAATATATGAATCATAATAATAAAACTTGTAATTAATTTTCTGAAATATATAAGTCCCGATAAGTTGTTCGGTTTTGTGTTGATATGCGCATTTGTAATTGTTTAAGCGTTGCACAAACATATAATCAACAAGAATTACATAAAAAAATATTTTCACTATGATCAAATCTTAAGATTACAAGGATTGAACAAGGAGTAATATTACATTTAAAAAAATAAATGTAAAATGCGAAACGTTATTGTCTCCCCTACTTTAGGGAATTTCGATCCGAAATTCATTTAGAAGAAGGTTCTGGAAAAGATGCGGGTACTTGATCTTGAATTGATCTTCACATTCCCAAGTAAATTCTAGACCACATGTTCCTTCCCAACGCACCTTAATAATTGGAATACGACTTTGTTTGAGTTGCTTCATTCCACGATCCATGATTTCAACAGGTTTCTCAAAAAAGTGCATGGTATCGTCAACACATATGTCGTCAAGCGAAATTTGAAGTCCTTCATCGGCTAGGCACTTTTTGAGATTAAAGACATGGAAAGTTGGGTGAACGTTGCTTAGTTCTTGTGGTAGATCAAGTCAGTATGCCACCTTACCAATTCTTTCGAGAATCTTGAAAGGACCTACATATCGTGGAGCAAGTTTTCCTTTCTTACCAAAGCGTACTACTCCTTTCCAAGGAGATACCTTGAGAAGTACGAGATCACCAACATTGAATTCCAAGGGCTTACACCGTTTATCGGCGTAACTCTTTTGTCGGCTTCTTGCAGCAAGTAAGTTGTCGCAAACTTGCAAGATTTTATCTGTTGTCTCTGAATAATTTCAGGACCAGTGACTTGTGCCTCGCCGATCTTGTGCCAACAAATAGGTGAACAACATTTGCGACCATAAAGAGCTTCAAATGGTGCCATTTCGATACTAGAGTGATAACTGTTATTGTACGAAAATTTGACCAATGGTAGGTGTACATCCCAGTTGCCACCAAAATCGATAACACAAGATCGAAACATATCTTGAGAGTTTGGATAGTACGTTAAGTTTGTCCATCAGTTTGAGGATGAAAAGCCGTACTAAGATTGAATTGAGTGCCCAAAGCTAACTAAAAAGTTATCCAAAAACGGGAAGTGAATCGACCATCATGATCAGAGATGATATCGAGAGGGATACCATGACGACTAATGATTTCAAAATTGTAGATACGAGTTAGCTTTTCAACGGAGTATTCTTCACGAATGGGAAGGAAATGAGCTGATTTGGTTAATCGATCGATAATTACCCAAATACTGTCATGCTCGGAAGATGTTCGGGGAAGTTTGGTGAGTACATAAGTACGTGTAAATAAGACATGTGGAACCCTAATCATACCAAAACCAAAGACTCAAGCTTCCAGAAAAATAGACACGTTTGACCTAGTTGACCCGTTTGACCCGTTGGTGACATTATGAGTTATAATTCAAATAAAGCCAATGAGCACATACAACATACATGATTAACATTCAAATAGTATCATACGTATGCCATATCAACCAGGTGTATCACTTAGATCATCATACAATCAAGTACTATACAAGTCATACGAATCTAGAACATTAACATATCCACTAGTTATAATACAACTAACATGTCACACAAGGTTCAACCATTCATCACATGCCATGTGAAGCCACTCACGACTTTGCATTCTAAACCCTGCCAATCCTACTAAGTAGGGCCTCAGATCCGCACGCGTGTATAATGATCATAACCATATTCTTTAAGCATATGCATTGCATCACAACATCACAACAATCAATTACCAATCCCAAGCATGATGTCCTACTACTACACACAACATCCAAACCATACATGATCACAAATGTCCAAATATCATTCATGACTATCTCAACATCACAAACAACCAAGTTATCATATCTTACCACGTTAGAATTCATCCATGATCATACTAACATGCTCCTAACACCCAGATAGGTTACAACTACCATCTATCACATTTTACATGAATAAAGTTTCCCTTTTGGAAAGAATATCCCAAAATCTATCAATTACCCAATATGATCATGGATTCATCAATAACATACCAATTCAAACTCATATCATCATCTAAACATGATCAACCACATTCAAACATCATAACCCATCATTCATATCTTAAAAGTTACTATCTTTAGTAATGTATGAACTATAACATGTTTTATTGAATTTCCAATGATCACAACAACAATCTAACATCTAATTATCACCATGAACACATCCATAACATCATAACATCCATAGTTCAACATTTCATGCAAATAAAGTTACTATTATTAGTAACCTATGAACATCAACCCTAAATCATCAATTTCTTGCAAGATTCATGATTCCTAACATTCATACAACTTATTAATCAGCACACATTCATCAAACAATCATCATTCACCCATAATCATGCCCAAAATCGAATTAGGGTTTGACTAGAATCAAAACCCATGATTAAACCACTAACAACATGTAATTCATCCATGATCGACGTTAACTAACATGTATTCAACATAACTAACATATAAACATCACCAAACAACATCCAATTCGAGCGCATGAGGGTCAATTTCACTTCCAAGGTTCGGCCATAAACAAACACTCACAAAAACATGAAAAATCTAACCTTTAAACAAGTTATAACTTGCAATTGATGATTCCAACAAGTTATATGCCTTGAAATCGATCCAATTTCGTGTTCCCTTTCTTGTTCTTGGTTGATTTCGCAATGGGAGGGGTGTTTGGAGGATGTTCGCGGCCGAAGGGAGGTGGATTAGGGTTTGGGTTTGTTTTATTAAATTTTAATTTACATATTTACCCTTTTAACCCTTGTAATTTGTATTTTATAAAAACTAGGCTTTAAACTCTTTGTAAAGTGTTTTTAACTTCATAATATAAAGATATAAACTTATAAAATTCATTATATATCTTATCTTTATAAAACACAAGACATACGAATAAATAGGCACGTTTCCGCGTTACGCGATAAATTTTCTAATTAACCTTTTAAAAATGTGTAAACACATAAAAATAACCCAATATTCACATAATCACTTAGATTCACATCAAATTAACATTATTCATTATTATTAGGTCACCAACGTTAAACGACAACTAGTGTGTGCTCACGACACGTGTATACAAGACTTAACGGAATTAACGGTGTTTGGTAACGGAAATTTACCGGATGTCACATGGAGGTTCATAAACCTTCGTAATTTGTAGTCATGGGTTTGGCATAAAGGAAAAGATGTAACTGGGTATGTATCCAAGTATCTTACCTTCACATATGACAAGACCTAACATTCGTGATCCTATGGATCTCCTGTTTAACTTTTCATTCACTAAGTGCCTCTTATCTTAGCTGCCATAATGACAAATGGTGCATTATAGACCGATTAAAATTTCATACTGACTCATGTGGGTTAACGGGTCGAGAAATTGGCTTGTATCTATCTCAAATAGTCGTATACCGTGGTATGTCGTTAAAACATCGATCATTAATATGATGATCAATTCATTTTCTGCTATTAGCAATGTTTCTAACCAACGTTGTGAACTCATCCCAAAATCTTCGCATTATCCTTACTCCGACGGTTTGGTCAAAAGAGCAATACATATTCACAAGATGTGCGTTAAGATCGTTCGTTATATATAGTGACGTTTGGGATTCTTAAACTCTATTAGTCAAACTTTCCTACAATTGATGGTCTTTTATTGATTTCGAAAACATCACTACATTCTAGACGTTATGGCTTATAAGTTTAACATACCACGGGTAACTCGTCATCGTCTTCTAACGTTTCGTTTGCCAATTTTCAAAAACTCTAGCATTTCACTGGAAGAGTACGAATTGGCATGCATGATGTCAAGAATATCGTAAGATTTCATAAAGTGAAGCATATCATCCGTAATCAAACGTAAATCACTAACCATTGTGCATTTACCTTTCATTATAACTCCTTTGTTCATTTAAGTTCATTCTTAATTTCGGGACGAAATTCTTTTAAGTTGGGGAGACTGTGACATCTCATATTTTTCGTTAAATTAAAAGTTAACGTCGTTTATTCTTGTAAGGGCCATGGTGGTCAATTATGAAACTTATGAGTTATTTATGTTTACTTCTTGGTTTGTCACTAATTCTATAATTTGAAGGTTAATAATTTGATTATTAAAATTAAGCATAATAATAATAATGATAATAATAATAACAACAATAAAAATAATAATAACAATAATAGCAATAATCATAATAAGTATAATCTTTGAAATAAATAAAAAACTATATGTTTCTATTATCTTAAAACTTGAAATTAATAATTCATGCAGAAAATAATAACAATTTTAACTTCAGGGGCCAAACTGTAAATTAGTTGAAACTAAAAATTAAACTTTGAAATCAAAATAACAAAAACATAAAACACAGGGACCAAATTGTAATTTACTAAAACAAACCCCCCCCATTTCTTTCCCCGGTTTTTCGGTGGGAATTCCGGCGAGCTCCGGCCACCCCCGAAACTCATTAAAAATCATCAACTTTCAAACCAAACCGCTCCTAAACGTTTTGTGAGTGTGTTTCAAACTGAATGCATAGCATAATTGTTGTTTAAAGCACCGGTTACTAAAAGCAAACGAATTCATAACCAACCACTTTAATGCTCTAACCGTTCGGTCATTAAAATCCAATAATAACCCAATTACTTCAAGCAGAGCTAACTTCTATCTATACCTAATCAAACAAAACTCTCAATTTCACCTGAGACAAACAATTACAACGAGTTCGAATACCCCCTTGAGCCGCGACCTACCTGCTATTCGAACACCGGTCTTCATATATCAATATCTGAAATTGACAAAGGGTTTTCGTTCATTGGGTTCTATAGAAGCTTCCTGTGCAACGAATTAGATTAATATCATCATTTGAATATCGAACAATCGCTTCGTCAGTCGCGACTTGTTCTTCATTCGTGCACATCGGTTTCGCTTCGAAACTGGTAAATTAAACACCTTCATAGACTCGAAATTACATGGGGAATAAAAGCCCCATGATCTTCAGTGTTAACAATATGATTTGGCTGTCAATTTTGGTTCAGACAAATTTAGGGTTTATGGGTTTGGGGGAAGTTCATAGGGGTGGTGTTCTTAAGATTTGTAAACCGGGTGATACCGCGGCTGTATGCCTTGGTTCACCGGTTAAGTCTTCTCATGTCACCTTGGAGGTCCCGGGTTCGAAACCCGGCCACCCCCATTTTTTTTAAATGACTTTTTCAGCCTATATAAAATAATATAAAAATTTCAAAAAAAAAATTCTAAAAATCTATCTTATAAATTCTAGTTATTTTAAAGGCTAACCAATTATTTTCTGAAAATTTATTTATTTATTTATTATTTTTTTATAATAACCTAACATGTTATTTTGTTAAAACAAAGAATATATTAGTTAAATATCTTGTTATATAGAATTTAAATATTATTTATCTTATAAAAACATTACATGTTCAAACATACAATTGGATTTTTTTTGGTTTTAGTTTATTTTAATAAATAATAAAACGTTAATCCAAATGCTTTTCTTTTAAAAAAAGGCTTAATTATTTTTCTATGATCATTTAACTTTTATATATTTAAATGATTTTTTTAAATAATTGAATAATTATTTACATGAATATGGACTTGATGCAATAATTTAAAATCATTTAAAATACTAATGGACACAATAGTATTTTTATTCTTTAAAGGTTTACTTTTATAATTATGATAATGTTATTTATTCTTAGAAAGCTATAAAGAATTAATTACATACTGAACTCCAACTTTGTTATATTTAAATTCATTTCTAAAATATTTACATATTAATTCTTCTAATGAATTAAAAATGTAAATAATTTCTTTGTAAATTGTTACTTATCAAAAACCCCTTAAAACTAGTGAAACCCTAATTATTATTTGAACGTTAATCATATTATTAATCTTCATCTTGTAATACATATTTTAGGTGCCTTGTAATGAATACTTGGGATTACTTTGGATCATCCTTTAATCTTTATTTATCATCTTGTAATTCTTATATCAACGTGAGTATTTGTAACACCCGAATATTTATTATTTTGAAGCCGGTGAAGAAAGAAAAGAAAATAAAGTCCAAAGTCGAGGGACCAAACTCGCCCACGAAAGAAAGTCGGGTGAGGGGGAGTATATAAGGGAGAGGGCAGCCCTTACCCTCTCCCCCACACTCAAAATCAGCCAAAGAAAGGGGAGAAGAGAGAAAGAAGAGAAAAAGAGGAAAAGTGTTGGTTCGGGTCGCCAAAATTGTCGTGAAGCAAGCCGAATCGAAGCTCTTGTCGTTGTGCTCGTTTATGTGAGTTCTAGGACCCCTATTTTACATGTTTTTGAATGATTTTGGGGCTGGAATACATCTGAAAACCCTTTTTCGCATTTTGGGTGAAAACCCGTATGTAGTTGTATGTATGTGTAGGACCCGTTTGGGGCTTGATTTCTTGCTTGGTTGTGCTTGAATAATATTATGGTATGCATCCCTAAGGTTTAGGATGGTCGATTTAGGCTTAAAATGGTTTTAGATGAGTTTGGAGGCCGAAAACCCTCGGCTGCAGTCGGGTGATTTGCATTCTGCATCAGTTAGGGCTAGGCGACCGACTGGAGGCCGAATGGAGGCCATACGGCCGATTAGGGTGCGATTGGGGTTCATTCGCACGATTGGAGGCCAGTCGCATGGGGGTCATACGACTGAGGGTCCATTCGCGCGACTGAAGGTCCAGTCGCATAGGTGTTCATCCGCATTGTCCATTCGCACGACTGGATGTTCATTCGCATAGGTGTTCATCCGTATTAGTTCATTCACATGATGTTCAGTCGCATGGAGGCAATGCGACTGAAGGGTGTCCATACGCCCGAATAGGGCTGTTGTACCCGAGAAAGGTGTAGATTGACTTCTGACTTTCGGGGGAAAGTGCAGATGTAAGTTTGATGTAAAGGTTCCCATAAGAGTTTTAAGACGACGATCGAGGTCTTAGAAAGCGTGTTGGGCACGATGAGGGTGATGATGTTGCATGTTGTGTATGTATGATGTGATGTTGATGCATGTTAATGTCCTTAGTGTGATGTATAATATCTTTCCTATGGCTTTACCTATTATGATGAATGAACGAAGTATTATGTAACGTAAAGTGAAAGATAAAGAAAGAGGAACCTGATGAATGAATGCATGTATTAATGAACGAATGAAACGTCTTGCACACATCGGATAACGGGTCCTTCTTGGTGATTGACCCTGAATGTAAACCTCTACCGCTCACCCCTAGTACTGTGGCATACGTTTAGCTGTTCATTTGTTGACTTCGGCCCAGTAGCTAAGACTGATGGTTACTCCTAGTACCGTGGCATACGTTTAGCTGTTCATTTGTTGACTTCGGCCCGGTAGCTACGACTAACCGGGGTGTAGCACATGGTATTGGTATGGATGATGTCCGATGCGCAAGTAAGGTAATGAAAGAACGAATGAACGAATGAAGAAGATAATAATGGTATTATCTATGTGTACGTACGATGTGTGATCATGTAAAAGTAACGAACGGTTTTATATGAAAGTAAAGTATGTTTTATTTACAAAACTAGAACTCACTCAGCAACGCTGACTTTGATGTGTTTCCGGTTGGCAGGTAATGGTTGCTGAGGATGGCACGGGCGACTACTCAGCTCTTTTGGGGATGACATTCTTTTGATTAATGTTTTTGCATTGTAATGCGAACAAGCTATTTTGTAATGAATGTCGTATTAACTTGCAAAAACTTTTACATGGAAATGAAAGTTTGTTTTAGTTTTCTGCTGCGATTTATTAAATACAAATGTAATTATACGTTTTATGTGCGATGAGAACCCAGCTGTAAGCGTCCCGGGAAGGGGGCCTTACAAGTTGGTATCAGAGCCAAAGTTTAAGTTAAATGGGTAAATTTTCAAAATAAACCTGATCTTAAACTGAGAATGGGACGGAAGGAATGGGATGCCAAACTGAGTAGCTGCGTGCCATCAGGTATTTTCATAAAGTTAACCGGTTTTATGTGCGCATGGTATGTGGTTATGTGTTGTATGTAGATTTAAATACTGATGTAGTCAGGACAGGTATACTTGGGGTATGAAGAGTAAAGTAAGTGGCTAATCACAACTGGCCACTGTAATTAGGGACTTACTATACTTGACATAAACTGAGTTGTTTCCTTGAATGACTGTGTGGTGTTTGAATCTTTTAGTGTGCGTGTGATGGCCGGAGGTAGATCTTCGAAAGATTCTAGGGGCGGAGGTCATGGTGTTGAACCGCGACCCAAGAGAGGGAGACCCAGAGTTGAGAGGGTGGTTCATGAAGAACCAGAGACCCCTCATCCGGAGGGTGGCGACGAAAGCGCCAATCTGAGAGCCTCAGTAAAAGAGGTTGTTGTAGAAGAAGTCCATCAGGTCATGCAGACAATCTTACCGTCTGTGGTGACTGAAGTTATTAAGGTTGTACGAGAAGGGGAAAGAAAAGAAAGAAACAGATCCTCTGGAGGACGGGAACAGCCAGAGTCGGAAACGGTTCTGTCTGATGATGAAGAGGAAGAAGAAGAGCCTGTGCCAGAGGCAGTGCGAGGATGTAACTACGGGGATTTATGAGATGCAAGCCCCCTACTTTTGATGGAAACGGCACTGCTGCAGCTGCTCACCGGGGGTGAGGGAAATGGAAGTTGTTCTCGATATCAGCGAGTGCCGAGAGGACCAAAAGGTGAAGTTTGCTACCCACTCTTTTATGGATTCAGCTCTGTGCTTGTGGGACAACATTGTCCAAGCTGAGGGCAGTAGGGCCATTGGGAAAATGAAATGGCCTGAGCTGAGAAGGTTGGTGATTGAGGAATTTTGTCCTCATCGGGAATGGACAAGTTGGAAAGGGAGTTTCTGTAGTTGGAGGCTGGAACCATGACACACCAGCAGTATACCACCAAGTTTAATGAAATGTCACGGCTTGTGCCTGATCAGGTGACGCCTCTGTCTCGGAAAATCAAGAGGTACATTCAGGGTTTACCGATGGATGTTCGCCGGCATATGATCGCCGCCCCGCCAAGCACGTTTAGGTCGGCAGTTGATTTGGCAGGGAGGCTGTATGACGAGCGGGAGGTGGTGGTGACTGAGGCGAGTAGGAAGGGTGGTGGTGATCGGAACTGGAACGGGAAACAGTTCGGTCGGGGTGATGCCCCGATGGGTAACAAAAAGGCACGGGTGGATGAACGCCGTGTGGTCACATCAAGTGCGGGGTCGAAAAGTGTGGCAAGTGTGGAAGGGAGCACAGCGGGGAATGTAGGTTTGGGTCAAACTTGTGCTTCAAGTGTGGGAAGACAGGGCATATGGCGAAGGATTGCATGTCGGGCAAATGTTTTAACTGTGGGGAAACTGTTCATACGAGCAGAGATTGTAAGAAGTCAAGGACTGAGGGTTTAGGGGTGAAGAAGACGGGAAGTGATGGACCGAGGGCGAGCGCCAGGGCGTTCACCATGACACAGGAGGAGGCTAGGACGGACCCTGACGTTGTGTCCGGTACGTTTCTAGTGAACTAGACTTTAGCTTCTGTGTTATTTGATTCGGGTGCTAGTAGGAGTTTTGTTTCTGCTGCTTTCTATGCTAAGCTGCCTGTTAGTAGTAGACGTGTTGATGCGCCTTTTGATGTAGAAACTGCCATAGGTAAGTCTACCAGGATTTCTGAGGCGATAGAGAATTGTGATGTGGAACTTGAGGGTCATAAGTTTCCTGTTAGACCGTTTGTGATGACCTTGGGTGGTTTCGATTTGGTTCTTGGGATGGATTGGTTGGCAGACTTCGAGGCGAACATTGTGTGTCGCAAGAAGATGGTTCGGTTGACAGCGCCTGACGGAAGTTCGGTAACGGTTTATGATGATCGGGTTACTACAATCCCGAAGGTGATCTCAATGGCGGTGGCGGGAAAGTGTATGAGGCGTGGATGTAGTGCTTACTTGGCCTATGTAAAAGATGTGGATACACCAACACCACAACTAGCCGATGTACTGGTTGTGTGTGACTTTCCAGACGTGTTCCCAGAAGACTTATCAGGAGTGCCACCTGACAGAGAGATTGAATTTCAGATTGATCTGATACCGGGTGCCCAACCTTTGCCAAGGCACCGTATCGGTTGGCTCCAACCGAGATGAAAGAGTTGATGGAGCAGTTGCGAGAGCTGCTTGATAAGGGGTTCATTAGACCGAGTATCTCTCCTTGGGGTGCTCCGGTCCTATTTGTAAAGAAGAAGGATGGTAGTATGAGGATGTGCATTGACTACCGCGAACTGAACAAGTTGACAGTGAAGAACCGCTACCCCTTACCGAGGATAGATGATTTGTTGGACCAGCTTCAGGGTGCTAGTTGGTTCTCGAGGATAGATCTTCGATCTGGTTATCATCAGTTGAAGGTGAAGGAGCAAGATATCCCTAAAACAGCTTTCCGTACGCGCTATGGCCATTACGAGTTTCTGGTCATGTCTTTTGGTTTGACCAACGCGCCAGCTGCTTTTATGGATCTGATGAACCGTGTGTGTCGGCCTATGTTGGATAAATCAGTCATTGTGTTTATTGATGATATCCTGATTTATTCAAAGAGCGAGATTGAGCATGCCGGTCACATTCGGGAGGTTCTAGAGACGTTGAGAAGGGAGAAATTGTATGCTAAATTCTCCAAGTGCGCATTCTGGTTGCGCGAAGTTCAGTTTTTGGGTCATGTCGTGAATCCTGACGGGATTATGGTTGACCCGGCGAAGGTGGAGGCGGTTATGCAATGGAAGTCACCAAAGACGTCATCCGAGATCCGTAGTTCTTGGGCTTGGCGGGCTACTATAGAAGATTCATCCAAGACTTCTCTAAGATTGCTTCTCCACTAAATAAGTTGACCCGAAAGGATGTGAAGTTTGTATGGGGTCAAGCTCAAGAGAAGGCGTTCGAAGAGCTGAAGGCAAGACTGACTCAAGCTCCTGTTCTATCATTACCCGATGGAAGCGAAGATCTAGTGGTTTATTCTGATGCTTCCTACTCAGGGTTGGGGTGGTGTGTTAATGCAGAGAGGGAAGGTTATAGCCTATGCATCCCGACAATTGAAAGTCCATGAGGTTAATTATCCCATTCATGACTTGGAGCTAGCAGCCGTGGTCTTTGCACTAAAGATTTGGAGGCACTATCTCTACGGGACGAAGTGCACCATATTCACCGATCATAAAAGCTTGAAGTATTTCTTCGAGCAAAAGGATCTGAACATGAGGCAGAGGAGATGGTTGGAACTTATAAAGGATTATGATTGCGAGATCCATTACCATCCAGGCAAAGCTAATGTGGTGGCGGATGCCCTTAGTCGGAAGGAAAGGCCCGAACCGATTCGAGTGAAAGCTTATCAACTAATCATGACCTCTGATATGATGAAGCAAATCAAGGAGTTTCAAGATGAGGCATTGAAAGCAGATCATCTTAACTCGGAAAGAATGAGAGGTCTGGTTGGGGAATTGGGTGAAAACACACTCGGTGTTAGAACTCGATTCGGTCGTGTGTGGATTCCCTTTTGGGGATCTACGGGTGAAGATAATGGATGAAGCCCACAAGACTCGATACTCCATTCATCCTGGTGCCACGAAAATGTACCATGACATGAAGAAAGATTATTGGTGGCCGGGTATGAAGCGTGATGTGGTGGAGTATGTGAGTAAGTGCCTTACTTGCTTACAGGTGAAGGCAGAGCATCAAAAGCCGTATGGGAAGATACAACCTTTGGATATACCGGAATGGAAGTGGGAGCACATCACCATGGACTTCATTACAAAGCTGCCACGTACCCCGAAAGGGTATGATGCCATATGGGTGATAGTTGATCGTCTGACGAAGAGCGCTCATTTTCTACCGATCCGCGAGACGTATTCATCTGAGAGGTTGGCTGATCTGTTCATCAAGAAATTGTAGCTCGTCATGGTGTGCCGGTGTCTATTGTGTCCGATCGTGACACTCGGTTTACATCTAAATTTTGGAAGAAATTCCACGACGCTATGGGGACGAGGTTACATATTAGCACGGCTTATCATCCCCAAACCGATGGTCAGTCAGAAAGACCATTCAGACACTGGAAGACATGCTCCGGGCATGTGTGATCGATTTTGGTGGAAGTTGGGATGACCACTTACCGTTAGCCGAATTCTCATACAACAACAGCTATCATGCCAGTATTGGTATGCCACCATATGAGATGCTATACGTAGGAGATGCAGAACACCCGTTTGTTGGGGTGATATTGGTCAGAAGGAATTGTGGAGCGTCGAGGTAATCGAGGCTACGACAGAGAAGCTTGAAAAGATTAAAGCCTTCATGAAGGCAGCCAAAGATAGACAGAAGTCGTATGCCGATAAGCGACGTAGGCCAATTGAGTTCCAGGTGGGTGACCGGGTTATGTTGAAGGTCTCACCTTGGAAGGGTATTATCAGATTCAGAAAGCAGGCAAGTTGAGCCCAAGATATATAGGCCCTTTCCGAATCATTGCTCGAGTAGGGAAGGTGGCCTATAGATTGGAGTTGCCAGATGGGTTAAGTGGGATTCACCCGACATTCCATGTATCTCATCTGAGAAAGTGTATAGCTGATGAAGACATGATTGTTCCACTGGAGGACATTGAAATAGATGAAAGGCTCAATTATGTGGAGCAACCAGTGGCAATCATCGACCGAAAGGAGAAAAGGCTAAGGATAAAGTGGTTCCTCTCGTGCGTGTACAGTGGAAGCACAGGAAGGGATCCGAGTCAACGTGGGAGACTGAAGAAGAAATGAGACAGCATTATCCACGTTTGTTTGACGAATAACAGGTTTCGGGGACGAAACCTATTTAAGGGGGGTGGACTTGTAACACCGAATATTTATTATTTTGAAGCCGGTGAAGAAAGAAAAGAAAATAAAGTCCAAAGTCGAGGGACCAAACTCGCCCACGAAAGAAAGTCGGGTGAGGGGGAGTATATAAGGGAGAGGACAGCCCTTACCCTCTCCCCCACACTCACAAATCAGCCAAAGAAAGGGGAGAAAAGAGAAGAAGAGAAAAAGAGGAAAAGTGTTGGTTCGGGTCGCCAAAATTGTCGTGAAGCAAGCCGAATCGAAGCTCTTGTCGTTGTGCTCGTTTATGTGAGTTCTAGGACCCCTCTTTTACATGTTTTTGAATGATTTTGGGGCTGGAATACATCTGAAAACCCTTTTTCGCGTTTTTGGGTGAAAACCCGTATGTATGCGTATGTATGTGTAGGACCCGTTTGGGGCTTGATTTCTTGCTTGGTTGTGCTTGAATAATGTTATGGTATGCATCCCTAAGGTTTAGGATGGTCTATTTAGGCTTAAAATGGGTTTAGATGAGTTTGGAGGCCAAAAACCCTCGGCTGCAGTCGGGTTGAACTGCATTCTGCATCAGTTAGGGCTAGGCGACCGACTGGAGGCCGAATGGAGGCCATACGACTGATTAGGGTGCGATTGGGGTTCATTCGCACGATTGGAGGGCCAGTCGCATGGGGGTTCTGAGGGTCCATTCGCGACTGAAGGTACAGTCGCATAGGTGTTCATCCGCATTGTCCATTCGCACGACTGGATGTTCATTCGCATAGGTGTTCATCCGTATTAGTTCATTCGCATGATGTTCAGTCGCATGGAGGCAATGCGACTGAAGGGTGTCCATACGCCCGAATAGGGCTGTTGTACCCGAGGAAGGTGTAGATTGACTTCTGACTTTCGGGGGAAAGTGCAGATGTAAGTTTGATGTAAAGGTTCCCATAAGAGTTTTAAGACGACGATCGAGGTCTTAGAAAGCATGTTGGGCACGATGAGGGTGATGATGTTGCATGTTGTGTATGTATGATGTTGCCCTGTATGATGTGATGTTGATGCATGTTAATGTTCCTTAGTGTGATGTAAATATATTCCTATGGGTTTACCTATTATGATGAATGAACGAAGTATTATGTAACATAAAGTGAAAGATAAAGAAAGAGGAACCTGATGAATGAATGCATGTATTAATGAACGAATGAAACGTCTTGCACACATCGGATAACGGGTCCTTCTTGGTGATTGACCCTGAATGTAGAACCTCTACCGCTCACCCCTAGTACTGTGGCATACGTTTAGCTGTTCATTTGTTGACTTCGCCCAGTCCTAAGACTGATGGTTACTCCTAGTACCGTGGCATACGTTTAGCTGTTCATTTGTTGACTTCGGCCCGGTAGCTACGACTAACCGGGGTGTAGCACATGGTATTGGTATGGATGATGTCCGATGCGCAAGTAAGGTAATGAAAGAACGAATGAACGAATGAAGAAGATAATAATGGTATTATCTATGTGTACGTACGATGTGTGATCATGTAAAAGTAACGAACGGTTTTATATGAAAGTAAAGTATGTTTTATTTACAAAACTAGAACTCACTCAGCAACGCTGACTTTGATGTGTTTCCGGTTGGCAGGTAATGGTTGCTGAGGATGGCACGGGCGACTACTCAGCTCTTTTGGGGATGGCATTCTTTTGATTAATGTTTTTGCATTGTAATGCGAACAAGCTATTTTGTAATGAATGTCGTATTAACTTGCAAAAACTTTTACATGGAATGAATGTTTGTTTTAGTTTTCCGCTGCGATTTATTAAATACAAATGTAATTATACGTTTTATGTGCGATGAGAACCCAGCTGTAAGCGTCCCGGGAACGGGGCCTTACAGTATTTCCATACCCCTTTTTGCTTATTTTCACACTTTGGGGTGAAACATGTTAACTTATTATCATTGCACTTGTAACTTATTTGAGACTTGTAATCTTTATGGCAATTCATCATGCAAGTTGTGGTTAGTTGAACTTTTGTGGTTACCATGTTATGGCATTATATGTACAATCATTAACTATTGCTAGCCCAACGAAGTCATAGATCTATGGGCAAGACAAGCCTGCTTTGGTTGATCCAAGTACACTTAGCTGATCGTATAATCTTGTAAACGTTTGAGACTTGTAAAACTTTGTCGAGGTTTGATTGTTGCATTGTTCATAACATCCCTAACCACTTTATTCACTAACTTATGACTTGAATTGCCATCTTTTATATAATCTATGTATTAAAAACTATGGAATGCTCACCAACATTTTTATGTTGACCTTTTATTTTTAACATGTTTCAGGAATACCCCAAGTATGTGTTCTACTCTTTGAAGCTTATCACATCTAGGATTGGACCTAGAGATAAAATGGATGATCATGTTATTTGTAGCAATTGTACATGATGTATTCTTTGTTGAAACTTTTGCTTGTAATGTTACAATTGAATCTTATGATTAATATATTTGGATTTAATAAATAGCGTTATGTGGCTGTGAACAATCGTAACCCTCACATCTCGACGTTTCCGCCGTCAAGGTTGGGGTGTGACAGATTGGTATCAGAGCCCATAACTATAGGGATTTAGATTATTAGAAATGGTGATATAGACTATAGTTGCATGAACCTCATAGAAAGATCCTTATACTTTTGTGCTTACATTTTGTTTGCATGCTACATAATGCTATGCCTTTTGTGCAACTTGATGCCTTAGCATAGGATTGCCTTATTTAGATTCTATCATACAGTCTTTAAGGATATGCGTTACATGGATTTGCTTACCGTCGGCTAATTCCACAGTGTATTTAGATTCTAAAGCAGAGGGTATATCGCTTAAAAGACTACAGAACTTTAAGGACACAAAACTCCTATCGGCTCCAGTATCAAATAGTACCGTAGCAAAACAACCATTAACAGGGAATCTACCAGTAACAGTTGTGGGATCATTTAGTGCCTCACCTGAGCCAATGACGAAGGCTCTCCCTTTGGCTCCATCTTTATTGCCGCCATTTCCAGTGCCATTTCCACCATTGTTGTTATTGTTACCATTGTTGTTGTTGTTACCATGGTTGTGGGTGTTGTTATTGTTGTTGCCATTTCCGTTCCTCCTTAGTTGTGGACCGTTTCGCTTGTAATGCCCTTCTTTCCCACATTCAAAGCAACCTTGGGAGTTTCTTGAGATTGTTGTGGCCTCCTCATTAGTTCACCACGACAATCCTTCGCCGCGTGTCCAATCTTTCCACAACGTTGACACTTGAAGCTATCACACCGTCCCACATGGTGGTAGTTACACCGTGAGCATTTGGGATGTCTGCCACCGTAACCGCTGGGTCCTTGGTTATTTGGGGCAGTTTGGTTGAAATTGCGGTTATTATCGAACCGCCGCTGCTGCTGCTGAACTGGCTGTTGCTGCTGTTGGGATTGTTGTTGACCGCCAGACGATGATGATGATGATTTGTTATTGCTGTTGCTGGGAGCATCCCACTTCCTTTTGTTATCGGGCACACTCACCACAGCGCCCCGTTTGGGTAACCGCCTTGCTCTACCGCCTGATCAGTAAGTTTATGGGCAATTTGGATGGCCTGCTGAATCGTAGTCGGGTTAGAAGCTGTTACCATACTTTGGATTTCAGGCACCAATCAACGTATGTAGTGCTCGATTCTCTTATGTGTCTCATTAACCATTCCTGGACATAATGTAGCCAACTCATGAGTACGGGTCTGTAAGCCTCAATTTCTGAACCCTTCATCTTGAGCTGCCAGAATTCCATCTCCAACTTTTGCACCTCATTTCGAGGACAGTACTCCTCGATCATCATATCCTTGAACTCATTCCAGGGGAGTCCATTTGCCATCGCTTGTCCAAGCATCTGGACTTGCGCGTTCCACCAAGACAGAGCTGCACCCTCCAAAGTCCCGGTGGCATACTTTACTTGATCCGCTGGTGGACAGTTACATTTGGAGAAAACGGACTCAGTCTTCTCGAACCAGCGTACTAGCCCTACAGCACCCTCTGTACCGCTATAGGTGTGTGGTTTACAGTCCATGAAGGACTTGTACGTACACACTGGTGGTCCTGTTTTAACACAACACACATTAATCAAACATCCCCTACAGTTATAAAGGATATCAGATTTGTTTTTCTGTCATTTTTTACCTGCTGGCTGACCCGCGTGGGCAGCAGCCACTGCCGCCTGAACATCCTCATTAATTAGAGCAGCCAATTCTGCGGGAGTCATGTTAACAGCACCACCACCCTGTTCTCCGGTGCCACGTCCACGTCCGCGTCCACGACCACGTCCACGTCCACGAGCGTCCATTCTTTTCACTTTATATTCACAATACAATAATGAGTAACATCATACACATTTAACTCATTGAAGCGTAGTAAACAGTAAATGAAAGAAATAACGTATCATCACAACCACAACATTCATAACAAAAATAATAATCAAAGTAAATAAATTGCAATAAGTCACAATGTATTTAGCAATGTCAAAATTGAAGTTTTGTCGTTCGTGTGGGGAAACAACCCTTCCCACATAGGTTTCAAAAGAAAACACTACGTAGTCTAAGTCATATAAAGAAGTCAATCGACAATGTCTGACCCATCGCTATCATCCTCCATCTCCTCCGGTTCCTCTTCCTCGGGTCCCTCCTCGGGATCCTCCTCATCCTCAGAGTCTGCTGCAGGAGCAGGAGCTATAGCAATCTGAAGTGCTGCTAGTTGAGCTTCTAAAATGGCAATTCTATTATCGGCTATGGCGTCCCGCTGTTCACGAGCAGTCACGCGTCCTTGGAGTGCCATAACACCATCTTGCATATGGTGACAACCGTTCAGCGTCTTCCCATGTTCTTCCTTGAGTTCATCCAATTGATGTCTCAGGTTGTACACCTCTTGCTGTAGTGTACAAACATCACCCGTGAGTCGTCTTACACGATGCTGTTCAGTATCCAGTGCAGCCATTAGTGCAGCAATCAGTTGCTCGTTGGACTGCGCCGTTCGTGGGAGTGAAAGCATGGGCTGATTGGCATTGTTCCTAGTCCTTGGATTTAGGATAGGTACGCGCTCCCTAAACATGATGTGGTCAACAAACCTAGGATAAGAACGCCAGTCTCGCGGAGGGTCACGCTTCATCAATGCGAATGGTTGATCCCAGTCAATCTCCTCTCGGGGATAAGCCAGTCGGGGCCAATCGAATCCATCATCAGGTACAGGTGCGGGAGGTGGGGATTCAGATCGTGTAGGTGATTCAGGTCGTTACCCGGAGCTCTTGAAGACGATGCCATGCTGCAGAGAGTGTGACGTGTATGCCAATGAGTATACTGTAAATGAGAGTAAGGCACAGGTAACTAATTAACTGTGTGCGGTTATAGTCTAGTGTGTATGCAACCTAGTTCCCTATAACCAATGGCTCTGATACCAATCTGTCACACCCTCAAAATCCACTTGCGGAGTTTTACCGCGAGGCGTGTGAACAAACCAGGATCACAGTCAATAGTTACTCAGAACGACTCTAAATGCCATAATTTAAACAAAATCAACCAAAATACAAACTTTAAACAATGCGGAAGCGTTTTGAAAATAACCCAAGTCAATAAAGTATAACTACGGCAAAACAAGTGCCAACCCACAAGAGTAAACATAATTGTTAAAATGTTAAATTGTCTTGAAGAATCGTGTCTTAAAATGCAGTGAACCATGCAGTGCTCCTATGGCAAGCAAGCTAAGGACCTGAGAAAAGCATACTAAAATGTCAACACATAGGTGGTGAGTTCAAGAGTTTGAGTTCAATAAACATGTAAACAGTTGTGATATATATAAGCAGTGTATGGTAATAGATAGCTAGTCTATTATCAGTAAATATTAATACATAGTGATTTCGCAATTGAAGCAGACTGTGATAGTTGTTGCCTCCTGTCACGACTTACCATGTCGTGACAATGTTCAATAGGACAAATTGCACCCATTTGACCTCGAGTCACACAGGTGGGGCTCGTCAGACCCAGTAGTACTACCCAAGTTTCCCCGCTATTAAATATTAACAATTCAAAAGTGTGAGGACTTTTCCCATGGTAAACAACACTATATTAATATTATACACAACTTAAATATTAAAAGCGTTCGTATAAATACCAGTATGCTATCTCCCCCAAAAGGGATTAAATAAAGAGTGGGGCATGAACTCACCTGATGTATGCAAAGAGTACTAAGGGTTTATTTGAGAAACGAGAGGATAGCCAACCTTCAAAGGTTACCTAGATCATGTGAGTACATAAGTACGTGTAAATAAGACATGTGGAACCCTAATCATACCAAAACCAAAGACTCAAGCTTCCAGAAAAATAGACACGTTTGACCTAGTTGACCCGTTTGACCCGTTGGTGACATTATGAGTTATAATTCAAATAAAGCCAATGAGCACATACAACATACATGATTAACATTCAAATAGTATCATACGTATGCCATATCAACCAGGTGTATCACTTAGATCATCATACAATCAAGTACTATACAAGTCATACGAATCTAGAACATTAACATATCCACTAGTTATAATACAACTAACATGTCACACAAGGTTCAACCATTCATCACATGCCATGTGAAGCCACTCACGACTTTGCATTCTAAACCCTGCCAATCCTACTAAGTAGGGGCCTCAGATCCGCACGCGTGTATAATGATCATAACCATATTCTTTAAGCATATGCATTGCATTCACAACATCACAACAATCAATTACCAATCCCAAGCATGATGTCCTACTACTACACAACATCCAAACCATACATGATCACAAATGTCCAAATATCATTCATGACTATCTCAACATCACAAACAACCAAGTTATCATATCTTACCACGTTAGAATTCATCCATGATCATACTAACATGCTCCTAACATCCCAGATAGGTTACAACTACCATCTATCACATTTTACATGAATAAAGTTTCCCTTTTGGGAAAGAATATCCCAAAATCTATCAATTACCCAATATGATCATGGATTCATCAATAACATACCAATTCAAACTCATATCATCATCTAAACATGATCAACCACATTCAAACATCATAACCCATCAATTCATATCTTAAAAGTTACTATCTTTAGTAATGTATGAACTATAACATGTTTTATTGAATTTCCAATGATCACAACAACAATCTAACATCTAATTATCACCATGAACACATCCATAACATCATAACATCCATAGTTCAACATTTCATGCAAATAAAGTTACTATTATTAGTAACCTATGAACATCAACCCTAAATCATCAATTTCTTGCAAGATTCATGATTCCTAACATTCATACAACTTATTAATCAGCACACATTCATCAAACAATCATCATTCACCCATAATCATGCCCAAAATCGAATTAGGGTTTGACTAGAATCAAAACCCATGATTAAACCACTAACAACATGTAATTCATCCATGATCGACGTTAACTAACATGTATTCAACATAACTAACATATAAACATCACCAAACAACATCCAATTCGAGCGCATGAGGGTCAATTTCACTTCCAAGGTTCGGCCATAAACAAACACTCACAAAAACATGAAAAATCTAACCTTTAAACAAGTTATAACTTGCAATTGATGATTCCAACAAGTTATATGCCTTGAAATCGATCCAATTTCGTGTTCCCTTCTTGTTCTTGGTTGATTTCGCAATGGGAGGGGTGTTTGGAGGATGTTCGCGGCCGAAGGGAGGTGGATTAGGGTTGGGTTTGTTTTATTAAATTTTAATTTACATATTTACCCTTTTAACCCTTGTAATTTGTATTTTATAAAAACTAGGCTTTAAACTCTTTGTAAAGTGTTTTTAACTTCATAATATAAAGATATAAACTTATAAAATTCATTATATATCTTATCTTTATAAAAACACAAGACATACGAATAAATAGGCACGTTTCCGCGTTACGCGATAAATTTTCTAATTAACCTTTTAAAAATGTGTAAACACATAAAAATAACCCAATATTCACATAATCACTTAGATTCACATCAAATTAACATTATTCATTATTATTAGGTCACCAACGTTAAACGACAACTAGTGTGTGCTCACGACACGTGTATACAAGACTTAACGGAATTAACGGTGTTTGGTAACGGAAATTTACCGGATGTCACATGGAGGTTCATAAACCTTCGTAATTTGTAGTCATGGGTTTGGCATAAAGGAAAAGATGTAACTGGGTATGTATCCAAGTATCTTACCTTCACATATGACAAGACCTAACATTCGTGATCCTATGGATCTCCTGTTTAACTTTTCATTCACTAAGTGCCTCTTATCTTAGCTGCCATAATGACAAATGGTGCATTATAGACCGATTAACAAATTTCATACTGACTCATGTGGGTTAACGGGTCGAGAAATTGGCTTGTATCTATCTCAAATAGTCGTATACCGTGGTATGTCGTTAAAACATCGATCATTAATATGGATGATCAATTCATTTTCTGCTATTAGCAATGTTTCTAACCAACGTTGTGAACTCATCCCAAAATCTTCGCATTATCCTTACTCCGACGGTTTGGTCAAAAGAGCAATACATATTCACAAGATGTGCGTTAAGATCGTTTCGTTATATATAGTGACGTTTGGGATTCTTAAACTCTATTAGTCAAACTTTCCTACAATTGATGGTTTTATTGATTTCGAAAACATCACTACATTCTAGACGTTATGGCTTATAAGTTTAACATACCACGGGTAACTCGTCATCGTCTTCTAACGTTTCGTTTGCCAATTTTCAAAAACTCTAGCATTTCACTGGAAGAGTACGAATTGGCATGCATGATGTCAAGAATATCGTAAGATTTCATAAAGTGAAGCATATCATCCGTAATCAAACGTAAATCACTAACCATTGTGCATTTACCTTTCATTATAACTCCTTTGTTCATTTAAGTTCATTCTTAATTTCGGGACGAAATTCTTTTAAGTTGGGGAGACTGTGACATCTCATATTTTTCGTTAAATTAAAAGTTAACGTCGTTTATTCTTGTAAGGGCCATGGTGGTCAATTATGAAACTTATGAGTTATTTATGTTTACTTCTTGGTTTGTCACTAATTCTATAATTTGAAGGTTAATAATTTGATTATTAAAATTAAGCATAATAATAATAATGATAATAATAATAACAACAATAAAAATAATAATAACAATAATAGCAATAATCATAATAAGTATTAATCTTTGAAATAAATAAAAATACTATATGTTTCTATTATCTTAAAACTTGAAATTAATAATTCATGCAGAAAATAATAACAATTTTAACTTCAGGGGCCAAACTGTAAATTAGTTGAAACTAAAAATTAAACTTTGAAATCAAAATAACAAAAACATAAAACACAGGGACCAAATTGTAATTTACTAAAACAAACCCCCCCATTTCTTTCCCCGTTTTTCGGTGGGAATTCCGGCGAGCTCGGCCACCCCCGAAACTCATTAAAAATCATCAACTTTCAAACCAAACCGCTCCTAAACGTTTTGTGAGTGTGTTTCAAACTGAATGCATAGCATAATTGTTGTTTAAAGCACCGGTTACTAAAAGCAAACGAATTCATAACCAACCACTTTAATGCTCTAACCGTTCGGTCATTAAAATCCAATAATAACCCAATTACTTCAAGCAGAGCTAACTTCTATCTATACCTAATCAAACAAAACTCTCAATTTCACCTGAGACAAACAATTACAACGAGTTCGAATACCCCCTTGAGCCGCGACCTACCTGCTATTCGAACACCGGTCTTCATATATCAATATCTGAAATTGACAAAGGGTTTTCGTTCATTGGGTTCTATAGAAGCTTCCTGTGCAACGAATTAGATTAATATCATCATTTGAATATCGAACAATCGCTTCGTCAGTCGCGACTTGTTCTTCATTCGTGCACATCGGTTTCGCTTCGAAACTGGTAAATTAAACACCTTCATAGACTCGAAATTACATGGGGAATAAAAGCCCCATGATCTTCAGTGTTAACAATAATGATTTGGCTGTCAATTTTGGTTCAGACAAATTTAGGGTTTATGGGTTTGGGGGAAGTTCATAGGGGTGGTGTTCTTAAGATTTGTAAACCGGGTGATACCGCGGCTGTATGCCTTGGTTCACCGGTTAAGTCTTCTCATGTCACCTTGGAGGTCCCGGGTTCGAAACCCGGCCACCCCCATTTTTTTTAAATGACTTTTTCAGCCTATATAAAATAATATAAAAATTTCAAAAAAAAAATTCTAAAAATCTATCTTATAAATTCTAGTTATTTTAAAGGCTAACCAATTATTTTCTGAAAATTTATTTATTTATTTATTAATTTTTTTATAATAACCTAACATGTTATTTTGTTAAAACAAAGAATATAATTAGTTAAATATCTTGTTATATAGAATTTAAATATTATTTATCTTATAAAAACATTACATGTTCAAACATACAATTGGATTTTTTTTGGTTTTAGTTTATTTTAATAAATAATAAAACGTTAATCCAAATGCTTTTCTTTTAAAAAAAGGCTTAATTATTTTTCTATGATCATTTAACTTTTATATATTTAAATGATTTTTTTAAATAATTGAATAATTATTTACATGAATATGGACTTGATGCAATAATTTAAAAATCATTTAAAATACTAATGGACACAATAGTATTTTTATTCTTTAAAGGTTTACTTTTATAATTATGATAATGTTATATTATTCTTAGAAAGCTATAAAGAATTAATTACATACTGAACTCCAACTTTGTTATATTTAAATTCATTTCTAAAATATTTACATATATAATTCTTCTAATGAATTAAAAATGTAAATAATTTCTTTGTAAATTGTTACTTATCAAAAACCCCTTAAAACTAGTGAAACCCTAATATTATTGAACGTTAATCATATTATTAATCTTCATCTTGTAATACATATTTTAGGTGCCTTGTAATGAATACTTGGGATTACTTTGGATCATCCTTTAATCTTTATTTATCATCTTGTAATTCTTATATCAACGTGAGTATTGTAACACCCGAATATTTATTATTTTGAAGCCGGTGAAGAAAGAAAAGAAAATAAAGTCCAAAGTCGAGGGACCAAACTCGCCCACGAAAGAAAGTCGGGTGAGGGGGAGTATATAAGGAGAGGGCAGCCCTTACCCTCTCCCCCACACTCAAAAATCAGCCAAAGAAAGGGGAGAAGAGAGAAAGAAGAGAAAAAGAGGAAAAGTGTTGGTTCGGGTCGCCAAAATTGTCGTGAAGCAAGCCGAATCGAAGCTCTTGTCGTTGTGCTCGTTTATGTGAGTTCTAGGACCCCTATTTTACATGTTTTTGAATGATTTTGGGGCTGGAATACATCTGAAAACCCTTTTTCGCATTTTTGGGTGAAAACCCGTATGTATGCGTGTATGTATGTGTAGGACCCGTTTGGGGCTTGATTTCTTGCTTGGTTGTGCTTGAATAATATTATGGTATGCATCCCTAAGGTTTAGGATGGTCGATTTAGGCTTAAAATGGGTTTAGATGAGTTTGGAGGCCGAAAACCCTCGGCTGCAGTCGGGTTGATTTGCATTCTGCATCAGTTAGGGCTAGGCGACCGACTGGAGGCCGAATGGAGGCCATACGGCCGATTAGGGTGCGATTGGGGTTCATTCGCACGATTGGAGGGCCAGTCGCATGGGGGTCATACGACTGAGGGTCCATTCGCGCGACTGAAGGTCCAGTCGCATAGGTGTTCATCCGCATTGTCCATTCGCACGACTGGATGTTCATTCGCATAGGTGTTCATCCGTATTAGTTCATTCACATGATGTTCAGTCGCATGGAGGCAATGCGACTGAAGGGTGTCCATACGCCCGAATAGGGCTGTTGTACCCGAGAAAGGTGTAGATTGACTTCTGACTTTCGGGGGAAAGTGCAGATGTAAGTTTGATGTAAAGGTTCCCATAAGAGTTTTAAGACGACGATCGAGGTCTTAGAAAGCGTGTTGGGCACGATGAGGGTGATGATGTTGCATGTTGTGTATGTATGATGTGATGTTGATGCATGTTAATGTTCCTTAGTGTGATGTATAATATCTTTCCTATGGCTTTACCTATTATGATGAATGAACGAAGTATTATGTAACGTAAAGTGAAAGATAAAGAAAGAGGAACCTGATGAATGAATGCATGTATTAATGAACGAATGAAACGTCTTGCACACATCGGATAACGGGTCCTTCTTGGTGATTGACCCTGAATGTAGAACCTCTACCGCTCACCCCTAGTACTGTGGCATACGTTTAGCTGTTCATTGTTGACTTCGGCCCAGTAGCTAAGACTGATGGTTACTCCTAGTACCGTGGCATACGTTTAGCTGTTCATTTGTTGACTTCGGCCCGGTAGCTACGACTAACCGGGGTGTAGCACATGGTATTGGTATGGATGATGTCCGATGCGCAAGTAAGGTAATGAAAGAACGAATGAACGAATGAAGAAGATAATAATGGTATTATCTATGTGTACGTACGATGTGTGATCATGTAAAAGTAACGAACGGTTTTATATGAAAGTAAAGTATGTTTTATTTACAAAACTAGAACTCACTCAGCAACGCTGACTTTGATGTGTTTCCGGTTGGCAGGTAATGGTTGCTGAGGATGGCACGGGCGACTACTCAGCTCTTTTGGGGATGACATTCTTTTGATTAATGTTTTTGCATTGTAATGCGAACAAGCTATTTTGTAATGAATGTCGTATTAACTTGCAAAAACTTTTACATGGAAATGAAAGTTTGTTTTAGTTTTCTGCTGCGATTTATTAAATACAAATGTAATTATACGTTTTATGTGCGATGAGAACCCAGCTGTAAGCGTCCCGGGAAGGGGGCCTTACAAGTTGGTATCAGAGCCAAAGTTTAAGTTAAATGGGTAAATTTTCAAAATAAACCTGATCTTAAACTGAGAATGGGACGGAAGGGAATGGGATGCCAAACTGAGTAGCTGCGTGCCATCAGGTATTTTCATAAAGTTAACCGGTTTTATGTGCGCATGGTATGTGGTTATGTGTTGTATGTAGATTTAAATACTGATGTAGTCAGGACAGGTAATACTTGGGGTATGAAGAGTAAAGTAAGTGGCTAATCACAACTGGCCACTGTAATTAGGGACTTACTATACTTGACATAAACTGAGTTGTTTCCTTGAATGACTGTGTTGGTGTTTGAATCTTTTAGTGTGCGTGTGATGGCCGGAGGTAGATCTTCGAAAGATTCTAGGGGCGGAGGTCATGGTGTTGAACCGCGACCCAAGAGAGGGAGACCCAGAGTTGAGAGGGTGGTTCATGAAGAACCAGAGACCCCTCATCCGGAGGGTGGCGACGAAAGCGCCAATCTGAGAGCCTCAGTAAAAGAGGTTGTTGTAGAAGAAGTCCATCAGGTCATGCAGACAATCTTACCGTCTGTGGTGACTGAAGTTATTAAGGTTGTACGAGAAGGGGAAAGAAAAGAAAGAAACAGATCCTCTGGAGGACGGGAACAGCCAGAGTCGGAAACGGTTCTGTCTGATGATGAAGAGGAAGAAGAAGAGCCTGTGCCAGAGGCAGTGCGAGGATGTAACTACGGGGAATTTATGAGATGCAAGCCCCCTACTTTTGATGGAAACGGCACTGCTGCAGCTGCTCACCGGTGGGTGAGGGAAATGGAAGTTGTTCTCGATATCAGCGAGTGCCGAGAGGACCAAAAGGTGAAGTTTGCTACCCACTCTTTTATGGATTCAGCTCTGTGCTTGTGGGACAACATTGTCCAAGCTGAGGGCAGTAGGGCCATTGGGAAAATGAAATGGCCTGAGCTGAGAAGGTTGGTGATTGAGGAATTTTGTCCTCATCGGGAAATGGACAAGTTGGAAAGGGAGTTTCTGTAGTTGGAGGCTGGAACCATGACACACCAGCAGTATACCACCAAGTTTAATGAAATGTCACGGCTTGTGCCTGATCAGGTGACGCCTCTGTCTCGGAAAATCAAGAGGTACATTCAGGGTTTACCGATGGATGTTCGCCGGCATATGATCGCCGCCCCGCCAAGCACGTTTAGGTCGGCAGTTGATTTGGCAGGGAGGCTGTATGACGAGCGGGAGGTGGTGGTGACTGAGGCGAGTAGGAAGGGTGGTGGTGATCGGAACTGGAACGGGAAACAGTTCGGTCGGGGTGATGCCCCGATGGGTAACAAAAAGGCACGGGTGGATGAACGCCGTGTGGTCACATCAAGTGCGGGGTCGAAAAGGTGTGGCAAGTGTGGAAGGGAGCACAGCGGGGAATGTAGGTTTGGGTCAAACTTGTGCTTCAAGTGTGGGAAGACAGGGCATATGGCGAAGGATTGCATGTCGGGCAAATGTTTTAACTGTGGGGAAACTGTTCATACGAGCAGAGATTGTAAGAAGTCAAGGACTGAGGGTTTAGGGGTGAAGAAGACGGGAAGTGATGGACCGAGGGCGAGCGCCAGGGCGTTCACCATGACACAGGAGGAGGCTAGGACGGACCCTGACGTTGTGTCCGGTACGTTTCTAGTGAACTAGACTTTAGCTTCTGTGTTATTTGATTCGGGTGCTAGTAGGAGTTTTGTTTCTGCTGCTTTCTATGCTAAGCTGCCTGTTAGTAGTAGACGTGTTGATGCGCCTTTTGATGTAGAAACTGCCATAGGTAAGTCTACCAGGATTTCTGAGGCGATAGAGAATTGTGATGTGGAACTTGAGGGTCATAAGTTTCCTGTTAGACCGTTTGTGATGACCTTGGGTGGTTTCGATTTGGTTCTTGGGATGGATTGGTTGGCAGACTTCGAGGCGAACATTGTGTGTCGCAAGAAGATGGTTCGGTTGACAGCGCCTGACGGAAGTTCGGTAACGGTTTATGATGATCGGGTTACTACAATCCCGAAGGTGATCTCAATGGCGGTGGCGGGAAAGTGTATGAGGCGTGGATGTAGTGCTTACTTGGCCTATGTAAAAGATGTGGATACACCAACACCACAACTAGCCGATGTACTGGTTGTGTGTGACTTTCCAGACGTGTTCCCAGAAGACTTATCAGGAGTGCCACCTGACAGAGAGATTGAATTTCAGATTGATCTGATACCGGGTGCCCAACCTGTTGCCAAGGCACCGTATCGGTTGGCTCCAACCGAGATGAAAGAGTTGATGGAGCAGTTGCGAGAGCTGCTTGATAAGGGGTTCATTAGACCGAGTATCTCTCCTTGGGGTGCTCCGGTCCTATTTGTAAAGAAGAAGGATGGTAGTATGAGGATGTGCATTGACTACCGCGAACTGAACAAGTTGACAGTGAAGAACCGCTACCCCTTACCGAGGATAGATGATTTGTTGGACCAGCTTCAGGGTGCTAGTTGGTTCTCGAGGATAGATCTTCGATCTGGTTATCATCAGTTGAAGGTGAAGGAGCAAGATATCCCTAAAACAGCTTTCCGTACGCGCTATGGCCATTACGAGTTTCTGGTCATGTCTTTTGGTTTGACCAACGCGCCAGCTGCTTTTATGGATCTGATGAACCGTGTGTGTCGGCCTATGTTGGATAAATCAGTCATTGTGTTTATTGATGATATCCTGATTTATTCAAAGAGCGAGATTGAGCATGCCGGTCACATTCGGGAGGTTCTAGAGACGTTGAGAAGGGAGAAATTGTATGCTAAATTCTCCAAGTGCGCATTCTGGTTGCGCGAAGTTCAGTTTTTGGGTCATGTCGTGAATCCTGACGGGATTATGGTTGACCCGGCGAAGGTGGAGGCGGTTATGCAATGGAAGTCACCAAAGACGTCATCCGAGATCCGTAGTTTCTTGGGCTTGGCGGGCTACTATAGAAGATTCATCCAAGACTTCTCTAAGATTGCTTCTCCACTAAATAAGTTGACCCGAAAGGATGTGAAGTTTGTATGGGGTCAAGCTCAAGAGAAGGCGTTCGAAGAGCTGAAGGCAAGACTGACTCAAGCTCCTGTTCTATCATTACCCGATGGAAGCGAAGATCTAGTGGTTTATTCTGATGCTTCCTACTCAGGGTTGGGGTGTGTGTTAATGCAGAGAGGGAAGGTTATAGCCTATGCATCCCGACAATTGAAAGTCCATGAGGTTAATTATCCCATTCATGACTTGGAGCTAGCAGCCGTGGTCTTTGCACTAAAGATTTGGAGGCACTATCTCTACGGGACGAAGTGCACCATATTCACCGATCATAAAAGCTTGAAGTATTTCTTCGAGCAAAAGGATCTGAACATGAGGCAGAGGAGATGGTTGGAACTTATAAAGGATTATGATTGCGAGATCCATTACCATCCAGGCAAAGCTAATGTGGTGGCGGATGCCCTTAGTCGGAAGGAAAGGCCCGAACCGATTCGAGTGAAAGCTTATCAACTAATCATGACCTCTGATATGATGAAGCAAATCAAGGAGTTTCAAGATGAGGCATTGAAAGCAGATCATCTTAACTCGGAAAGAATGAGAGGTCTGGTTGGGGAATTGGGTGAAAACACACTCGGTGTTAGAACTCGATTCGGTCGTGTGTGGATTCCTCGTTTTGGGGATCTACGGGTGAAGATAATGGATGAAGCCCACAAGACTCGATACTCCATTCATCCTGGTGCCACGAAAATGTACCATGACATGAAGAAAGATTATTGGTGGCCGGGTATGAAGCGTGATGTGGTGGAGTATGTGAGTAAGTGCCTTACTTGCTTACAGGTGAAGGCAGAGCATCAAAAGCCGTATGGGAAGATACAACCTTTGGATATACCGGAATGGAAGTGGGAGCACATCACCATGGACTTCATTACAAAGCTGCCACGTACCCCGAAAGGGTATGATGCCATATGGGTGATAGTTGATCGTCTGACGAAGAGCGCTCATTTTCTACCGATCCGCGAGACGTATTCATCTGAGAGGTTGGCTGATCTGTTCATCAAGGAAATTGTAGCTCGTCATGGTGTGCCGGTGTCTATTGTGTCCGATCGTGACACTCGGTTTACATCTAAATTTTGGAAGAAATTCCACGACGCTATGGGGACGAGGTTACATATTAGCACGGCTTATCATCCCCAAACCGATGGTCAGTCAGAAAGAACCATTCAGACACTGGAAGACATGCTCCGGGCATGTGTGATCGATTTTGGTGGAAGTTGGGATGACCACTTACCGTTAGCCGAATTCTCATACAACAACAGCTATCATGCCAGTATTGGTATGCCACCATATGAGATGCTATACGGTAGGAGATGCAGAACACCCGTTTGTTGGGGTGATATTGGTCAGAAGGAATTGTGGAGCGTCGAGGTAATCGAGGCTACGACAGAGAAGCTTGAAAAGATTAAAGCCTTCATGAAGGCAGCCAAAGATAGACAGAAGTCGTATGCCGATAAGCGACGTAGGCCAATTGAGTTCCAGGTGGGTGACCGGGTTATGTTGAAGGTCTCACCTTGGAAGGGTATTATCAGATTCAGAAAGCAGGGCAAGTTGAGCCCAAGATATATAGGCCCTTTCCGAATCATTGCTCGAGTAGGGAAGGTGGCCTATAGATTGGAGTTGCCAGATGGGTTAAGTGGGATTCACCCGACATTCCATGTATCTCATCTGAGAAAGTGTATAGCTGATGAAGACATGATTGTTCCACTGGAGGACATTGAAATAGATGAAAGGCTCAATTATGTGGAGCAACCAGTGGCAATCATCGACCGAAAGGAGAAAAGGCTAAGGAATAAAGTGGTTCCTCTCGTGCGTGTACAGTGGAAGCACAGGAAGGGATCCGAGTCAACGTGGGAGACTGAAGAAGAAATGAGACAGCATTATCCACGTTTGTTTGACGAATAACAGGTTTCGGGGACGAAACCTATTTAAGGGGGGTGGACTTGTAACACCCGAATATTTATTATTTTGAAGCCGGTGAAGAAAGAAAAGAAAATAAAGTCCAAAGTCGAGGGACCAAACTCGCCCACGAAAGAAAGTCGGGTGAGGGGGAGTATATAAGGGAGAGGACAGCCCTTACCCTCTCCCCCACACTCACAAATCAGCCAAAGAAAGGGGAGAAAAGAGAAAGAAGAGAAAAAGAGGAAAAGTGTTGGTTCGGGTCGCCAAAATTGTCGTGAAGCAAGCCGAATCGAAGCTCTTGTCGTTGTGCTCGTTTATGTGAGTTCTAGGACCCCTCTTTTACATGTTTTTGAATGATTTTGGGGCTGGAATACATCTGAAAACCCTTTTTCGCGTTTTTGGGTGAAAACCCGTATGTATGCGTGTATGTATGTGTAGGACCCGTTTGGGGCTTGATTTCTTGCTTGGTTGTGCTTGAATAATGTTATGGTATGCATCCCTAAGGTTTAGGATGGTCTATTTAGGCTTAAAATGGGTTTAGATGAGTTTGGAGGCCAAAAACCCTCGGCTGCAGTCGGGTTGAACTGCATTCTGCATCAGTTAGGGCTAGGCGACCGACTGGAGGCCGAATGGAGGCCATACGACTGATTAGGGTGCGATTGGGGTTCATTCGCACGATTGGAGGGCCAGTCGCATGGGGGTTCTGAGGGTCCATTCGCGCGACTGAAGGTACAGTCGCATAGGTGTTCATCCGCATTGTCCATTCGCACGACTGGATGTTCATTCGCATAGGTGTTCATCCGTATTAGTTCATTCGCATGATGTTCAGTCGCATGGAGGCAATGCGACTGAAGGGTGTCCATACGCCCGAATAGGGCTGTTGTACCCGAGGAAGGTGTAGATTGACTTCTGACTTTCGGGGGAAAGTGCAGATGTAAGTTTGATGTAAAGGTTCCCATAAGAGTTTTAAGACGACGATCGAGGTCTTAGAAAGCATGTTGGGCACGATGAGGGTGATGATGTTGCATGTTGTGTATGTATGATGTTGCCCTGTATGATGTGATGTTGATGCATGTTAATGTTCCTTAGTGTGATGTATAATATATTTCCTATGGGTTTACCTATTATGATGAATGAACGAAGTATTATGTAACATAAAGTGAAAGATAAAGAAAGAGGAACCTGATGAATGAATGCATGTATTAATGAACGAATGAAACGTCTTGCACACATCGGATAACGGGTCCTTCTTGGTGATTGACCTGAATGTAGAACCTCTACCGCTCACCCCTAGTACTGTGGCATACGTTAGCTGTTCATTTGTTGACTTCGGCCCAGTCCTAAGACTGATGGTTACTCCTAGTACCGTGGCATACGTTTAGCTGTTCATTTGTTGACTTCGGCCCGGTAGCTACGACTAACCGGGGTGTAGCACATGGTATTGGTATGGATGATGTCCGATGCGCAAGTAAGGTAATGAAAGAACGAATGAACGAATGAAGAAGATAATAATGGTATTATCTATGTGTACGTACGATGTGTGATCATGTAAAAGTAACGAACGGTTTTATATGAAAGTAAAGTATGTTTTATTTACAAAACTAGAACTCACTCAGCAACGCTGACTTTGATGTGTTTCCGGTTGGCAGGTAATGGTTGCTGAGGATGGCACGGGCGACTACTCAGCTCTTTTGGGGATGGCATTCTTTTGATTAATGTTTTTGCATTGTAATGCGAACAAGCTATTTTGTAATGAATGTCGTATTAACTTGCAAAAACTTTTACATGGAAATGAATGTTTGTTTTAGTTTTCCGCTGCGATTTATTAAATACAAATGTAATTATACGTTTTATGTGCGATGAGAACCCAGCTGTAAGCGTCCCGGGAACGGGGCCTTACAGTATTTCCATACCCCTTTTTGCTTATTTTCACACTTTGGGGTGAAACATGTTAACTTATTATCATTGCACTTGTAAACTTATTTGAGACTTGTAATCTTTATGGCAATTCATCATGCAAAGTTGTGGTTAGTTGAACTTTTGTGGTTACCATGTTATGGCATTATATGTACAATCATTAACTATTGCTAGCCCAACGAAGTCATAGATCTATGGGCAAGACAAGCCTGCTTTGGTTGATCAAGTACACTTAGCTGATCGTATAATCTTGTAAACGTTTGAGACTTGTAAAACTTTGTCGAGGTTTGATTGTTGAATTGTTCATAACATCCCTAATCACTTTATTCACTAACTTATGACTTGAATTGCCATCTTTTATATAATCTATGTATTAAAAACTATGGAATGCTCACCAACATTTTTATGTTGACCTTTAATTTTTAACATGTTTCGGGAGTACCCCAAGTATGTGTTCTACTCTTTGAAGCTTATCACATCTAGGATTGGACCTAGAGATAAAATGGATGATCATGTTATTTGTAGCAATTGTACATGATGTATTCTTTGTTGAAACTTTTGCTTGTAATGTTACAATTGAATCTTATGATTAATATATTTGGATTTAATAAATAGCGTTATGTGGCTGTGAACAATCGTAACTCTCACATCTCGACGTTTCCGCCGTTAAGGTTGGGGTGTGACAGGCATAACCATGAACTCGTAATGACCATACCTTGTGAGGAAAGTGGTTTTTGGAATATCTTCTTCACGAATTCGAAGTTGATGATAACCGGATCATAAGTCGATTTTTGAGAAACAAGTTGATCCGTGGAGTTGGTCAAAGAGGTCATCGATACGAGGAAGAGGATAACGGTTTTTGACAGTAAGTTTATTGAGCTCACGATAATCAATGCACATGCAGAGCGAACCGTCCTTCTTCTTTACAGAAAGGATTGTAGCACCCCAAGGGGATGAGCTAGGACGTATGAATCCTTTCTTAACCACTCTTGAAGTTGACTAGCTAGCTCTTGCATTTCCGAGGGTGCAAGTCTGTAGGGAGATTTAGCAACCAGTGTAGCACGGGTATGAGATCAATCCGAAAATCAATGGAACGAGCTGGAGGAAGACTGGGTAGATTTTCAGGGAACACGTCGGGAAAGTCACAAATGATTGGAATGTCTTTCACATTCTTTCCTTTTCTTTTTCTGTCATGACATGAGCTAAAAAGACAATACATTCTTGACGTAAGCACTTTCGTGCCTCCGTACAAGAGATGAGTTTGAGTCCATTTGAGGGTTTCTCGCCATAGATTTGTAAGGTGTCGCCGGAAGGAAGCGGAATACGGATATATCTTTCAAAGCAAACGACTTTGGCACGAACCATGGCAAGCCAATCCATGCCTACTATGACATCAAAACTACCCAATTGCATGGATATTAGTTCGATAGGAAATTCATGTTCATTAAGACTTAAAAGACAATCAAGGAGAATGGAATAGACGGTGATAGATTTTCCGTTAGTGACTTTAACGGTGAATGATTTTGGCAATTTAGAACGTGTACATTTTAGCATTGGTTCAAATTTCACGGAAACAAAACTTTTATCCGCACTAGTATCAAACAACACAGAAACATAAATTCCATTTATAAGAAACGTATCATTTACGACGTCATTGTCGTTTTGAGCTTGAAACGCATTTATGTTAAATGCGCGTCCGCGTGGCACTTGCACTTGAACTTGATTGTTGCGAGGGCATTAAGGAGCAAGATGGTTTGGATCACCACATTTGAAGCAAGCACGACCGTTTGCATTAGTCGGGGGTCTTTGGGTACTGGTGTGAGCTAAAGGTGGGTTAACGTGTGGGCTAGGACCACTTCGACATGCTGAGGCAAAATGGCCATAACGGTTACACGTTGTGCATTGACGACATTGAGAGGCAGGTGGGTGGTGGTATTGGCAATTGGCACATTTGGGAAACGTACCGGTGTAGGCTTTTTAGGTGGTTCTTGGTTCAAATTAATAGGAGCTTGGGTTGTTGGTGCTGTCATGGCATAGTTGCGGCTTTGAAACTTCCGTTTCTTGCCGTGACGGGTGTTTTTGGATGGTGTTTTTATGTCTTTGGTTTCCTCAGGTGTTTCGGAGATGGCTTGATGGGCAGTTTTAAAGAGCCTTTAAGAGACAAAGATCCATCTTTCACTTGGTTGTTGGATAAGGTAGCCGCCAACCGGATGGCTCGCTCAACTGAGAATGGTTTGGCTATGGTGACAGAGTCACGGATAATAGGGGAAGGCCTTTTATGTACTTGGCTATGGCTCGGTCAGTGGTGTTGACCAAGTGAGGGACAAGGATACTAAGTTGTTTAAAGTGAATCGTGTAAGTCAAATTGTCACCTCCAACTTGTTTGAGGTTCCAGAATTCCTCTTCAAGACTTTGCATTTCATGAGGAGGACAAAACTCATTTATCATGAGTTGCTTCACTTCTTCCCATGGTAAGGCGAAGGCGACCTCATTTCCACGAGTACTCCTTTCACTTTTCCACTATTCAAGTGCTCTTGATGTGAAGACACTGGTGGCACTACGAGTCCGAAGCTCGTCGGGACATTCACTGTTGATGAAAGTGACTTCGATGCTATCGAACCATTCCAACATCTTGGAGGCACCCTCTTCACCCGTGAAAGGTTCGGGGCCACATGACTGAAGTGCTTATAGGAAAAGGCTGAGGTTTTGGGACTAGGGTTTAGGGATTCAAATGAAGTGTTTGGGCTAGGGGTGGCATTGATTTGCTTAACAATATCGGGAATAACTCGAGCCATTTTATTTGATTATTAGCGTCTGAGTCAAGAGATTAATGCGAGTCGAATGATTCGATCTTGACAAGAGGAAAAAGGATAAAACATAAATGTATAAAATAAATACAAACATAAAAGAAATTCGATTAAGGCTTGGAATGTTCCGGTTTTGGAACTAAGACTAATCCAAAGTGTTCAAGACTTCTTTTGAGTTCGGGAATCATGATTTGGCTTAATGGGTTGGAATACTCTCGCCGACAAGTCCTTTGTCAATTAAAATCTCAAGACTTTGGTGAGATTGAAAATCAAAGAATGGAACAAGTCACCAAGATATGGATATCACTCCTAACTTGGTGGTGTCGTTCCCTAAACGTGGTTGGTACTTATCCATCAAAGTAAGGAGTTTAATCCTAACTCGTTGGCAAGGGTCCACAAAAGTGAGATAAGTGAAATTGCCATCATGTAAGGAAATCACTCCTATCTTAATGGTTTAATTTCATAAAAACAAGAATGGTGGATTGAAAGACATCACCAAAGTAAGGGATTCAATTACGGTGAAGTCGTTTCATTTGTAAAATATGAGTGTCTTCGTATCATCATTGCATGATTACACCTTTGGAAAGGTGTATTTCTTTTTGGTCGAGAATAAGATGAGGAGCAAGATTAGGTAGATTTGAGGATTTCTTTTCTTTTTTATTTTGGCATAAACATAAGATAATCAAACAAATTATAAGCATTACTAGTGGGAGTCCTTAGTCATAGTCTAGGTTAAAACATAGAAGTGATAGATTGTTCAATGAAATCATAGAACTATGGCTCTGATACCAATCTGTCACACCCCAACCGATGGTGGAAACATCGGGGCGTGAGAAGTGATAGATTGTTCAATGAAATCATAGAACTAAAGTGACAATAAATTAAGATTAAATTTCATTTCCATTAATCAACAAAACGTTACAATGCTTCAAACAAACATACAAAATTTTTGAGAAATACAAGTCTAAAACAAGCATAACAAAATAGTAGATTTGGTGTGTTTCTAAGTCCACCTAATTGAGTTTCTTGATAAAGCTTCAAGCATTTCCTGCAACATGTATAAAATATAGGTCAACATAGGAATATGTTGGTGAGCATACAAGTTTAAATACATAGTGTAATAATGAATAAATCTCAATTCAACATGAGTTAAGTATACTAAAGTTTGTACATTGCTAGCATGCAAAGCCGATAATCAAACCAAAGTGTCCACTAGCGTAATCTTAGCATTAAAAATGACCAAGACCGTAAATATTAAATAACTTAATATAGACCCATCATAATAGGGCGGATGTGCTAGTCTTATAACGCTATACATGTTAAGGGAGGTTTAGATTGCTTGCAAAATAATGTATTCTAGAATGTATTCACAAATAGTATAACAAGTAAAAAAAATTATGTGTGTTCTAAAAGGTAAAGTATGACTCACGGTTTGACAATTAGAATCCACAAGAATAGATGATTGAGTTTAAATGATTCACCAAAGTCACCCTAAAAGATAAATGAAGGTGTGTAAGTTTAGGATTCAAAGTTTGAGATTTTAGCAATTGGAAAGTATACAAAAATTACAAATACGAGAGTAAATGAAAGTATATACTACTTAGACACTTATTTGGACACCATATATTGTGTGTGTTATTTATGAGTTTTAGTCACTCATTGGAAGTCCAAAATAAGAAATCATAAGATCAGTATAATGTCTACCTTAACACATAACATTCAACCATGGTTGATTGATATTATGGTTTGGTTTTGACTAAGTATTATGTAGATATAAATATAAGTCATGCATTAGAGGTAGGGTAATCCACAAACCTTATAGGTCATGTATTAGAGGTAGGGATATCCACAAACCTCAAGATGTCACCATTGCACAAAATCTCCATATAAGGGTGATTCAGATGGTCATGAGTATATAAATGAAAATACTAAAGTAAATTGACTAGTTTGACTAAGTGTTCAAGTGGGGTATGGTGGATAAACTAGTTGTAGAACCAAGGTTCAACATCACCATTTCATACCATAACACAAGCCTTTCAACATTGGTTGGAAACTCGGTTTGGTTTCATCCACTTCTTGATTTGTAGATCACTTAGTGTTTTGTATAGATGAAAGAATAGAGTGTAAAAGACTTAAAATTTCAGAAATATAACTTCAACACAAGCATTCCAACATTGAAGTTGTTGGTAACTTGGTTTAGTATGTAAAATGTTTAAAAATAAAACAAGAAAACATGTATGAAAGAATCAAGTATAATAATTCCAACTTGGACCTCAAAATGGGGGTTACCATACTTGTGTCACCTTGATGACTAAGTGGTTATGTCCTAGAGGTTATTCCAAGTGGTAGAGAAAATGAAGAAGAAAGTAAGAAAGAAAGTATAAATATATAAATAAATAAATAAATTAATTAAAACTCACAAGTTGTTCTTGAATATTTCTTTCTAAAAAGATGAAGTTCTTGGATGGATTGAGAGAGTTTAGAGAGAGTTTAGAGTGATGAAAGTGATTAGAGAGGGATTTGAGTTAGTATTTATAGGTGAAAATTATGGTTGGCCATAAATGTAAGTAGTTGGGGAGATGAGTGGAGAGAAAATACAAATTTTCAGTTTTAACCCCTTAACTTATTTTATTTATTAATTTGCACCATAACTAGTAACTAAAAATAAGTATTTTAATATGTGAATCATAATAATAAAACTTGTAATTAATTTTCTGAAATATATAAGTCCCGATAAGTTGTTCGGTTTTGTGTTGATATGCGCATTTGTAATTGTTTAAGCGTTGCACAAACATATAATCAACAAGAATTACATAAAAAATATTTTCACTATGATCAAATCTTAAGATTACAATGATTGAACAAGGAGTAATATTACAATTTAAAAAATAAATGTAAAATGCGGAACGTTATAATTACAACAACCTCACAACCAAATGACATAAAATATAGACCAATAACGGTGGTTAAAGTACCCAGATCTGGACTAATAACGGTGGTTGAAGTACCCAGATGGGGTGGTGGAGATGGCGGTTGTGACGATGGTGTGGTGGTGGGCACAACGGTGATGTTCTGGAGGAGGTCGGTGGGAAGTGTGCTGGTGGAGGTCAAACGATAGTGTGGAGGTGGATTAGGGGTTTGAATGTGGATCGGTAGTGATGGTGGTATGTTATTTATAATTAAAAAGAAGTAAGGAGAAGAAATTTTTAAAGCTTTATGTCAAACCAAATAACATATCACAAATTAGTACAACAATTAAAAAGACTAATATACTCTTGATATCATCTCTGCCATTCATTTAGAATCTTGACTATTTTATAATTAATGAATGACTATATTAAGTTATAGGTTCTCACAAATAGGATGGGTTTTCACATGAACTCATTTCTACTGGGATAAACTCTAACTAATTTCATGTAATAAATCTAACAATATTTATGGGCCATATAAAAGAAAAGTAAAAATGTCATTTCTCTCCCTAAAGTTTCGTTGAAGTTGTTATTTCTATCCAATTTTTTTTAAAATTTCGACACTATATACCAAATGTTTTCATATCCATCCACTCCACTAACACCATTAAACACTTCCGTTAAAATTAAGGGTCTTTTAGTCTTTTTCATCACCCTAGTTATCAAATTAAAACCAATTAAGAAATTAATATTCAATTAAAACTAGAATACACATAAAGGATCTGGGGAGACCGGCCGATTAACCCTAATCAATCCCAAAAAGCTTTGATTTCTACATTGTTCGGTGACATGAAGTTCGATTGATTTGGATTAAGCACAAATCATTTCAACAACGTTCAATAAGATTTACAATGTTCGATTTCAACAACTAGAATTTATTATTGTTTGATTGAGGTTTACAGTTGTCATCGGTTCCGTTGTTCGATAAAGGTTTGATTGCTTATTGTTTGATTAGAAACGGTTGTTTGCATTTAGATTGTTTATTTCAACACTATTTTGTTTGCTATTGGATTGATCTCATATTTCGATAAGGCAAGGAACCATTATATTCTGATTGCATGAGATATGGATTTTAGGCTTTGGTTTGTTTAAGGTTATATTTAACTGTTTGATCCATATGAATGCTATGGTAATACTTTGATTTGTTTGAGGTTAGATATACTTAACAGTTTGATTAATAAAGATTAAATGAATCATTTATTGATTAAAAAGAAATTAGGATGGAGAAAAAGACTAAATTACCCTCAATTTTAATATATGTTTTAACGGTGTTGGTGGAGTGGTTGGAGATGATAGAATTTAATAAACTACATTGTTAAAATGATAAAATAAAATTCCTAGATTACAATAACAATTTCAACAGAATGTTAGGGATGAAAATGACACTTAACGCTAATAAAAATTATTTTAGTTTACAAAAAAAAGTGTTTTTTAATAAAAATATATATTTACTATTTATTAAATTTTATTATATATATACATATATATATATAATATAATATAATTTGAAAATGGTAAGAGTAAAATTATTAGTATTCATTACTATTATTATTATTATTATTATTATTTTTATTATTATTATTATTATTATTATTATTATTATTATAGAGAAATGAGAAAATTTGTATGATAAGGCTTACAATTGTTTCATGTTTATTTTAGTTTTTTACAGGTAGATATATAGGCTAAAAACCTATTAATTAAATGGATTATAGTTAGTAAAAACACGAAGAGTTAGATTATAATATTTGAATATTAAATATTATAAAAAATTATATATATGTAATAGTTCAAGAAATAAAACAAATATATTATTTATAACTCTCTTATCTAAATGGTTTCATTTTTAGACATTCATTTTTAGATTTTTTTAATTAAAATTTAATTTAATCTTATTTTTTAAAACTATGACTTTCTATTATTTTGATTGTTTTAATAAGTTTGCTTTTAAAATTTTCACATTTATAATTTTTTAGAAACAAAACGATTTAAAATATTTGCTTAGAAAAGGTTTAGTATTTTAAAAAAAAATTATATTATACAAAATTTTGTTTTTTATTATTTAGATTTTAACTAAAAGATGTAATTTTTAAATTCTTTGATAAAATATATATTTTTTAAAAATATAGTTTGATTTCAAAAATTCTAAATAAGAGAGAGAATTATAGCAAATAATAAAATTAATATTTAATAAGAGAGAGAAACTTGTATTTATATTTAAATTACTATAATATCTTTAAAGGAAAAATCAATGGGTAAATATGTAGAAATTTAAAAAGTGTAAAGAAAAATAAGTTAGAAAATGATAAGTGATAAAAAAATATTATTTTATTAGTATTGATAACTAAAATGTAGAATGAAACTTTTCCAACATGTAACGTGTCTTTATTTAAAACTCATGAATGTTTATTTTAATGTTGTCTTGGATAACAATCTTTCTTTTTTCCAACTTTAATCTATTAATGCTAATAAAAAAATGTTTTTGTGTGCCAGTTATTATGATTCTAGAGCTACTAAGTTTTATTTTTCCACTTCTCTCTCTTAATAAATATCACGTTAACCACAAATGATATTATTTAATTTTTTATATCCATAACCTCTAATAAATCAAGGTTTTTTTTAACCACTTGTCATTTTCTTAACTTATATTTTTACTACTTGTCACTTTTCTAGACATTCTACACATTAATTTTCCCTCCAAAAGGATGTTATAGTAATTTAAATTCTCAAACAAATTCCTCTCTTTTATTAGAAATATATTTTATTAATTGTTATGTATCTCTCTCTTATCTATTTCTTTTTTTAAAATTAATCTAGAATCTATGAAGGAAATTTACTTTTGTATTACAGTGATTATTGTTTTGAAATAAACTTTTGTATTTGGAGTTATAATTATATAGTTTTTATTCATATAGAAAGCTCAAACATGAGAAAATAGGTGTTTGATGTTCTTAAAAGAGAAATGCGTAAAAATAATGTAGTAAAATTATGGATACAATAACTAATTTTAATAAAATGGGTAAATATGTAATACATATGTTTTAGAAATGGGAAATATGTAATTAATTTTTTAACTTGGGTAAATATGTAATTAAAGAGTTTAGGAAGGGGAAATATGTAAATGCCCTAAAAAATTATAAACAGGTGAAATATTTTAAAACAGTCTTATTAAAACAAACAGAATAATTACAAATCATATTTTTTGAAAACAACATTTTTATAAAAAATATTTTCTTATAAAATTTTAAAACAAATTTTGAAGATAAAATTATTTACATAAGATAACTAAAAACAGTATAATTATTTTATTTCTTGAACAACCTATATATAGTTTTAATTATATTTTATATTAAAATATTATACTGTAACTATTCATGTTTATTATATATATATATATTATATATATGTTACTTTAAATTTATTTTGTTATTTAACGAGTGTTTAGCCTATTTATATATCTTTAAACAAATTAAAATAAGCATGAAACTATGGTAGATCTCATTATACTTAATTTCTCATTTTTCTATATTATTAATAATAATATTGAGTACTAATAATATTACTTATAACATTTTCAAATTAAAAAATATATAATTTAATAAATTAGAATTCTTTTTTTAAATACACACTCTTTAAAAACAAAAGTTCACAATTTTTTTATAAAATAAAAGTTTGAGAAAAATATTATTATTTATTTACTTAAAGTAGCTATTTATATGTACTTATAATCATATTTTATTTTAAGCATGATTTTGTAATGTATAAATTTTTATTAATAATTATTTAATATTTTATTTGTTCAATTCGTGTATCACATGGGGATTGATCTAGTAAATTAATAACTAAGAGTACATATGATCGATTGCATAAAAATGTTTCATATCAAAACTTTTACAATTTTCTCTTCTATTATATAATTATGTTAATTGCTAATTATATTATTTGATTTAATTTTAGATTAAATATAACTTTTTAATAAATTAAAAAAGATCTTTTTATTATTATTTCTAGAGAAAAATAATTTTTATAACATAAGAAACTTTTTCAAAACATAAAACTTTTATAAAAACATGAAATATTTTAAAACTGTTGTTTGAAAAAGTAAAATTTTTTAATAAAAATTAATTAAAATTGGGAGGTATAATATGGAAATTCTAAAAGATGTTATATTTTAAATGGTTTACTTTGAAACAATAATGTTTAAAAAATTAAAAAAACAAAAAAGTTTCTATATAAAAGTTTAAAAAATTATTTCAATGTTTTATTATTTATACTCATTGTTCATACGTAATTTCAATCATATTTTATCTTAAATATTATTTTATGATTGATAAAATTTTATTTTATTTGAATTATTTATTCAATTCATGTGTAATACATAAGTTTATTAAAACAAGTATATACAAACCACAAATTCAATTATCGGAAATGTAATTTAACCAAGGGTTTATCAAATTGATTTGGTTATTTTGGTTTGACTTTTCTTTATTTGACTTATGGTTCCATCATTTGGTTTTCTATTCACCTGTCCTTCATGCCCTTTTTTGAGGCAGAGTTTTTCAGGTTGGATCCTACGTACCGGCTGATTCAACTAATCTGTAATTTGGAAGGGCTACCTGTTCGATCCACTTCAATTTGTTTTGTAGCTAAAAAACCAGACGGTTCGGACCAGGTATCGGGAACCGAGTCTGGATTTTTAATATATTTTATTTTTTTGGATTTAATGGGTTTAACGAACAAGTTAGGCGATGAATTGAGCGTTGCACATAAGATCATTGTTAGTCTTACATAAAACAATAAAATACACATATAAGTTTTATTATATAATTTTTATTTCCACAACAACATAATGCTTTCTAAATTCTAAATATACGGTTGTGACTTGTGACGTGATTATTTGTACTTATGTTTCGCCGTGTATTTTATATTAAACCTAGCCCCTGTAGACCAAAATCCACAAGTGACATGTTTATTTCAACCTACACTTTAATATAACTTTTATTAAAAACCGAACCGGCACAAGGCGCAGACAAAACCCACTCCTTAAGCATATTATATATATATACACAATATATATACATATTATACATATATATATAAATAGATATATACATATATATATATACATATATATACATAATATATATATATATACATATATATACATATATATACCTATATATACATACATATATATATATATATATATACATACATACATAATATATATATATATATATATATATATATATATAATATATATATATATATATATATATATATATATATATATATCCAAAACCAAAAACGATAACCGTTCTGTTTGGGTTTTAGCCTAGGGGTATGCATAGTCCGTTTAATTCACTTTGGTTTTGCTTTCGAAAATAATAGTTTGTTAACCTTAAAATTAAAACGAGTTAATCCACCTATCCAAATACAAACTAACCATTTACTCGTTTGAACCTCTCGTATAAATATATACACTAACTTCAGAAAAACAAGGTACTATACATGTTATATACGAAACACATATGTACAGTTAAATAGCAAACAGTAAAGTTTACAAGGTAGTGTATTACTTTTTCCTTCACATATATGAACCTTACAAAACAGCGAACCTATGAAACGTATTGTACATGTAATTAATTAAACATATATGCAATGAAGATCATATACGAAAACATTTACAAACCTACCTACACTTTGCAGCAAAGCCCAAATCAAAATATGGTTCGGTTGAGTGTGGTTAAGTTTTATATTTTTTTTCGTCTTTATAGAAAAAACTGAAACAAAAAATTCAAAATTTCAAATAACTTAGGGGCTGTTGTTTTTGGTCTGACCCGGCTGACCGGCTGACTCGGTCAGCGGGTCAGCCCGTTTGATATGCAAGAAGCTACAGCTGACCGGGTCCAAGGTAGCTGACTCAGACCTGATTTCGGAAAATGCTGACCTATCCATTTCAGCTGACCGCGACCACCGACAGCCACCCCACCCCTCGCCGGTGCTTCCACCGACAGCGAACCCCCCTACGCGACGACCCCCTGCGCGGCGACCCCCTGCACGATTCCTCCCTGCGCGAGCACCGCCGAGCGCCTCCTCTGCGCGATTCCTCCCTGCGCGAGCACCGCCCCACCATGATTCCTTTCCTTCGTGATTCCTCCCCTACCGGTGGTGGTGGAGGCCGGTGCTGGTCGGGAGGGGATGTAGAGATGGTGATGGTAGGGATTTTGTTTTTTAATGGTTTTTTGTGTGTTAAAATAATTTATAAAATGAGTTATTATCATTCAGCAGAGCCAGTGAGATACTGAATTAAATGCTAAGTTTCAGTGAGATGTAAACTCAGTCAAAACTTCTGACTGTGTCAGCTTCTGACTCAGTAAAATCTTATTGAGTCAGTTTTATCAAACAACCCTTTAAACTAGATCGTCAATTTTTGTTTGGGTTTGCTTTGTTTGTTCTCTGGTTATTGTTTGATTATTTTCGTTTGATGCACACCTTTAATAGAGATTTTGATACTTTATTAAAAAATAAGGTAAATGAATTTTAATTATCTTAATTATTATGCAGTGGTTGATAATAATTTATATTGTTATCAGGCAGTTAGCATTTTAAAATTTTTCTTTCATTACCAATAACAGTTTGAGTAGCATAATTATCATATATTTAAAATTGATTTACACTTGATTTCGCTTCAGATGTTATCTTTGAACGAAATGAAACAAAAATAAAACGAGATGAAACCGAAAATAAAGGCAAACGGGATGCAAATTTATGATGATATTGCTACTAAAGTTGTCATCGTTAATAAAATCAAATTCGTAATAATCATATCATCGATCAATTAATAATAGTTAATACTATTAAAATTCATTACAAAATATAAATACATTTTTCAACAGAAATTAATACGTCATTGCCACCGTAATCTCAACTACCCCTTGGATCACACGCCCTGTTCATACTATGAAGATGCCAATTCAATCTTAGCGTACAACTAAACTTGCACATCGTACAAGCATTCACGTTAATCTTCCAGAAGTCAACCATTGTATATATACACCCCAATCATCCACCAAACAATCCCCAAATCAAAAACCTGAAATTATCAGTCTCCGATCACACCAGTTCAAACTATGGCGAATGAAGTGAAGCTTTACGGACTCGTAGGAAGCCCGTTCGATTGCAAAGTGAAGATCGCTTTGAGTCTAAAAGGAATCAAGTATGAATTCATCCAAGAAGATTTGAGTAACAAGAGTGCCGATCTGATCAAATACAATCCTGTTCATAAAAAGATCCCCGTGCTCGTGCACAACGGGAATCCGATCGCGGAGTCTCTTGTGATCATCGAGTACATCGATGAAGTGTGGAAAGGGGTTTCGGTTTTGCCTCAGGATGCTTATGGGAAGGCTCAGGCTCGGTTTTGGGCAAAGTTCATTGATGATACGGTAATGGTTTTTAATATATGTATATATATATATATATATATATATATATTTACTTTTAGTAAGTTGATTTCGAGTAGCTTATGCACACAGTTTTTTAACTGATCTGTCTTGATTTCAGTGCATGCCTGTGATATTTAAAGCTATTACTAGCCATGGAGAGGAGCAAGCAGTTGCGGAAGCTCATGAGAAACTACAATTTTTAGAAAATGAACTGAATGTTAAAGGGAAAAAGTTTTTTGGAGGTGACGACATCAATTTGGTTGATATTGCCGCTACTTACATAGCGTTTTGGCTTGGAGCGGCCGAAGAAGCATTAGGAATAAAAGTGTTGAATGAAGACAAGTTCCCAAAGTTAAACGAATGGGCCGATAACTTTATTAACTGTCAAGTTGTTAAGGAGCTCTTGCCTCCAAGAGAAAGGATAGTTGGTTTCTACAAGATGCGGTTTGCTAAGGCGTAATAGCACGGCCGTTATAAATGTGCTTATGAAGTTAAAGCTTGCTTGTAAGACATCGATCTATGTTTCAATAAGCATCGCGTAGATGCTGATGTGTGTTGTACTATGTAATATGTATCCGATTGGGTGTTTACAATGTTATCGAATGCTTTTCAAAATTTTCTTCCATATTCGTATAAACCAATGATCTCTTTTGAAAATATAGTCTTCTTTGCTTTTACTTTTCGGATCAGAAAGTGTATATTTTAATCGGTGTTCATGGTTTAAAGCGTTAGGACCAGTAGTCAAAATAAGATTTGTTCTGCATACTTAAAAGTTAAGATCTCTAGAATTCTCATGATTCAAACTGATGAAAAATTCTCTTCTATCTTTTAAAATAGTCCTAATATAAGGACACTCATTTTTATAAATCGACACTCACTTATACGTCGCGTATGGATCCATACACGGCGTATAGTCACCCCCATAAATGCCAAACATTTCACGTCACATCAGATGTTGTCGTGAAGGCTATACGCCTCGTATAGTGCCATACGCCACGTATAGGCTTTTCAGACGACAAAACTGGCGAAGTCAAATCAGTCATTCAGCATGTCTATACGTCGCATATGGCCTCATACGCTACGTATAGCTATGGGACGTATGGGTGTGGGGTGTAGGTTCACCGAATACGCGGTGTATGGCGCTATACGAGGCGTATAGCCTTGATTTCGAATTATTTTGACGCGACTTAAGATTCCTTTCGTTAATATATAAACACACCGGATATCAAACGAATGCGCTCGTATTCAAAATTTATGCGTTTGTTTCGGAGGAAACTTTGATACTTTCGGTAATTGATAGTAATCATAACGTTTAATCTTATCGGAGGAAATTAGCGTTATGTGGTTTAACATTTTCTTATGTCACATAATTACTCGGTAAACATTTGATTCTTATTTCATTAAGTATTTACATACATATATACATATATTAGGTTAATATCCCGTGTATTACACGAGTTGAGTAAATAAAATAATAAATAATTAGTACTAAATATTTATGAATTATAAAACCATGTTTGAAGATAAAATATGATTATAATTGCATATGAATAGCTATTTCAAATAAAAAATAAACAACAGATAGGTTATATATATATATATATATATATATATATAATATATATATATATATATATATAATATATATAGTCTATTTACACGAATTATAGTTAATAATAAACACGAAAAGTTACAGTACGATATTTTAATATAAGATATGTATAAAATTACATATACGTACTTGTTTAAGAGATAAAATAATTATACTATTTTTAATCTCTTATCTAAATAGTTTCGTTTTTAAATATTTGTTTTAAGATTTTATTATAAAACTTTATTATTTATTAAAATCTTGTTTTGTTAAAAACTCAAGTTTATAATTATTCTGGCTGTTTTAATAAAACTACTTTTAGAAAATTCCATATTTTTATAATTATTTTAAAAAGGGACTGATTTAAAATATTTTTTAAAAGGGTCAATGTTTTAAAAAATATATAAATTTTAATTTTCTTAATAAAAACATTTTTAAAAACATAGTTTGATTTTTAAAAAATATAGATGAGAGAAAAACATATATCAATTGAGCAAATTAATTTTTATGAAGAGATATAAATTGTTTGAGTATTTAAATTACTTTAATACACTTTTGTAGGGAAAATAAAGTGAGAATGTTTAAAAAAATAACAAGTGTCAAAAATATGGTTTAAGTATATGATATGTGCCAAAAGAAAAACTTTTTTATTAATATCTATAAATATGGATTGACCAAATTAATTTTTATAAAGAGCGAGAAATTGTTTGAGTGTTTAAATTATTTTAATACACTTTTGGAGGGAAAATAAAGTAAAAATATTTAGAAAAATAACAAGTGTCAAAAAGATGGTTTAAGAATATGACATGTGACAAAATAAACCTTTTTATTAACATCTATAGATTTGAATTGGATACTTAATTATCGTTTCAACTAACTTAGGTTCCATCAATGCTAGTCGGTTACGATAAACTTAAATAATTTTCAAGATTTTTTTTATCATAACTGACTAGTCTCGTGGAATCTGAGTTAGTTGAAATAAGAGTTATAGTTTAAGAGAAAATTTATTTTGAAGAAATAATTAAACCACAAAACCCAATTTTCTTAAAAAATCACATTTTTCGTATAGTGCAATACACACGTACATGTTTGCCACGAACGTATAGCATGTTTGAACTTGAAATGACCCAAGATTCATTTTCTATACGTGGTGTATGGGTCCACACGCCGCGTATAGGTTTCAACTAACCACCTATACGTGGCGTATGGGTCCATATGCCACGTATAGGTACAATTAAATTCGAAATTACACAAGATTCATTTTCTATTATATAAGAACGCATTCGATATCTTTCTAAATTATGAAATTCACAAACATAAGTTTTCTCGCAAAATATCACAGTTATTTTTTCGTTAAGTTATGTCGTTTTGGGATGATAACTATTTGTTTGGTGAATATTCAAGCGTTTTGTACGTGGTAGATAGTAATCAAGATAATTCGTACGTTCAATCTGCTTACGAAACACGATTGCCAGATTTAAACCAATCTTATGTTCCCGAGGATGAGTTCGAGTTTTGCCGAGAATCAAGTTACGACCCGCAACAAAATAATATAAACTATCTCTCGAGTGATGAAAATCAGAACATGAAAGTATCATTTGAAACATCTTAAGAATTTTTATCACTCGATGAGCTAGTCTCTGGGCTGTTAATAGGGGCGTGATAATGGTTATGTTATTATTACACGAAGATCAAAGAAAAAAGAAGGTTAGGTCGTAAAGGTGTGGTTTATCTCTGATCGTGGTGGTGAACACAAGTAGAACAACAGTTAGACGATCAAGTAGCAAAAAAATCAGATGTCCTTTTAAATTAGTGGGGATATATGACAACAAACGTCATTCGTGAAATTAGATATAAGAAATGACGGACATAACCATGATCCCGCTCAACATATGGAGGGACACCCATTTGTAAGAAGGTTTTCTCAAAATGAATACAACTTGGTGGACACTTACTGATCAAAACATGGAGCCTCGTAGCATCTTATCAGCTTTAAAAAAGCAAAATCCAAAGAACGTGTCCACCCCGAGCGACGGCGGAATCATCGGGGCGGACGAATGTGAAACGATTGTTCATACACATGGAACTAATTAAGTTGAAATAATATTAATATCATTAATAATTGAAAATTACAAGACAAATAAGTCCATACAATACAAAAGCTTCAAACAAAGAAATAACATATTTAGTTAAACTAGGTCCAAGTCTTATATGAGCACGAAGAGAAACCTCAAGTACTAAACCTGAAACATGTTAAAAATAAATGGTCAACAATAATGTTGGTGAGATTTCTATAATTTTCAATACATAAATATATAAAAGATGACAATTCATGTCATAGATTAGTGAACAAAGTAACTAGGGATGTAAGACAGAATGCACAATCAAACCTTGACAATTTTACAAGTTTCAAATGTTTACAAGTATATACGATTAGCTAAGTGTACTTGGATCAACCAAGCAGGCTTGTCAGCCCATAGATCTATGACGTCGTCAAGCTAGCAGTAGTTAATGACTGTACATATAATCGACATTACATGGTAGCTACAAAGATCAACTAACCACAACATACAAGTGAATTGCCATAAGTTTACAAGAATCAAACGTTTTACAAGTTCAACGATTATAAGGTAACATGTTTCACCCCAAAGTGTGAAAATATGAAAAAGGGGTATAGAAATACTCACATGGAAAACTCACAAGTATAGTGGTGGTTGTAGAGTACATAAGAAAACTTGAATGTCAAGAGTCAAAGGTGATGTCCTAAATGATAAAAAGAACAATAACTTGAGGTTGGAATTCATTACAAGAAATTAGGACGTTTAAAGAATGCTAAAAACAAAAGGTAGATTGAAAAAGGATTATTGTATTAATTTTAGATTTTGGACAGAATGTTTGGTATATGTTTAAATAGGTTTTAAAAATAGAAAACAGTTTCATAAAATTATAAAAATTTATACTTGATTATTTTAAAGTCTCTCGGACAACTTTCATTCAGAAATAATTTTATGAAAAGATCTTTAAATAGGTCAAACAAGCAGCACAAGACAGAAGGTGCTGAAATACGCACTTATCTTGTGAAGGCTATTGTTGAGTCGTCCGATTGAGTTTGAAGATGTATAAACTGTTATTGATCAAGTTAATTCAGAGAAATTAACATTGGAGTCTGAGTTTACTTAAATTTATTTTGTTATGATCAAGTTATGGTCGGTTAAAGTAAGATTATATTCTGCCAGAATTGTAATAAGGCACTTATGTGCACTTTTAAAATCATTAAAGCATGAAACGGGTTATAACATTTTATAATGTCAATATATGGTATATTAGTCTTCATTTGAGTTATAAAAATATTCTAAGACTTTGGCATAGCCATCATTTAGAACAATAATCTTGTGGAATAACCGAATGCGGCGGCATAGCCGTCCATATGCAAACGAGATTCTTTGTTTATGTTAGTGTATTGTTAGCTTGATTTAGGAATGTTATTGATTGTTATAAGGTTAGTGATTATTAAAATGTTAATGATCAAATAATTATGATTAAAATAAAAAGAGATTTGGTAGAAGAAAGAACAATAGTAAGAACATAAAGTCATGAGAACAATTGGATGTTAAGATGATTAAAATGTATAATATAAAAGAAATAAAAGATTACCTTAGTATTATGAATTCTTGAAATTTCTTGTAAAATAAAATTCTTCAAATTGATCGTAACCAATGAATGAAAGAAAGATATAATAGTGAGATTTTTAGAGAATGAGCAAATAAAAAGTGAGGTCTAAGCCTTGCTTTTATACTTAAGGTTAGGAGGAGGTTATGAATAGTGTTAATGATGATTTATAAGTTTTTTAAAAGGAGGTTATGATTTTGAAATAAATATAAGATTAAATAAAAAAATAGATAAAAGAATAATTACAATTTATTTTCTTATAAAATCTTTATACTTTTATAAGACTTGTAACTTATAAGTTTATTAAAATTCATTTTATAAATTTATAAGTTTTAATAAGTCTTTTCCATTTAGTTATTTATTATAAAATGATAACTAAAGATTTATATTTTTATAAAAAAGATTTATTTTATAAAATAAATAATTATTATTCTTTGTTTAAATGAAAAAATGAATAAAACAATTTTCAATATTGCTTAAATTGCACATTTAACGGGTTTGATTCAATAAAATAAATAATAAAAGTTTTAAATATTAAAATTTCCATCGTATGAAAGTTTAAAGTGAGTTCGGGTTCGGTTTCATAATTTTGAAATTTGACGAATGTTACAGAATGCATCCATAACCAGAGACGTATACAACGCTCAATATAAGATAGACGTGAAAAGTTGGTGAAACACCAATGCAAGTTTTAGAAAACCTTTTATCTTCTAAAAGGTACGTTTATTACACCCAGGAAGATCTTGATACAAAACCGTAGAAGATATATTTTTTGTCATCCAAAATCATACGACACTCTGCGTGTATTCCCGCACGTGCTGATGATAGACGTGACATATAAAACAAACATGTACAAACTTTCGTTTGTTCAGATTGTTGGTGTGACCTTGACACACAAGACATTTTGTGTTGCTCATGCGTTTATTAGTAAAGAATGGGAAGATAATTTTTAGTAGGTGTTTAATAGACTGAAAGATACGTTAAACAAGTGTATGGAGCTGCGGGTCATAATAACAGATAGAGATCTTGCTTTAATGAACACATGTGTTAAATTATTTCCGAATGCTTCGAAGTATTTATGCAGGTGGCATATTGATGAAAATATCGCAAAACACTATAAAGCAAGTTTTACGAAAGATAACTGACGAAAGTTTAAATATGCATGGACACGTTTGTGTGAGCCTCCCACGCCGGAGATTTACGAGTATAACTATAACCTTCTTTACGAACGACTAGTTGAACCGAAGCGAGAAAGTAAGTTTTTCATTACATACGTACATACAATACTGTTAAATATCAACACTTCATTTAATTTTGTTTTAATATATTTTCAGAAGTATTGTCATATATAAACAAAATCTGGTTAGAGAGTTACAAGAAAATGTTTGTATCAGCCTGGACTAACTCAAACCGTAATTTTGACCAACACACGACAAACAGAGTCGAGAGTCAATAGGCAAATTTAAAAAGATATCTTAAATCAACAAATAGCTCACTGGATAGACTTGTGGAGTTTGTAGATCAATTGATAAATGCAAAAGAGGTAAATTTAAAAGAAAGCTTTGAGACAAGCAAAATTAAAAGTATGAATCATCATAAACTCCCGTTGTTTGATGTCACACACCAACCTTGACGGTGGAACGTCGAGATGTGAGAGTTAAGATTGTTCACAGCCACATAACGCTATTATTAAATCCAAATATATTAATTATAAGTTTTAATTGCAACGTTACAAGCATAAGTCTCAAACAAAGATAACATCATGATAAAAAAGTTAAATGTGACAAGTTCATCCATTTATTTCTCTAGGTCCAATCCTAGATGTGATAAGCTTCCAAGTAGTAATCATACTTGAGTATTTCCTGAAATATGTTAAAAATAAAAGGTCAAAAATAATTTTAGTGAGATTTTCATAGTTTTCAATACATAAGTATATAAAAGATGGAAATTCATGTTGTAAGTTAGAGAACAAAGTAACTAGGGATGTAAGACAGAATGCATAATCAAACATTGACAGATTTTTACAAGTCTCAAACGTTTACAAGTATATATGATTAGCTAAGTGTACTTGGATAAACCAAGCAGGCTTGTCAGGCTTGTCAGGCCCATAGATCTATGACGTCGCCAGGCTAGCAATAGTTAATGATTGTACATATAATCGACATTACATGGTAGCTACAAAGATCAACTAATCACAACATACAAGTGAATTGCCATAAGTTTACAAGAATCAAACGTTTTACAAATGCAATGGTTATAATGTAATATGTTTCACCTCAAAGTGTGAAAATATGAAAAAGATGTATAGAAATACTCACATGTTTCGATAAATATATAATTTATGATTAGTAAGAAATAAAAGTCGTTGTTCCAACGTAATCCGTCACAAGGCACCTATATATATTTACAAGATTTTAAGTTTGATAATAAATTTAACGATTTAATTTGAGGTCTAGGGTTTAAATTTGGTATTTAGTGCTTGTCAAATAATTATGTTTTAACAATAGGGAATCAATTATATTTATTAAAATCAAAGAAATTTGTTACATTTTATATAAAGTTTTATATATAAATATAACATTATAACAATTTTGGTATATAAAGATTTAAATAAGGTCTAAAAACATAATTTAAACAATAATTTAAGAACTACATTTGAAATAATCATATTTGTGAAATATAATATCTGTTTTTTTATATATAAACAATTAAACTAATTATATTATTTCTTGATTATTTATCAAAAGTAGAAAAAAATATTTATTTTTAAAGAAATAATTCTTAGAAAACAATTAAAAACATTTTAGAAAACTCAACTTTTATAAAATGAGTTTTTTATAATTTTCAAAAGATTTAGAATTGGTTTTGAAGGCTAAAAGCCTTAAAAAAGAAAACATGAGTTCCCCGGATTCGAACCGGGGACCTCCTGTTTAGGGGTCTAGTGCGTTACGAGCAAACCAAGGGCTGTGGCCGTGTTAGGTCTCAGCCCCTAATTATTAAAAGCATACTTATTCAAGAATGCCCAATCCGCCAAACCCTAGCTCATTCTTGGATCCAATTGGGCCTCGATTCTTTTCAATTACAGGCTATGTTCATGGGGCTTTTATTCCCCATGCTGAAACGATTGTGAAAATGAGTTTAAATACCCGAATGATGATGATTCAAAGTGAAAAACTACGAAGAACCAGCCGCGATCAATGTCGATTCAGTTTGAGATGCAAACGATGATGATAAACCAATTCGCTGCACAGATACCTTCTACTGATCTCAATGAACAAAAGCCCTTTATCAATTGAGGGTAATACCTCCGTGAGGATAGAGTTTGAATGTGTTGCAGGTTCTGATTAAGAAGTGGATCGAAGGTGTTGTTTTTGTGTTTTCCAGAACAAATTGAGAGATGCAATCGATTAGCATTAGGTATACGATTGTTCATGTTCGATTAATTAGACTATTATTAAGACTTAATGCCCGAACGGCTATCGTGTTTAAAGCTTCGGTTATGCTCTCGATTGAGCTTAGTAACCTATGTTATAATTCATTTTCAGGTGGTAATTAGGTTCAAAGAAGGTACACGAAGCATTTTGAAGCGGTTTGGTTCATAATTAAGAAGTTTTAATGGGTTTTTAGGGGGTGGTCGGAGCTCATCGGCGTTGGCCGGAATAATGGCCAGAAAAACGAGTTAAGGGGGGGGGGTTTGGTTCAAATGTTTGCTTAATTACAGAATTGGCCCCTGTTGTTTCATAGTGTTATTATTTTATGCCATAAACTTTTATTTAAGTTTTAAACTTGACACAATGAAACCCTCAATCTTTCTAAACTTTAAAATTTTCAATTGTTTAACTTTTATACATACATACATACATACATATATATATATATATTATATATATATATATATATAATATATATATATATATATATATATATATATATATATATATATATTTCATATTATTATGAGTTTAGTTATGTTAATCTTAATATTGTTAATATTATTTTAGTTATCATTGTTGTTATTATTATTATTTATTTTATAATCTAATAGTAATGTTATTATGTTCAATTTAATGTTTAGGTTATTAACTTTTAAATAAAAGAACTAACAAAAACCAAACATAAATGATACACAAGTTCCATAAATGATAACAATAGTCCTTACAAGAATAAGCAAAGTTAACACTTAGTTAACAAAAATTCAAGATGTTACATTTGATTACCTACGAGTCAAGGTTTCACACAAAGCTCTTGATTTATTAGTTGCCGAAAACACTAAATTGCATATGATGCGCTTAGCAAATGCAACGTGTGGTTGTCAACTTTTCACTAGTTGTGGGTTGCCTTGTGCTTATCGGCTGCAGAATGTGAGATTATGTATCGGAGTCGTATCTCGGAATACAATGCAATAATAGAAAATAACCGAGATCCCCTAACTTATATAAATTTATTTTAGTTTAATACTTTTTTATTATATTTTATTATGTATTGTATTCATATCTTTTAAATATTTAAAAGAATGATTATTTGGAAATTTAAATTTAAAATTCAAATGTTAAAATAGTTTAAATTTAAAATTCAAAATTAAAAATTCAAAATGTTTTCAGTTTTCAAATTTCAAATTTCAAAATATATACAAAAAATAAAAAGTAATAAATGCAGCTATAGGTCACGTATGGACCCATACATGGCGTATAGCTATACGAATTAAAATCGGATTTTCCTCATTTTTGATCCTATCACACACTTTCAAACCCAAAAACTCTTTTATATAGTCCGATACTACACGTATTGTTCGTCGACTTCTCTACATTCAAGTATGTATTATTGTTACTATATATTTATTATGTTAATCGTACGCTAATTTAAATGTTAAAGTAGTGTTTTATGTGTTAAAAACGTGGATTTAAAACTACTATATGAACTATACGCGACGTATAGCACTATACGCGACGTATAGGTTTATACGTGCAATCATCGTCTTAAAATTTGTTTTCTTATGCATGCCGATCATCTTTGACTATAGTTTGAGCCCGGGTCTACTAAAGCATGCAAAGTGCTCAAAATTCGTTTGTATGAAGATCGGTCATCAAAAGGCAGTCGATTGGGAGGTGATGACCGAGCTTGGGGAGCGCGATAGACTTGCTGGTATTATCGGAGATAATACGCAATGGAGTCGTTTATTTGAGCTCGTGTTCTTACCTTCTTACCGGGAGCTGACAGTGGAGTTTTTATCCATATTTATTTATATTCATCCTAATGAGATGGAGGAGGACGATCTGCGATCTGAGATCTCGTTTATGCTATGTGGACGCTCACATCAGATGTCGATTGAGAATTTGCCATTTTTTCGGGACTTTATTTTGAGCCGGATACTATTACCCCTCTATTTACCAAGGGAATTAATGAGATTGAGGAGACCTGATTGAGAGATTGGTGGCCTCAGATTGTCGGAGGTCCGTTTCAGAGGACTAAGGGCAGGGTCACTGGCATTACAGATCCTCTCATAGGTTACTGGCATCACATGATCGCCACATCCATCACGGAACGTGGCAAGAGTCGGGAGTGGTGTACCATTCCCGGCTTATTTTACTTATATTGTTTGCTCAATGGGACCAGGTGCAACCTGGAGAGATGTTTGGTAGAGTATTACGCTTTGTATTATCATCGCCAAGAGCGAGGAGCGGTGTATGGCGGCACATACATTACGATGATTGCACGTTGTCTTGGTTATCTTTCTCGCTATGTTGCTGACGTATCTCCTCCGATCGAGCCTGAGAGATTAGATCGTCGTATGTTATTCGACATGCGTATTATACCAGGTTCCGGGTGGCATACGATTCTCTCTTCGACCCGGGGAGATCTGGAAGCCGATACTTGTTCAGCAGGTCAACATTGACGATCCACAGCAGCAGGAACATATTCCGCATGATTAGCTATTAGGTATTCTACCTTTGAAGAAATTGAAGATTTCCAATATTATTGAAGTTGAAGACTTGAAGAACAAAAGCAACAAAAATATTAGTCTAGGGTTTATTTTATAATTATTGTAAATGTTAAATTAGTATAAATATTAACATATATCATTATTGTAAATGGTGAATGGTTCACCACCAAATGCGTGTGAATTAGTTCCATCACCAACAACATCATATCATCATTTTTCATGGATGATGATTTCATCATCAAATCAATAAACATCATTATTAAACATTTTTTGTGTTCATCATTATTGTATTTAGCATCTAATCATCAATTTTTGTTCTTATCAATTTGAATCCTAAGATCCAAGCTCAACGTTCCCATTCAATATGGATTCATATTGATTTTGATTAGATTTCATGTTAGATTGCTAAAATTATTGAAGATCTGAAGAAAACTTGAAGAAAAAGTTAGTGATGAGAAATCCAATGATTTGAGATGAATCTGATGGATTTGGATTGAATCTGATGTTGTTTGATCATCATCTATGATCAAATCAACTTTTGGAAGCAAGAATCTAAGTTTGGAGCAGAATCTATGAGATCTGGGATTTTCATATTCATGTTCGTCACTTTCACACACTAGTGTGTGCTCTTGGTGTTCTTCAGAAATTCTCAGATCTGGATCATGGAAATGGAGTTTGGATTGATTTGGATTCATCAACATGATGCTACAATAGCAATTTCATCAACAAATCAGCATCAACAACATGTTTGGATCAAATTCAAAATTTCAAGTAAGTGAGTTTTTGGTGTTCATGATGTTCGTCATCAGTTCTCAGATCTAAACATGATTTGGAATGGATATGCGTTCTATTGATCAACAACAAACAACAATTACAATTGAATACAATTTTGTTCAATTTCAAGATATACATGAGCTAATACAATGGATTGATTGCTACTTGCTTTGAGCAAAATGTACAAGTTAATCTGTAGAATTTACAACTCTGTACAACAGTAAAATCATTACAATTCTTCCACGAACAGCTTGGGACTTGAGTTTGTTGATGTGGTTACCGCATGATCTACGGATAGTTTATGGTTTCCTATCCGTTTATAAAGACAACTACCTCTAAACAGCCCCAAACATCCTTGTGTAGCTCACAAACTGATCTAAAATAGCCCCAACCATCACCAAAATCAACAACAAATCATCACAATTTTATCTACAGATAGGTTGTGTTCCGAGTCCGGAGTTGGGTCTAACACTGGATCCTTGAACAACTGGTGTTAATCCGCTAAATGTGTGCAGCCCTTAACTTTATCAAACCACTTATTGCAGCCCTTACCACACCACAAAATAATCCGCAGCATCTCATCATAACCAAATCAGTGCAACCCCTCAACGTGTTTGCAGCCATTGGACTTGATATCAAAGAGCCCTCAATACAAACTCAACCCAACCTAAATCTCCACTTGCATCCCAGCCAAAACATCTTATTGCAGCCCCTAATCCTCAACAAAACTCACCCTTAACATCACAAAAATAGCCCCAACTCACCCACATAACACCTTCATTAACCATGTTTGTGCAGCTAATCGATGTCGTGTGTTCGGTCAAAAATATATATTAAAGAGTGCCTAATCACCCTTAATAGTAAAGGGTAAGCAAGGTGCCGAATCCACAGGGAATCACAGGAAAGTGCTAGAAACGATTAACTTAAAACTATTAAACATTAAAAATAAAATTGCTTGATTAATTGAATCGAGAAAGAATCAAATTAATAAAATAAAAGTTTAAGTTTTTAAAAATCTTGAAGAAAAAGCAACCCACTTCAGGATTCAGGTTTGGCAAAGTTATAATTTTTCTTGAATGAAACCTAGTGAGAAGTCATTAATGGTGACTTATACATGATATGATTTAAGTGATAATCATGGATTAGAGTTTCAAGGACCTTATTCACACAATTACCGATTTGAATAATGAAACCCTAATTTTAATTTTCAATCACACAATGATTAAAGACAACCAAAGTCATAGAATATCAACATTAGGTTTAAACATAATCAAATCGTTTTAATAATCAAATTCATAAATTGAATCCAAAGGAACTTAAATGGTTCAAGATCCAATCCCAAATCTAGGTTACAACTAAGAAAAATAAAAACTTGCACAAACCCGCCCCCCGAAGTGAATCACGAATGAACTAGCCTTGCCTCATCATCGAATCTTCCACACAATTGTAATTGATCATGTGAAACTTGTGAAATTGATGATCTTGATGAGGGAGTAGCTTGATAATGATCAAAGATTGCTAATTTTCATCCCAAAATTATGTAAATGTTGTAATTCGAATTAGGGTTTTTCCTTTTTAAATCCCTTCAATTTAGGTCAATCTCAACAAAATCCCGAACCCCGGCGTCGATGGCGCCTATGGAGGCGTCGGTGGCGCCACCTCCCTGTTAAACCTTGATTTTCATGTGTAAATTTTTGATACCTTTCCGTTGATAGGTCTTGGGTCCTGTAACTCTTTTCCTAGCTCAAGTTATTCCCGTTTTATGATACCGTTGTCGTACAACTTCGGTTTATCATATCTTTACTTCTCGAGCTCCAATTCTTGTCCCGTTTCTTCCAATTTCTTTGTGTTCTTCATGGTTAACCTACAACCACAAAATAATCCCAAAAGTAACTCTATTTATCATAAATTTACATGTAAACCATGGAAATAAAACCGTTAAACATTGAACTTTCACCACCCGATCACAATCCCCACACTTACCTTTTGCTTGTCCTCAAGCAAAGCTCAGTTGTAGTTTATATACCATCATTGAAAATATACATCACTAGTCATTTATTAAAAATCAATTAAGGTCCAAGGTCATGCCCTTATATATAAGATTTGCATCGTTCAATAGATTTACATTCTAGCAAGTCAATTACAAGCAAAATAAGACATCACCCAACTAAAATTAACATGATTTTCATTTTTAGTCTCATGTGTACACCCCTCACAATAATTCACTCTTCTCGGTTTATATCTGGACTAGTAAAATATGTACTAGTGTAATCACTCAATAACCAATATACCATCTTGTCCACATAAGCTTGTTTAGCAATCACACCTCCACCATTTGCATAGATCTTGCACACATCTAAAGGACTTACGGGTTTTTGGGCTTAGATACGGGTAGGAAGTTTTTTTTTCCTTTTAAAAGTGACTAATGCAACTAAAGATGTAGACCAAATCGTTAAACCATCGTTATCAACATGAATCACAAAGCTACTCACTTTAATCCTTTTTGAACAATGCTTTCTCTCCAACTTTTTTTTAACTTTTTTTTGAACGGCTTAACGATCGGTTATCAACTAACACATGGGATTTATTTATCGGTTTTAACAAAATAATGGTTTAAAGCTCGACATGGCTACTAAGGTTAGGATGGAAAACAATAACACATGACAACAAGTAAATGGGTTCTTAAATTGCCTTTATCATTTATATGCAAACATCTTGCTTATGGTTTTGGTATGCATCAAACAATACAGTTCTGTAACAAACATAGTATATGGCCTACTCTCAACAAATGAATATATAATTGTGTTTTAAATAATAGGCTCAAAATCTCACCAAGTAGGAATTTAGGCTACCGATATGCACATGAGTTTATTATATCACAATCTTGTTAACACTAACCAAGCATCCGTCACATTTGCAAAAATAACCTGCTAGAAAACTTTTGTTCCCGAAACTTAAAGCATATGGCCATGACCTACGATCTATATCAATTATTTAATAAACAACAAGTAACATGTATTGAAAATTCCGGTTTTTTAAGCACACTGAACTTTACTTGAAAAATTTTCCAAAATTATTTATTTATTTATTTAATTTTCATAATTTCCCTCATCCCCGTACGTAGAAGATGCATTGTCCCCAATATACCCTTCGATCGTTAGACATAGCGTGGATTTACGGGCATTTGCAACATCATGACCAAAATTCCAAGTTCATCAACCATAGATCAGCATTCAAGTGTTTACCATACCAGACATACCTATAGATGCACACCTTCCCACATACATTGTTATTGTTTGACCCCCCCCCCCAATCACAGATTAAACACACCAAAAGAAAAGCAACGAAAATAAAAGAAACATAAGGTGTTCGACATGACACAGATAGAGTGGAGAAACACATGGACCTGATCAAGTGATCAGAGAGTGTTCTGATCTTATCCAAATCTTATCCAAATAGAGGTCTGGGTAGTGGTGGTCTAAAGAAATATTCCATCAAACTTTGGTGCATGGCGTGCATGTCAAAGCTTCCGGCTTCTCCCGTTGCGTGTGAGCTTCCATCAGGTGTTGTATCCCTTGGCACCCACTGTGACGGTTGAGCTTGTAGGTACCTCTCATATTGTTGCGCTGGCATGTATTCTGGTAGCATACTCCAGTCCACCAGTTGTGGATGAGCTTGATACGGCAGCCCTGCATGGTAATCATTGTAGTGGCGAACATGCTCCTGATACAAGAAATAGTCATTAATAGATTGTTCTCGTGCATATGCGGCGTCCCGCGCATACATCCTCATATCATCACGTAGCCCTTTGTCATGTTGTTCTTGTGTTGCCCATGCATCCCTCCTTTGTTGTTCATACTCTTGTGCCCTCCTATTGTAACTCTCTCTCCACCTTCTTTGTCTTTCTCATTCGCGAGACTGCTCATCATATATTTGCCTCTGATCCAAGGTCTATCCTGAAAATCCAAATGGTCTAGCCCTGACAACTGCTTCCTGAATTAATTCTTCCTCAGTTCGTGCCCTTGTGTCGGCACCCATATCCTCAAGCGCCCCCACACGACCTTGTCCCATAGTTACATCATCTGCATTCTCATAGTGAGGTACATCGTCTCGTCTTACCATCAACACACAACCACCGTCCTTGTCCTGTAGTTGATAATGAGTAGCGGTCTTCTTGTATTCCCATGATTTTCCTCCCAACCGATTAAGTTTGAACTTCAGAACAGTAATTGGAATGGCTAAAGCATCATTGGACACAACCTTTTGCTTACGCAACAACATAGTAATTAATCGACAATGTGGGATCATCAATCGGGACCTACTCTCACGACTTTCCCAAATGTTCATCATTACCAATTGCCGGTATGACAACATGTGTCTACCGGTGAGGAGAGCATGAAGTACTCTTAACTCATAATGTCTCACCTTCCCTCTATCAGAAATTCTAGGAATCACATTCTTGCTCAGGATCACTGTTAACAGCTTTGGTAAAATCTTCATGTTGCTTCTATTCATGTTGTCAAAATCTAATGCAGTGATAGGAACAACAATACATCATTCAATACCTCTCGCAGATAATCCCCAGTTGGGATTTCTAGAATTGAGCTTTCATGGAGATATTCATAAGGCTCGGGTGCAGTGTCAAACTTGGCCACTTATGAGATTGTTTGAAACGACATAACCATTGTCTTCCCCCCGACTTTGCCAGTTAATGTGGTGGTATGTGGTGGGTTTGATCATCTTTTCTCACCAAAGTAGACATCCATTCCATAATCTGATTCACATAAACATGTGGGCGATCCATCTTGACAAATGTTAGTACTTCCCTCCACCCCAATCTTTCAAAACATTCAACCACGCCAAACATTCGAAATTCTGGTAGTTCTATAGGTATCTCACAAACCATGAGTGTTCTAAGGTCATTTTTGCCTTTGAATTTATCCACATACAGTTGCGGTTGCATCTCTCGTGGGAATTTGGAAAATGGTTTCTTGTACTCCGTCCAGACGGGATTCCTATCAGATTTATAGTCAATGTCATCACCATTGGAGTTAGTTCCCATTGTTTCATCCATTTCATTGTCAGAACTTGTTTCACTGATGGTGCTTGTGCTGCACCTTGAACGTTTTCCAGAGGGTTCCGAAGATGAGGCAACAGCTTTGCCTTTTCCTCTAGAGGTTGATTCCTTGGTGCGTGGCATTGTTCCTGCAAATAACAATATCTCTATTTAGTCACCATCACCATTAAACAATAGTTGTGTTGGTTAAGAGTTCTATCGCACATACCTAATAAGGATATTGAAGCCTATTTAAGCAAATGGACATCAATTCAAGTATATACGATAGGATAAATATCATGAGCCTATAATCTCCTATATTAAGTATGTTCTCATGATTTCACATTGTTATGGACATATAGCACAAAATTCACAATGGTAAAAATGGTCATAACAACATTGGATTTAATGGATAATCCAATGACAAGGGGGGTTTAAGTCTAAGTACGCACCAACACCATATCATCCATATGAACACTTTCATCTCTACTTCTTACCAACATTCCTAAGATCATCATGTTTCAATTTATCCCACAAACTCGTGTGTAATCAACAATATAGCCTAAGTAAAAGAAATTCAACATACAAATTACACGTGCATGAATCGATAAAGCATTTACTAAAAAAATCAAGATTTTCCATATGAATTTGAACATACCATGGCATTCTTGAAGCAAAACATGTAATTATGTAAGCAAAATCATACCTTGGCACAATGTGATACTTTTAGAAGAAAAAGAAGGATGAAGTGAATTGCAACGAAAACCCCCAAAATTCACGAACTTCAACTCCCGTTATCTCGCAAACGAGTGGGAATCTTGCAAAACTAACCAGAGAGATGTGATCCTCTCGAAAAACTAAGCGAGATGCACCTAAGTTTTGCTTGATTTGGTTGAGAAATGATGAAGTACGAAATTTAGGGTTTGGGTGTTCTTGAGAAGATTAGAGAGAAAAATGAAGAAAGATAATGAAAAAAATGAAGTTTGATCCTCCCTTACATGGTTATTTCCATTTTTAATTGTTTGTGGATGGAAACTTTCGGATGACTCGCTCCAAAATGGGCTGACCCGCGCCCTCCTGGGCCGCAGCGTCGGTGGCGGTGGTTATGGCGTCGGTGGCGGTAGACCGGCGCCCAGCCCAGCGTCGGTGCACACCGCCCGACAAAAAGATTCTGGGCGACTGACGCCTACGGCGTCGGTGGCGGTGAGGATGGCGTCGGTGGCGGTGACCTCCCTTTTTTTTACTTACCACTGATTGTAAAGTAAAATAACAAAGAAAAGAATAATAATAATAAAACTCTATCAATAATAATATTTAGCAATCAATTAAATATTTTTGTTCGTTTTTCTGAAATCGTGCCACCTTCGCGCACCCTACCGAAGAATTTATGATTCGCCCCGAATCGTGGATAGGTGTGTTCACATACATTATGAGTCAAGATTCTCCCCACACTTGGGTGTTTGCACGATAGTGCATAAAGAAGAAAGGAAAATTAAAATAACAAAAAATACATAGAAAAATAAGTCTTAAACTCACTTTCGTAGGAATCACGGTTGCATTTAGCATATGCAACAAGCCTTTTAAACCCCTCGGTAACCCCGAGTGGACGAGTGAAGTCTCGTGAGGGTTTCTAGGGAACATACCCACAAAGTTCTTCGAGGTGCCTCCCGGGAAGCGCTAAGTTTTAGGTCTTCAGCCAGACCGTTACCTGACCTTTACTCATCGGTCGTGTATGTTGGTGCACTTACCAAGAAGCTCACCAACTCATCGACATTTCTGCTCACATCCTTAGTGTTCACGTAATGTTTAATCGATGTCCGTTCACCGTGTGTCGCACACCATCCTAAGGTCTTCGATCTCAACATCGCCAAATTTACCAACCCGAATCACAACGTACGGCCCATCCATTTGCTTTTCAACTTCCCGAGAAACATTTTCAATCGCGAGCTATACAACCACACCCTTTGGCCTACCTCAAAAGTTTTCTTCCGTAGTTTGGCATCATGCACTTCTTTCATCCTTGCCTTATATGCGGCTGTCGTCTCATATGCCTTATTCCTTAATTCTTCCAATTCATTCAAACTCAACTTCCGTGCATTTCCTACAAAAGTGTAATCAAGATTAACCTTTTTAATTGCCCATAAAGCACGATGTGCTAGTTCTACAGGTAAATGACATCCTTTCCCGTATACCAACCGATATGGGGTCGTGCCAATAGGCGTTTTAAAAGCGGTACGATAGGCCCATAAGGCGTCGTTTAGCTTGGCGGACCAATCCTTACGGTCCGATCATACTGTTTTTTGTAAGATTTCTTTAATTTGCCTATTGGATACCTCCACTTGACCACTCGTTTGAGGGTGGTATGGTGTTGCAATTCGGTGGTATACGCCATAACGTTTCAACAGTTTACCAAAGTGAAAATTCTTAAAGTGTGACCCCCCATCACTTATGATCACACGGGGAAGACCAAATCGAGAGAAAATATTACTTTGAACAAATTTACACACAACGTTATGGTCATTTGTTTTAGTGGCAATCGCTTCCACCCATTTTGATACATAATCTACTGCCACTAATATATATAAATTGCCAAACGAATTTGGGAAGGGGCCCATGAAATCAATTCCCCACACATCAAATATGTCAACCACAAGAATTGATTGCATGGGCATATCATTGTGTTTCGATATGCTTCCCATTTGTTGGCATTTTATGCAATTTTTGGCAAAATTGTAAAAATCCCGGAAGATAGTTGGCCAAAAGAGTCCACAAGATAGGATCTTGTGACTGGTTTTCTGTCCGCTAAAATGACCCCCGCATGCGGATGAATGTGCATGCTCTAACACATCTAGAATTTTGGATTCGGGAATGCATCACCTGATAATTTGATCTGCTCCAACTTTGAACAAGTCTGGTTCATCCCATATATAGTATGTCACTTGGGACATAAATTGTTGTCTCTTCCATTTGTTCCAATGATCGGGAATGGTACCTGCAGCCAAATAGTTTGCAAAATTAGCATTTCGTGGTTCTGACGATATGGATAGTAATTGTTCATTTGGGAATGTATCATTAATGTCCTGTTGTGAATCAATGGCATGATGCACAACTCTTGATAGATGATCCACTACCATGTTCTCGCTTCCCTTCTTATCACGTATTTTCATATCAAATTCTTGTAGTAACAAGATCCAGCGTATGAGTCTAGGTTTGGCCTCCTTCTTCTCCATTAAGTATCTGACTGCACTATGATCAGAATAAACAATCACTTTACTTCCCTATATGTATGATCGGAATTTATCTAAAGCATATACTACTGCAAGCAATTCCTTTTCGGTTGTTGTATAATTTAATTGTGCATCTGCTAATGTTTCGCTAGCATAGTATATGGCAACGGGTTTCTTATCCACCTATTGACCTAAAACAGCCCCGATTGCAAAATCGCTTGCATCACACATGATTTCAAATGGAAGTGACCAGTTAGGTGATTGCAATATTAGGGCTTGCACTAATTTATCTTTTAAAGTGTTAAAAGCATGCAAACATTCTTTATCAAACACAAAGGAAACGTCTTTTAAGAGTAACTTACATAAAGGTTTAGTTATGACACTAAAACCCTTAATGAATCTTCTATAAAACCCTGCGTGTCCTAAGAATGACCGCACACCTTTAACATTAACCGGAGGAGGTAGAGTGGAAATGACCGTAATTTTGGCCCGATCTACCTCAATTCCCCGATTAGATATGACATGACCCAAAACCGTTCCCTCTTGAACCATGAAATGACTTTTCTCCCAACTTAAGACCAAATTCGTTTCGACGCACCGTTTCAAAACTTTGGTTAATTCATGTAAACACTTATCAAAAGTAGCACCAAAAATTAAAAAATCATCCATGAAAATTTCTAAGGACTCCCCGACCATATCTGAAAAGATACTCATCATACACCTTTGAAAGGTGGCCGGGGCATTACACAAGTCAAATGGCATTCGCCTAAAGCGAATGTGCCATATGGGCAAGTAAATGTAGTCTTTTGTTGATCCTCAGGATGAATAGCAATTTGATTATACCCTGAATAACCATCTAGAAAACAATAAAACTTCTGACCTGCCAATTTTTCAATAATTTGATCAATGAATGGAAGTGGAAAGTGATCTTTAGATGTGGCAGCATTTAGTTTCCTATAATCAATACAAACATGCCACCCGTTACTGGCCGGGTGGCAATTTACACCTTTCTCACTTTTGACAACCTGTATACCTGTTTTCTTCGGTACCGTTTGTGTTGGGCTTACCCATGTACTGTCAGAGATTGGGTAGATTATTCCTGCATCCAACCATTTAAGTACCTCTTTCTTCACCACTTCTCGCATGTTTGGATTCAACCTTCTTTGAGTATTGCGTGACGGTTTGGCATCGACATCAGTTAAGATCTTATGCATCACGATTGAGGGACTTATACCTTTCAAATCAGCGAGTGTCCACCCTATCGCTGCTTTGTATGTCTAAAGAACCGGTAACAAAGCGGCTTCTTGATCTTATTCTAAATTGGCTGCGATGATTACGGGCAATGTGTTGTCCTTCCCCAAAAATGCATATTTAAGGTGTTTGGGAAGATCTTTCTCCGGTGGGTTTTCCAAAGAGGGCTTCATCTTTTTGTCTATGTGTTCGGGCAAGTTTTCAACTTGATATGTCCATGGTGGTCTACCGGGATCGACAACCATCAGGTCCAACTTTTGTTCTTCAATCTCTAAAGCTTTCATATGATTCCAACCTGCATCATCACAAACAAAGCATGTCTCTATGGTGGCGTCCTCACTTTCGTGAGGATAACACTCATCAATGACGTCCACCGTAAAGCATTCATCATTTGGTAGAGAATTGGGTGTATTAGAAAACACATTTAAACGCAATTTCCTATTACCAAATGTCATATCCACTGTACCGGTTCTATAATTTATCAAAGCATTTGCGGTGGCCAAGAATGGTCTACCAAGTATGACATTAGGTTGCTTTGTTTTATCATTTGACACATAGTCCAAAACCAAGAAATCAACCGGGTAGTAAAAATCTTCAACCATAACAATCACATCATAGACGATCCCTCTAGGGAGCTTAGGTGTTAAATCGGCTAATACCACCGTGGTAACTGCCTTACGAAGTGGACCGAAATCATATTAATCATATAAGCTCCCCGGAAGGATACTTACACTTGCTCCAAGATCCAATAACGCCCCTGCCATTTTAAAGTCGCCAACTTGAATTGGTATCAAGGGCATTCCAGGATCCCGAAGTTTCAGAGGTAAGGAACCCATCAACACCGCACTCACTTTTTCTGTTAAATCAAGTATTTTTGGAAATTTATTATTTTGTTTTTGAGTACACATGTCTTTAAGGTATTTAGCATAAGCCGGCACTTGTTTAATTGCATCAAGTAAGGGAATGTTGATTTTTACTTGTTTGAAAATTTCCCAAATTTCCTCTTGTTGAGGACCTCGTTTATTTGAAATCTTTGACTTTTCAGGATTTTCTAAAGCTTTTGGATAAGGAATGGTATGAACCTCCATATCCTTATCGTCGACCTTAGGTGACTCTTGCTTTAGCATGTGTTTTTGTGTATCTCGAAAAGCTACTTTTTTAGGTTTCCCAGTTAATTGTATGTCCGGCTCACACTCGTCATCACTTTTCCCATCCTCACCAGGATCCTCCACCACTCCGTCTTGAAATGGTGATGGAGATACCACTTTGTTATCATACACTTTACCAGAGCGAAGAATACTTACCTAATTGATGTTTGCACTTTTTGTGCTTCTGGCACCGGACGTTTGATGTTAAGGATTGACAGTGGTGTCACTAGGTAATGTTCCTGGATTTCTTCTCAATTGTGCCATCTCCTCTGCAATTTGCCCGACTTGCTTAGCTAACGCCTCTACAGTATTATCCCGTACCTCATTGTCTTTTTTAATCTCCCTAAGAAAGTTTATGACCTCTGATAGGTTGTTTAAGCCTCCTTGATCAACATTAGGTTGATAATTTTTCGGATATCCTTTGTTGTATCCCCCTTGATTGTAGAACCTGGATGATATGTATTAGAATTCATATCATATTGCTTTCGATCACCATATACTTGGTTAACCTCTTCCTCCGCTCGACCTACTTGCATTGGGCACTCCATAATGGCATGTCCCAAGTCGCCACATCCTTCACACACCGGAATAACTGGACCGCCTTGAGTTGTCACATTTCCTCCATTAAGATTCAAACTCGCCAATTGACGTTCCAACATTTGATTGGCTTTCTCCGATTGTTCTAATTTTTCATTTGCATTAATAGTTCCCGCGGATCTACAATGGCATGTTTCTTCTTCCTATTAGACTGAGCCTGCCTTTTTGAGTTCACTGCCATCTTCTATAAGAATTCCCAATCCACCTCGACATGATTGGAAAGAAATGTTCCTCCCGTAGTGGAATTCACATCCCGGATGTCATGGGTGGATAAGCCATCATAGAAAGCATTGATCAACTCCCATTGTGGAATGCCATGATAAGGACAATTCCTTAATAATTGCTTAAATCTTTTCCAAGCTTCATAGAAAAGCTCACCCGGTTGTTGTTGGAAGTTCCGAATATTAGCTCTTGCATCACTTGTTCGTTGAGGTGTGTAATACTCTTCTAAGAATTGTTGTTGCATATCCTCCCACGTGAAGATGCTTGCGGATGGCAAGGATAGAAACCATTGTTTTGTGGCATCCTTTAATGTGAATTGAAACAATACTAGCTTAACTTGGTCTGGTGTAAACCCTTGTCCTCCAATTGTGCCACACACCGCTTCAAATTCAGAAATATGAAGGTAAGGTTCTTCAGTTCCTTTACCATAAAAAGATGGAAACATGTTCAAGCCTTAGGGTCTCACTTCAAAGGATCTACCATGTGCAATAGGGCTTACTATTGGAGATGAGTTGACTGCAATTTGAGGTCTGAAATGGCTTTCAACTCCTCGGATTGGGGCACGGTGATGGACTTGTGGTAGACCATCATGATGTTGAGGAAAACCCGGTTGAGGATGTTGATTCATTGGTTGTCTCATGCCTCTTGGAAGACCTTGATTAGCCATTTGAAAGATTGGGTTAAAGTGATTATTATATCCTCCCGAATGTTGATATCTATAGTTAAACCCAACTCCATCTTCATCTCCCCCTCTATAACCAACATGTGAATTTTCATGTTCGATTCCATCATCCCAATTCGATACCCGATCCCTTATGTCTTCATCACCGTGAACACCATCATTCCGACTAGAATTTGATTGATTGAACTGAACTGAAGTATTTCTTGGGGCCTTATAATTTCTAGCCGGTTCTAGTTGAATGGGTGGATTGGGTTGTGGGTAAGCACGAGTATTTTCACCCATTTAAAATTATGGTGGTTGAGGTATAAGGTTTCCTTGAACTGGGTTAAATGGTGGGACTTGTTGCTGAGTTGACAGAGCATTATGTGACGGGAACGGTGGGGGAGGAATATCTCCTAAAGGTTGTTCCCATTGTGGTGGAGGTTGGTTGGACGAAGCACCTTGATTATTCGAGTTATGCATATTGTTGAATGGATTGCTTTCTGGTGTCTTGGAGAGTCTTCATAAAATTTGACTAGCTTTGACAGACGAAGTTCCTTTTTCAGACCAAGTACCTCGTGGAATAGGTACTGTCGAAGGATTTGCTTTGTGAAAGACTCGGTTGTCTCGTGCTGTTTTCTCAATCTCAGGATCAAAAAGCAATGGTGAAGTTCTTCCGGAACGTCTCGTATGCATAAGAGTCTTGAACTACCTACACACAAGAAACAAATACCCAGGTAATTTTGAACGACAAAAAGAACAAATAAACTAAAATAAAACACGAAAAAGAAAATCTTTTTATTTTTTTATTTTTTTATTTATTTTTGGATTTTTAAGAAAACAAATAACTATTACTAACACTAAGCGCAAGGATTCCCCGAAAATGACGCCATTTTGATCGATGTCGTGTGATCGGTCAAAAATATATATTAAAGAGTGCCTAATCACCCTTAATAGTAAAGGGTAAGCAGTGTGTCGAATCCACAGGGAATCATAGGAAAGTGTTAGCAACGATTAACTTAAAACTATTAAACATTAAAAATAAAATTGCTTGATTAATTGAATTGAGAAAGAATCAAATTAACAAAATAAAAGTTTAAGTTTTTAACAATCTTGGAGAAAAAGCAACCCACTTTAGGATTCAGGTTTGGCAAAGTTACAATTTTTCTTGAATGAAAATTAGTGAGACGTCATTAATGGTGACTTATACATGATATGATTTAAGTGATAATCATGGATTAGAGTTTAAAGGACCTTATTCACACAATTACCGATTTGAATAATGAAACCCTAATTTTAATTTTCAATCACACAATGATTAAAGACAACCAAAGTCATAGAATATCAACATGAGGTTTAAACATAATCAAATCGTTTAAATAATCAAATCCATAAATTGAATCCAAAAGAACTTAAATGGTTCAAGATCCAATCCCAAATCTAGGTTACAACTAAGAAAAATAAAAACTTGCACAAACCCGTCCCCCGAAGTGAACCACGAATGAACTAGCCTTGCCTCATCGTCGAATCTTCCACACAATTGTAATTGATCATATGAATCTTGTAAAATTGATGATCTTGATGAGGGAGTAGCTTGAAAATGATCAAAGATTGCTAATTTTCGTCCCAGAATTGTTGTGTAAATGTTGTAATTCGAATTAGGGTTTTTCCTTTTTAAATCCCTTCAATTTAGGTCAATCTCAACAAAATCCCGGACCCCGCGTCGGTGGCGCCTATGGAGGCGTCGGTGGCGCCACCTCCCTGTTAAACCTTGATTTTCATGTGTAACTTTTCGATACCTTTCCGTTGATAGGTCGTGGTCCCGTAACTCTTTTCCTAGCTCAAGTTATGCCCGTTTTAAGATACCGTTGTCGTACAACTTCGGTTTATCATATCTTTACTTCTCGAGCTCCAGTTCTTGTCCCGTTTCTTCCAATTTCTTTGTATTCTTCATGGTTAACCTACAACCACAAAATAATCCCAAAAGTAACTCTATTTCTCATAAATTTACATGTAAATCATGGAAATAAAGACATTAAACATTGAACTTTCACCACCCGATCAGCAGCCCTGCACATACTCAGTTTTCAACAGCAAAACGGTTGCGTTTCAACAGCTAAACAACTGAAGTTTCAACAGCAAATCAACCCAGTTTCAGTAGCAAATCAACCATTATTTAACAGCTATTTCAGTAGCTAGCAACAGCAAACATGAGCTGCGTTTCAGCAGCTAATTCAGTAACAAAACAGCAGCAAATTAGCATCTAAATAGCAGCCCAAAAGCAATCATTTTAACAGAAGATTGAGCAGCTCACAATCATCAAAGTATAAGATAAATATAACCAAGTTCATGTAGCCCTAAACTTCAACAAACAGCAGCTCCAAACAGCCAAAACAGCCTATCAAATCAACAAAGAAACGAATAAAATGGTTTTTGAAAAATTGTTTTTGTTTTGTGCATCCGTAGATCACTGTCGCTTAAGTAGGATCAATTAATAATGTTATGTCAAGTTACATTAAAATAGAAGGTAGACGGGCAACAAGCTGCACCGCCACCCCTTTCTGAATAGCAAATCCTAACCTTCCAAAAACAAATCCTTGCTTCCCCGGATTGAGCAATGGTTGTCTATGACCCGTTGGACCCTGGTCAAAAAGTTGATAGCTTCTGGCGCTAGGGAGCCAAATGTATCAAAGGCAAAGGAACAAAAGCGTGCTGGTTCTCTGCGCAAGCTTTAGCATGTTTATCCACTTTCTTTGATTCTGCCTTTCTTGCTGCTTGACCAGCTACAAAACGTTTTCCCGTAAACCAACCAAAGGGAAACCCCTGTGAGGTCCACACAAGCATGTTTGCCCCCAGCCCAGCCAAAGACGAGCAGATCCGCCGGTCGCAAAGTAGACCTCCCCTCCATAGGGTCCGTGAGAAAATTCACAGGGGCTTCTTTCTTAGCAGAAATCCCAGCTCTTCTTAGGATGTCCCCCAAAACATCTCGTACCCAGTCATGCCGATATTTGAACCCAGGTAGCTCTTTACAGTGAAGGGCGTGCTCCCCATATTTATCCATGCAAGCTTTACGACATATCAGACATGTTTCATCTTCCGGTACATAGGGATCATCAACCGGTATTTGAGAATTGCTCTATATTCTACTGGAGACATGCACTGTCCCAACCCTTCAATCGGGATAACGGTCAAAAAGTCCTGAGCATGGGGGCCCTTCAGGCACTCAAACCCGCCTTTTGGCGGGATGACAAAGAAAAAACTTCTCCCAGGCTTTGAGCGATTTTGCTAAACAGAGCATTCGCCAAAGTTGTTTGTGGCTTCGAGGGGGCGGTGTCCTTATTAGAGAAACCGCCAATATCCAAGTCTGGGAGAAGGACATATAAGCGTTCGAGCGCCTGCTGATAGTCCGGGTCAAGCCCGAAGACCCCACTGTTTCGAAGGATATGATCTTGTAGTTCCAAAGACTGAGCTCTAGAGGCCACAAAAGCATAAGCCCCAACATCTCGAGCTGAAAGGAGTCCCAAACTACCGAGACGCATTGGCAAAGATGCCAAACGCCATTGGAGATCACCAAAAAAAGGGCCACCACCCACGACTATGTCTTCTATAGCCTCCCTGAGGCCATCATCGAACCGAGATACCGCATCCTCCATCAAATGGGGTTGACAAGTGCGCAACCCAAAAAGTAACTTAGCAACTCCCATGCACGACCTTAGCAAAAGTAGTTCACATTGGGGATTCTTAAGGCAGGGCAAGAGTTTCATGAGGTCAACCGCTCCCGAGGCCCGCCGCCCAGCCAACTCCTCAATAAAGCTAGGATCACGGCTAACAGCTCCACCAAGGAGCTTAACCCCCCTCTCTGGTCTACCAATCCCTCTCGGGAAAAGTCCGTCCTGAACTTTACGCCCATCGCATGTTGGCCAAAAAACCTCTGTTTTCTTAATGTTGAGATAAAGCCCCAGAGATGGCCCTTCCACGTTGATGATGTCTAAGGCCTTAGCAACCTCAGACGCGTTGCCGATAATCGTTCCATCATCCAAATACCAAGCATGAAACAAAAGGTTACAACGGTCCTGGACCCAAGAATAAGGGGGTGTAAGGCAAGGGCAAAGAGAAGGGGCCCTAAGGGATCTCCTTGTTGTACTCCGATAGTAGCCCCAATACAATCATTACCAACATACAACTTAGCAGGCTGAGCATAAAGAAATTGGACCCACCGATAGATTGACGGGCAATGCTGATGAACCTCTTGAAGGAAGGTTGTGCGGTCGACCGTGTTAAAAGCATTAGAGAAATCCACAGTAAGCAAGGCCAAGGAGCCGTCTTCATGACAAGAGTTGAGAAACCTGTTTGCACTGTGAAGCACCGCCTCTGCACCATTAGGCATTAATCCGTAGATGAAATATAGAATAGCGATTTGCCTTAATCGATTTTTCAAGCTGGTGATCTTCAGCGGACATAGGTTCACTTCTACGGATTTAGAATGTTGACTTCCACGATGTTAAAATCAATTTCAGCGGACATGCTATTGATATTACATCTGTTGATAAAATCAAACTCCAGCAGACACACATACCTGCCTTAGTTGATTTCAGCTTCCTTTGTTCATCCGTAGATGATCTGCGGACAAGGAACCAAACTTCTGCGGATGGGATTTCATATCTACGGACATGAAAGTTCAATTTTTGTGGATGAAGAACAGACCCAGAATCAGTCAAACCACATCTAGCTTTCTAATTTGGTGTGTATTGAAGAACAAGATGAGAGTGTGATGAGGTTGATGCTTGGATTATTTGAAAGCAGAAGGGTAACAAAACACAAAATGGGGAACCAGCTTTGATTTGTTAATCAAATATGGATATGGGTTTGTGATGTGGGCTAGGGCTTATGTTAATAGGGTATGGGATGTTGGGAATGTGAACAAGAACATTAAATTTCAGATCTATGGATTTGAGATTTGAGGTGCCATCAACAATAAAGACACAAGTCCTTAGGTTTGTGTATGTGACTTGGGTCACAAAAGAAAACACAATTAGTTGTTCAAAGCTTTGAAGATCTCGCTTCCGCAACAACAAAAACAAAACTCTCGGCTTTGAACAACTATACAACAAAAACAAGACCAAACTTTATTTTCACATCGGAAATCTACAATTTAGGGGAGTATTGTTGGGTATTCTACATTTGAAGAAATTAAAGATTTCCAATATTATTGAAGTTGAAGACTTGAAGAACAAAAGCAACAAAAATATTAGTCTAGGGTTTATTTTGTAATTATTGTAAATATTAAATTAGTATAAATATTAACATATATCATCATTGTAAATGGTGAATGGTTCACCACCAAATGCGTGTGAATTAGTTACATCACCAACAACATCATATCATCATTTTTTCATGGATGATGATTTTATCATCAAATCAATAAACATCAATCATTAAACATTTTTTGTGTTCATCATTATTATATTTTAGCATCTAATCATCAATTTTTGTTCTTATCAATTTGAATCCTAAGATCCAAGCTCAACGTTCCCGTTCAAATCGGGAACACACATCAGCCGCCACACGACCAGCTGCCAACACATCAGCCGTCACCTTAGCCACAGTTCCATCGACATATTTATAGAGATTTGAGGCTGCCTGGACGTATGGAGACATTTATGCAGGAGATTACTACGAGATTACGGGATCAGGGTTGTCGGCTCAATCGAATTGAGGATCTTATGGATTGACACGTTCAGCTTGAGATTGCACGAGCCTGTGCTACTGGTATTGATCCTCCAGACTTGCCACCCCCTCGACATTACCCAATTCATCGTATTTTTTTATATTATTAACTATACTTTTATTTTGTTATGTATTTAAAAACTTTGTTATTTATATTATCAATTAATGTTTGACTTATATGTTTTATTGGTTAATTAAGATTTAAAATTGTCGATTAATAAGTTACAAAACATAACTTATACGCAAAATCTCAAGCTTAACGTGCAAAATAGAGTCGACACCATAACTTATACGCAAAATTTTTATAAACAATAATATATATAAAAAACATCCTACCCTATACTCCGCGTATAGGTTCGGCATGTTTCTCAGCAAATGTCAAAAAAAATTGGAAACTTATACGCGGCGTATGGTGCTATACGCGGCATATAGCAACCCCGACACACGTCGGTCATGGTCTTGTTAGAGAATACCCTATACGTCGCGTATGGACCCATACACGGCGTATAGGGAATGATGACTTTCCCGACAATCCACCATATACGCACGCGTATGGACCCATACGCGGCGTATAGGATACACGGTGTTGATTTAAAATCTTGGGGTGTCCAAAGAAAAGTCCTTTTAAAATACTTTGTTTATTAAATTTTCAATTATATTAGAGTAAATTACCATTTACATCTCTGACGTTTGTTCATTTTAACCACTTGCATCCCTGCGGTTTTAAAATTGCCATCCGGCCCCTGACTTTTCATGTTATCTTCATTTGAGTCTATACGTTTTATTTTTACCTCCATTTGAATTCAAATGAGTAACACTGTTAATGTTTCTGTTAAAATTATTATTAAAATAACGAAACTATCCTTAAAATTAAAACACACATAAAAACCTTGTGGGTCCTATCCATCAACATCATCTTCTTTTTCAAATCACCACCACCACAACCACCCCCATCACCACCACCACAACAGCCATGTCACCATCGCCACAATTTTAGAACAAGACTTAAATTATGAATTAAAGCAAATTCTATTTCTGTAGTAAACATGGGGCTTTGCATCCCCATGAAATTTCGAGTATGCAGATGTGTTTAATTACTCGATTCGTAAATGAATTGATGAAGAACATATGGAAACGGGTCACGGCTATATCGCAGCTCGTTCAGGTTACAATTGATGATGAAAATTGAATTCGTTCTACAAAAGCTTCTAATGGATCTAATGATGAAAAACCCTCTATCAATTGTGGGTTAGAAGTATCAAAATGAGTTCTACGAGGGGATTGTAGGTCGCGGTTTAGAGGGAATCAAACATAGTGTTTGTGTGGATTTCAGGTCTAATTGATAGTGGGTGACAACTGTTGTGATGGTGAGGGGAGGTTGTGGTGCTCATGGTGTTGATGGATGGTTTCACCAATGACCGGTGGGTGGTGGTGTGGTGGGTGGTGGTGGATTTAAAGAAAAGAGGAAGAAGATGGTTTGGGTGGTGGCATCAATGGGTGGTGGATGGTGGTGTCGATGGGTGTAGGTGGATGTTGTGAGAAGAAGAAAAAGAGAAGGATGTGGGTGGTTGTATCATGTGCAAGTTGATTGTGAAAGAAGAAGATATAGGTGGCTCACAATTTTAATTTATTTTTAATTCTTAAGGGCATTTTAGTCTTTTTATAAAAGAATTAACGGAAAAACTAACGGTGTTAGGCTTTTATATACAAATATAAAAATGAAACGTTAAGGGTCAGATGGTAATTTTGAAACCATAGAGATGCAAGTGGTTAAAATGAACAAAAGCTAGGGATGCAAATGATAATTTACTCATTATATTATTATGCATTGTTTATTTTTATCTTATTTTTGTTTTAAATATCATTTAAAACCAACTAGGGTTATATATATATATATATATATATATAATATATATATATATATTATATATATATACACACACACACACACACACACATACATACATACATATACTTAATTTTTGTCACCGTAATGCTTTTTTTTAAGTTTCTAATATAAAGTTGTGACATGATTATTTTTACTTATGTTTTGATTTTTTTTCCCTTAAAATTAAGTCCCTGCGATGTTCGTTTAAAACCCACTAGTCATATACAATATATTTTTTACTTTTCTTCACAAAACATTTTCTTAATTTTAGTTATCTTTACGTGTATCTAACTAGAGGTGTGCAAATCGGTTTTTTTACCCAAATCGGTTTGGATTCAAACCCGAACGGTTTTCTTTGTCTTGTGGTCAAACCATTTTTTTTAAATCGGTTCGGGTTACAAACCTGTTTGGCTCACCGGATACTCAAACCTGTCAAACTGATTTGGATTGGTTTGAAAAAGGTTTTTTTAATAAACCGTTTTTAACCTTTTAAACCAGTTTTAAAGATGGGGTTACCAAACTAACATATAAACCAGTTGTTTGGGTCGTGTTGAGACCGGTTTTACTTTGAAATCGGTTCTGGTTTTTTTGAACAAACCAGTTTTTTAGCCATGTCTATTTATAGGTACGCTTCATACAACCTTTATTAAAAAAGCAAACACTGCTACGCGCAAGACAGAGACAATTAATCCCACTCGTTAAGTATATATTTTTAATTTTTCATAATAACATTATAGAAACCTTTGGATCCTTTTCACTAGAAAAAAACAATAATAAACGACAGACATGAAATTTAAATATGAAATTACCACCTACTCCCTTCGATCATACCGTTGCCAATTCGATCCATCTAGCGTACAACTGGACTTGCACACCGTACAAACATTCAAATGAATCTCCCACAAGTCAACGGTTGTATGTATAATCATGCACCAAAGTTTAGTGACCAAACCATCACAAATCTAAAGCTGAAATCATCGATCTGATCGCACCAGTTCACCGAAAACCATGGCGGATGAAGTGAAGTTATACGGGCTCGAAGGAAGCCCGTTCGATTGGAAAGTGCAGTTTGTTTTGAATCTCAAGGGGATCAAGTATCAATACTTCCCAGAAGATCTCGAAAACAAGAGTGCTGATCTGATCAAATACAATCCTGTTCATAAAAAGATCCCCGTGCTCGTGCACAATGGAAATCCGATCGCGGAGTCTCTTGTGATCATGGAGTACATTGATGAAGTATGGAAAGGGGTTTCGATTTTGCCTCAGGATGCTTATGGGAAGGCTCAGGCTCGATTTTGGGCTAAGTTCATTGATGATACGGTAATGGTTTTTAATTTATTTTTTATAACTTTTAGTGAGCTGATTCCGAGTAGCTTACGTGTGACTGTAAATTAATCTGTCTTGATTGTAGTGCGTTGCTGCGGTTTTTAAGTGTGTTCTTAGGCATGGAGAGGCTCAATCCGTTGTAGAAGCTCATAAGCAACTGCAATTTCTAGAAAATGAATTGAATGTAAAAGGCAGCAAGTTTTTTGGAGGTAACAACATCAATCTGGTTGATGTTGCTGCCGCTTTCCTAGCGTTTTGGCTTGGAGCGGCGGAAGAAGCTTTAGGAATAAAGGTGTTGGACGAAGACAAGTTCCCGAAGTTAAACGAATGGGCGGGTAACTTTATTAACTGCCAAGGTGTTAAGGATCTCTTACCTTCAAGAGAAATGCTAGTTGCTTTCTATAAGTTAAAGTTGTAAGGCGTAATAGTCTGGCAGTTATAAATGTGTGTTGTTTCTATGACATTCATCTTGTTTGAATAAAAATCGCGTAAATGCTGACGTGTGTTGTACTATGCAATGTGCATCTGATTTGATGTATACGTTAATGTCGTTGAATGTTTTGCAAAACTCTCTTTCATATTCGTTTAGACCCATGATCTCTTTATAAAATATAGTCTTCTTTACTCTTCACATAACACTGTAACGAAGCTTTAGAGCTTAGGGATCGACGGATGCTTTATGAGCTTTTTTATAACTTTATGGTTTTATTTGTAATCTGGGATTGCAAGGAAATTTTTAAAAAAATTATATCTCCTCAAAAAACCTTAAAATTTTTCCAAACATTTGTCTCCTAAGTGTTTCAAAATCCTTGGTTATGTGCCTCAAAAACCATTCCATGGCTCAATAAATCATTCTCTACAGCGTCGCTAATTATCCTGAAAAAACGTTCTGAAGGTCCAACGCTATTTGGTTGAAAAACCGTCACAAATTCAACGGTATTCTTTCCAAAAGTTTGTTGCAACGTATCCACCTCTAATAGTTGCTGTCACTGAGCTTTGTCACAAGCTCGTTGGTAATTAGCGATTCTGCTTTTTCTCTGCCCCAAAGTTGCTGCAAAGGAACCATCAGAAATGTCCTTGTGACGATTTTAGTCGTCGCAACCCTCTTTGATTAGTGAAAAACTGAGGCATTGAGAATTATGATTAAAGTACACTAAGTACATTAAGGATCGACAATTTAGAGTTTGACAATTTCTTATATTAGCCGATATAGAAGGAAAAAAAATCTATCTAGGCTACATAACTTTGCCATTGTAGGTGATAATTAGTTTCTTTCAGCGGTAAATTCACACACCTATTAAACTACTTTTATATTTATATATTTTACTTATAATAAAACTTAAACAGTTAAACTCCCACCACAAAAATAAACACTATTTTAACATCTTAGTAGTTAGTATTACCATCTGATATGTCTTTTAGTCAACAAGCATTTCTTTTGTTAGATATATATTATCTTCTAACCTAACTTGATTCTCTATTTAGTTGGTAACAACCATGTGCTACAATAACATAACATGTGGATAACAATTAATGGTCTTAGTGTTTAACTTATTATATAGTTTTTTGTGGTTTTGTTTTTTCCTGATCATTTATGTTGCTTGATTTATGTTGCTTGATTTATGTTTATGCAATTTTAAGGGACTATATAACACTACAACAAAACCAAGTATTTGCAACCATGTGGAGGTGAAATTGGCAGTCACAAAAACACTTGTTGCAAATTGAGACCGGGTCGATGTCGTGACTTCGTTTTTGCGATTGGATAATAAGCGAAAGTTTAGCAAGAGGCACTTAGCGACAGTTTTGTGACTGATGTTTCGCGACGGACCATTTTGCAAACATTTTTAGCGAATACTATGTAAAAGAATATTAATTTTTTAAAACAAATAAAATCTTTACTTAAAAGGATTAATCCCAATTCTAGTTTATTATATATGATACAATTTAAACTTAGTTGAATATTATTAAATCCTTTTGGTCGTCGTGGGTGACATTGCCACGCGTCACTTGGTTATTAATCATTTTGTTTTTCTATTTTCTACGGTTTTTTTTTAATAATTTTTTACGTTGTAGACTTTAACACTACTAAGTATCAATATCTTAAAAGTTAAAACATATACAACCAAGAATTATGATTATAAGTTTTAGAAGAATTACATGCCTACACCATACTACGATCAGTGATATAGTTGTCTAACAGAACTGTTTTGTTATCCTTTTTACATTTATATTCTAACTAGGAGTTATACCACTTTACGTGACGGGCTTACGCCTTTTTAGTGGAATCAAATACAGTGGCTTATGACCAAAATCCTTTACATGTGCTTACACGTTACGATTAATGCATTGATGATACTTAAAAACTTATGTAAAGAAATGAACTCTTTAGAAAACTCAATTGCAATACGTCGATTAAAACCAAAACTTCTATCTAAACCCACATGTTACAACAAGTACATTGATGGTACGTGAAAGTTTATATAAGAAGCCGGACTATTTAAAAAAGTTAATGGCAAGACATCGATAAAAATAAGCAAGCGGAAAGCCTTTACATAAACCCACACATCATAACGTGTGTCTTCACAACAGTTAAAAGCTTATATAGAAAAAATGAATCAATTAAAAAAGTTCATGTCGAAATGACGATAAAAATAAAAATGTTGCAACGACGAGGTGTTGATAACATCTAGTTTTTATACAAGAAAATGCCACTAATAAAATCATGACAATAACATTTGAATTTTATATAGAAAATAAAACTGTCAAAAATTAAAATAAAAAGAATTAATGACTTGAATTTAAAATCAAAATAATCAATTAAATAAGTTTATTACAAAAATGTCTAAACTTTGAATCAACGGACTGAATAAATTAGATATTAAATTAAATATATAAAATTAATTCATTCAAATAAGATGGTTGGTAATTATGCTCTTTACTAATATTTAAACATTGTATAAGCTTTAAAATCATTTTAAAACATAAAAACGTAAAATTATTAAATCTTAAAATAAACTGAAACAATGAATAATTACTAAAAAACATATATCTTTAAAATATGTTCGTTTATAGAATATTTTATTAAAATAAAAAATTAAGTTGATTGTTTTTATGATTTTCATATTTATTAAAAGAGGGGCAAGGAAACGATTACTTTAGGTAACGTTCGGTATGTAGTAATGAGTGTCAGAATGAAATGAACCATAGATGGTGACATATTAAAGACATGTTTGGTTGGTGAAGATAATGATATGAACCACTATATAATTGATTTCGTTCCCTTAAATTCATTTCATTCACTCCCCCTTATTTGTTTTCATTTTATCCATTCTTCCGTCAGTAGGTACAAACACCATCCACTCATCCGCCATAACAACCACCACCGACCACCAAAATCACTCGTCACCAGCAACCACCACCGCGGTCGGCCGCCACTACCACGAGAACACCATCACCGGACACCGTCACCGCCGTCAAAAACCATTGAAGGCCACCAACACCGACCATTACCGGCGCCGAAAACCAAGGCCGCTGGAAACCACCACCGGCCACCGCCAGAAACCACCTCCAAAGGCCACCACCGCCAACGGAAACCACCACTGCCGGAAACCACCGAAGGCCACCGCCCCCACCGGAAACCACCTCCAGCCATTGCCGCATACGAAAATCAGCGCCGCCGGAAACCACCGCCGCAGCCGGAAATCGCTGCCACCGGAAACCACCGCCCCCACCGGAAACCACCACTCCCTCCGGAAACCACCGCCAACCACCGCCCCCGCCGCTGGAAACCACCTCCGAAGGTCACGAACGCAAGAAACCACCGAAGGCCGCCGCCGCCTCCGGAAACCACCTCCGACCACCACCGTAGTCGTAAACCACCTCCGGCCACCACTGCCGTCGGAAACCAACTCCGACCACCACTGCTGCCGAAAACCACCGCCGCCGAAAACCACCGCCGGCTACCACCCCCGCTCGCCATCTCCATTATAACTACTTTTACATTTCATGGTTTCGTTTTTCATACCTTACAAACAACACAAAATAATGACTCATTTAAAACTAAAAGGTAACCAAACATGGATGAATATAATGATTTATTTCATTCTCTCATCCATTGCATTTCCTTATTCATTTCATTTTTTCATCTATTCATTACCACATATCAAACAAACCTTTATTGTATTGAATGATAACATCTAACCATCAAAACTTTGTTTCTCAAAACCTTTTTTATGCTATAGATATTTGTAAAAATTCTAATTAGTATTCTTGATATTTTAAATGTCCTTATTAGTGATAGAATCCTCGTGCTTTGACCAGTGGGCATATTAAAAAGGCCTTGTGTGTGTGACTGAAAAAGCCCATCCCATATTCCCAAATCCCATATGTTCGGTTGCAAGCCGGCACAAGCCCATGATCAGTCTTGTTACATATGAAATAAATGTTTTGTTAAATATCTTCAAACTCACTGCCCTTCACCACAAAAGTTCATGTAACATCATCAAGTCCACCATATTCAAACCCACATGCTCATGAATAAGTCATATCCTAGTATCTTACTAGACTTTTTATTTACGATGTATTTTAAATTCTTCATTCATGTTCTTACAATTTATAGTCAAACTCATATGTTGATTAATATTATTTTTAAGTATATCTTTCATATTAAAAATCTCATTTCTCATTCTCATATCTATATATTAATTTAAAATAAAATACTTATTTAATCTTTTTATCGTTAGATTTGTTGTTTCTATCACACCTACTCATAAATAATAAAATTTATATATTTATATATGAAATAAGGATAACTAATCACAATCTAGTTTTAAGGAATCGTCTAATCACATAAAATATGCAAATGTACCTGGCGTATGCAATATAGATAAATTAAGTCAGAGTATCAAACAATGAGACACTAATATGTAACTTTTATTACTTAACTTATATCAACTCCTAGCCTATTAAAGTGAACGATTTGTAACTAATTAACTAAAGACGAATAACTAATAACACCAATATAAAAATTAAGAATGAATAAACTAAGAAAATAATCAACAAATGCATTAAGGTACGAGGAAACTAAGATGGGCGAATTAAACCACCTAGGCAAGAAATCCCATTGACTAACTTAACTAATCTCAAGAATAACTAATCATATGACACCGGATCTTATAGGTATCAACTTAGAAATCACCAAGATATGCTAAGCTTCCCATAGGTCTTACTAACACATCTAAATGATCCTAAGGGTCATGTGAAGCTCATGGGATAAATGAATGGATCACCTCTCGGTCTCACCAAACCTATAATGCTAAGGTACTTTAATGATGCATCTTCTCTTGCTCTCAACAATCATAGTCCTATGAAATACTGTTACCTACAACCTTATAACACAGGAGTAAATCTACTCTAATAATGATGAATGAAAATGATATACTCATGCCAACGTAATATAATCTTAAAGCACATTTACAAAGGAGGAATCCAGCTAAGTTTATCGCATCTCGGTCTCAAAACTTGATAGAACACCGATTCAACCGGCAACCAAACCCTATTCCACGATACCATCTCATAATCATTCTAATGATCATAAACACAAAATATATAATTTTGAAATGCAAAACTAGTAAAAAAGATACAAAATCAGTTAAGCTAGTGAACATGAAAATAAGACAAAGATCTTCAATAACATTCAAGTCATAGGAATAATTAACCTATAAGCAAACCATGTAAATAGTTATCCAAAACCTATGTGATAAAATTAAACTAGCCAATCATAGTCAAAAAAATAACAAACTTAGTCGTATACATCATCTGAAGCAAAAAAAAAAAAAAAAAAAATAGCAAACCGTCCGATTAACATGATACGTCTTCATTCTAGGCTATAAGATATCCAAGTTTTGGCTCCACTCCAAAGCAATCCGGTCTTTTATGTTTCAAAAATTCCTTGCCTACTTTTGAAAACTACCTCGACTTATCTGTTGTCAATTTTGTTTTCAATAACTAAAAGAGTTTTTTTTTTTTTTTTTTTTTTTTTTTTTTTTTTGTGATCTCCATTCCCCATTGTAAATTACGGCTTTGATTCTCTCGGGCCTATTTTGTTTGTGAATGGATCTTCAAGTTTATTCTTTTCTTCTTCGCATGGGCCTACAACAAAACCTTCAAATTAAATGTTTGTGGTCCGCCGTTGGAATCAACCAAACAGTTCATTAGTTGGAGAAATTAAATCTTTGGTTTGCTCCTCCACGTACCTTTTTCGAGAGTTTATGACTTTAACTTAAAAGTCAAAATAACCATTCTTTTAATTATTTTATTACTAGGTTATATATCCGTTACGTGTATAGAAATAAAAGTTTATATAATAGATTATTTATATGTATAATTTCATATATGTTATAGATAACATATCAACACATTATTATTATATATAACAAGGTATAAACAATGGTATACAAATAAATAATATTTTATTATTTATAAATATACATAAACCTTTTTTATATATCTTTTTCAAAATATTTTAGTTTTAACAATGATTAGTTACAAATTAAACTATAGTTTAACAAATTAAGTCTTACTAAAGTATTTTAATAAAATATTATTTATTTCTAAACAAAAATTATTTTGATTATTATAGTATTAGATAAGAGTTATTAAGGAAACAATACTTTTAAAGTCAAGTTTTATTTTAAAAATTATAAATTTATTGTGGTGTTACACATGAACAATCTTAGATGGAACATAGGTGGAATAATATGAACATGCTAAAAAGTAGTCATATGGTTGATAGTTATCTTGCTTTATTAGAATAGATACGTCTACGTGAACTTCATCGATTCACAATGTATATATTTTTATTTTTATATATAAAGCACTTAATGGAAATCATGATTTAATTATTATTATTTTTAAATTTATATTTAAAATTTAGTAACAATCTAAAAACGTTGTAATCACTCGCCGGTCTCAAATTTGATTAATATATATAATTTTAGCTCATGGTCTCTATAAACTTTAAAATTCAAATTGAACTACTTATGTGTAATATTTGATTAAAACTAACCCAAAAACCAATCAAAGTGTAGGAAATATTTATATATATTACATATGATTTTACTATGTCGTCTCCATCGGAACACTAAATCAACTATCCTACTCGATGTTCAAACTTCAAAGATACCATATCTACTATATTCACTTTTACGATCAAGGTAAACTACAGTACTCTTTCACCTTGAAGTATCTTTTTCTCCGGACCCCATTATAAAAGAATCATTAAATAAGTCAGGTTCGAGTTGTGGAATTGCACTCTTTACCCTTTTGAGTTTTGACCATAGATATTGAAGAGGTGATGATAACGAAATACTAAACGAGTTTAGCAATAGTAGTCATAACATAGATAAAGATGATGACTGAAGTATAACTGGACACATGTTCTATCTTGGAAGATCCCCGATTACATGAAGCTCACAAAAGCAACAAACGGGAAGTCATTGGCACACTCTTATCATGTGAGGTTGTGTTCGTGGCAACCAATAGCCATTGGGCTTCATGAGCTAGCTATTTTCTTTAGGTAACCGGGAGTCCACTACAAAAGGTAAACTTGAAGGTTTATAATATGCTTGTTATGGCTTTGATGAAGAATCCTGTTTTCCATAAAAATAGTAAACACATCCACGCTCATGAATTACCACTTTATACACATGAGATCAATTTAAGACAGTACACATTCCGGGCGACCAACAAAAGTCGACATCCTAACTAAAGCACCTGCAAGAATCAAGTTTCACAAGATGCATCATCTGCTTGGACTAGAGGACCTCCTTTGTTTCCATTCTGAAATTAAGGGATGATTGTTAGAAGCCCATGCATAGTAAGCCCAACCCAAAATAGTTGGGTTTGGGCCGGGTCGCATGTGTCCACGAGTTTAGGTGGATTAATCCTTAGAACTCAAGTTTGGTGGAAGTAACTCATTAATTGTTTATTTAGTTTGTTAGCTAAGTTATGGCAATTAGTATTCAAGTCTATTAGTTTATTTTGGTCTAATTTTGCCTTAGTCTGGTTACTTGTCTAATTTGGTTACTTGTCTAGCAGTAAATTATGGAACTTTGACATAAATAAAATTAAACATGTTGAATTCACATTATTAAACAAACATTAAATGCAATAATCTCAATAAAGATCTATGAGTTACGTAGTTTTATTTAATTGGTAAGTAGTGAATTCCTAAATGACTTTAAACAAAATAATCTCAATCAAGAGGATATATATATATATATATAGATATATATATATATATATATATATAAATTATGATTTTGAGTAATACCTCTAGCTTTTGGGTCATGATAATCTACTCTAACTGCTTTAAGATGCTTCAAGATATACATACTAGATGGACAAGAATATTGGCGTATAGCATTGATGTTCTTAAAAAAATGGAGTAAAAGAGAATACTTTTTTTGTGGGAAAGGTTTATTTATTTTTGTTTTTTTGTTTAAGTAAAGAGATAAATATTCATGGCCTTATAGTTTAGTATGATAATTGCCTACTCATAAAAATGATCACGTGAATTCATATTTTTTCATATGTAGAGTTAAATATTTTTCATATGTAGAGTTAAATAGTGTTTAGAAGTGAAAAACAAAATTGCTGTTAAAAAATAAAGAGGTAAATGGCTATATCACTATATCATATTACTTTAAAAGTTTTAACCATGGTTTTATTTATTAGAAAAAATATAACATGTGCGGAATGATTCGTAAGCAATAAGCACCAAACATGCATAATGTATTATGATTATAATAATAAAGCATGAATCATCCCCATAATTAACTTTTTATTGCAATAAAGTTCTGTTATTATCTTCTTCGTTGGTCCCAAAATAAGTTAAGCCTCACGACCAGAATAACAAAACAACATGATTTATTGTTGTACAGGTAAAACCAGAATTTAAAAGAATTTTATCAAGTGTGCTATCGATGACTATAAGTTGTAAATAATGTAATTAAATGTAATATCAGTTTACTAAGATGGTATTTTATAGAAGTGGTCATCACGTGTAAAAGATTCAAATAAAAGTAACGAAATATAATATTTCAACTAATATAATATTGTTGCAAATAAATGTATTCTAGAATGCTTACGCACATACGTATTCATAAAATTCACATGATCAAAATCGTTCATCACATGAAATATATATTTATTTGAAACGATAACTCACAAGGACAATAAGCTCATGTGATTAAAATCCTTTTTTGAACTCACAACTACCTTCAACCCCTCCTCAATTATAATGTGTTATTTTATTTGAGCTCTCACTTGAACTCTGAATATATTTACACAATTCATTAACTAAAAATCAATTTTATATTACTTATACATAAAATACATAACTAATATTTAAAACATAAATCATAATTCGTTACTTAATGATAATTAACAAATTACATGATTCATCGAATAATGACTTTTAACCGAAGTAATTATTCGTTTGAAATTCATGAGCCACTTCATGATCACGTGATAAAATACTTTTTTCTATAAATGTCTATCTTCGATTTCGACTTCTTGGTGGTCACTTTAAGAAGAAATTTGAAGTCGGAAGAATCGAATGACTTGGAAAATGTATAAATTGACTAGTGTATAAAAATTTGGAAAATGTGGGTTATTTTATAATATGAATTAAGGTTATATTTAGAAATCCTAAAACAATATATTTTTAACATGTATATAGGTGTTAAACAATAACAACAAAGGACAATATCTTGATTTTACTTGACGGAACTCCACCACCATCGCCGCACTTAGGAGGGGGTTGTGGGACGAGAGATGAGAATGGATTAGGTGATTATTGTTGCTCAAAACAATGAGATTATGAAAGGGTTGCGGCCTTGGATAGGGTTCTAAGGAGGTGATGGGCGGAGGGAGAGAAAGAAAGTGTTTGTTTTTTTTTATTTAATAAAGTATGAAATGATTAAAATGTCTCTGATTTTATCTAGACTAATGTAAAAGTGTTATATCCATAAACTATCTTTAAAAGTAAACATTACAAGTATATGCTATATTTGTATAATTAAAAGAAGTTAGGGTTTTAGTCCACACCATAAGAATCATTAGTGTAATCATTAGTGTGATTTACTCTAATTATTTCCGAACACATAATTTTCTATCTCAAATACCACAAAATATGCACAAGTAGAAATTCAAGCTCACAATACATTTTGGAGGGGCAAGGGGATAAATATATACATGTGCTAATGAGACCCATCATACAATAAGTTATAATATTTTTAATTTTTAATTTTAAATAAAAAGCATATTAATTCTTTCACACATACTTAACAAAAAAAATGTTGCATACTCATTTATGTCACGAACTACTTGTAATATATTGGCACATACTTTTAGACCAACAATATAATTTGCAATAGTTAAAAATAACCAAATCATGCATAATTCATAATATGATTTCCCCCCAAGATCTATTATGTAATTAACTATTTTCTAAATACAGACACCTTTGCTAGTTTTTGACTTTTTTTAAAAAGTAAAAAATACTTTTTTTGACCTGAAATTAAAAAAAAAAAAAATTGGCGCCATTATGTCAAAACTTCCTTGATCTCATACACCGATCATAATGTTCATATTATTAAAATGACAATTAAATATTTGGGGTACATCTGGATTTGCACATCGTACAAGTATTCGCATGAATCATTCACAAGCCAGAGGTGTATAAATAGACGATCATTCACCAAACTATCACCACATCAAAACCTTAAAACAGCGTAGTTGCATATATAGCACAAGTTCAGCAGAAATTATGGGCCTTGTGGCGAATGAAGTGAAGTTTACGGACATACAGGGAGTACGTTACGATTGCGAAGTGAAGATTGTTTTGAAACTCAAGGGAATCGAGTATGAATTCTTCCAAGAAGACTTCGGAAACAAGAGTGCCGACCTGCTTAAATACAATCTGTTCATAAAAAGATCCCCGTGCTCGTACACAATGGAAAACCCATCGCGGAGTCTCTTGTGATCATCCAGTACATCGATGAAGTATGGAAAGATGTCCCGCTTTTACCTCAGGATGTTTATGAGAAGTCTCAGGCTCGATTTTGGGCCAAGTTCCTTGATGATACGGTAAGGGTTTTTAATGTATTTTTAAATTTAGCAAGCTGATTTCGAGTAGCTCATGCATATTTTTTTTTAAACTAATATGTTTTGATTTCAGTGCATTCCTGCACTGTTTAAGGCTATTGGTAGCCATGGAAAGGAGCAAGAAGTTGCAATTGTAGAAGCTCGCACGCAACTTCAATTTCTTGAAAATGAACTGACTGTAAAAGGTAGTAAGTTTTTTGGAGGTGACAGCATTAATATAGTTGATATTGCTTCTAGTTACATTTCATTTTGGCTTGGAGCGGCGAAGAAGCTGTAGGAATAAAGGTGTTGGACGATAAGATGTTCCCAAAGTTAACCGAGTGGGCCAATAACTATATTAACTGTCAAGCTGTTAAGGATTTCATACCTCCAAAAGAAGTGATTGTTGCTTTTTACAAGAAGCGGTTTGGTGTTGCGTAATGGTTATAAATGTGTGCTTTTGAAGTTGAAGCTTTTGTTGTGACATTCGCTGGTGTTTCAATAAGCAGCTCGTAGATGCTGGTGTTTGTTGTATATGTAGTTTGTATTTGATTCCATGTTAATGAATTTTTTATGCTATGCAAGATTTTTTTCTTTTTTTTCATATAAACCCATAACCTGATGATCTCTTTCAAAATACAGACTTTTTTACTTGTATTTTTCAGATTAAAAGGCGTATACACTAACGAGTGAGATTTACTCGGTTTGATTATTGTTATGGTATAGTTCAAAGTCCTCTTATATCTAAAATGCATAACACCAAACCATGTAATCAAAACAATATGTTCCTCTTCCTTGAAGATCAAGATCTCTTGGATTCTCATGATTTAAACAGATGAAAACGTGTGACCTTGCTCAAACTAATTCTTTAGTTCAATGATTACTCTTTACATAACATTGTAATGAAGCCTTAGAGCTTAGGGATCAGTGGAGGATGTTCTCGGAGTATATTTCTTGTGTTATTAAGGGTAGAGTCGAGCCCAAGCTCGGCTCGTTTTGGTTTTACTAAGCTCGAGCGCAAGCTTGGCTTATTTGTAGTTTTATTTGTAAAACTCAGCTTGGCTCGTCGGAAAATTTTCAAGCTCGGGCTCGGCTCGTTTATGGTTAAATTATTAAATTTTTTAATTTTTAAAATACTTTGATATTTGTAATTAATTATACTTTTTATATATAACATAAATACATTTTATTTAATTGTTTTTATCATATTATATATATATATAATGATTTATGTAAATGTATATTTATACATATTCAATATGTAAATGAGAATTTATATAAATAAAAAACTCGTTTAGGCACACAGCTGGCTCGAGATCGATAGCTAAAGCTCTGGCTCAAGGTCGTTTAGTAAACGAGCCATAATCTGAGCTCGAACTCGTTTTTGCTTGGCTCGATTCAAGCTTTTCGCAAGTCGATCCCAATTAGCTTGCGAACCTGTTTGACTCGTTTACACTCCAATTTAAAAGTAGTGGCATGTTGCTAAACGCTAATCATGTGTGTTGATATGTTTAATGGTTTTTGTAAGTATTTAGTACTATGTTTAACCAAGAGATATTGAATTGGAGAGGTAATAGGACAAGTATTTATGCCTTGCGGAGTTTGTGTATTATTATTGCTGGCAAACAAGCATCGATATGAGTAAATTCTAGCTATTAGTTATTTGACGATGAATTTAGGGATTATTAGGAGGAAGTTGAAGAAAATTATAATTAAAGAACCGGAACTAGTTCAAATTACAAATGAAAAGGTCAAGGTCAAGGTCAAGATTGCTAGAGAATGGTTGAAAGAAGCTTAGACATGTACGCCAATCGAATGGTTGAAGGAAGCTTAGACATGTACGCCAGTCAATACCTATGTTCGTTAGAGTCCAAAATTGATAATAAGTCATTCTCAAGGTGTCACGTGGTGTATGTAGATTCGGGATTATGAGAAAATTAAGTCAACTTACTTGAAATTTTCAAAATAATCATAAGGTTTTCTACCGCCTAGCTTGCTACTCTAGCATTCTCACGTTTATAACGTTTTCCTTTTGACATGCATCGATCAACTATCAACTATATATTCCTTACACATGATTTATTATTTTTTTATACCTTTGTTTGAAATTTATAGAATTTTTTTCAAAAATAGGGTTAAGAGAGAGAGAGACATGACAAGGGGGTAGAGTCTTGTCGGCTTGTCACATTAGGGGTTCCCATCCCTGCCAGGGGCGGGTTCTTCTTCCATCGTTGACCGGTCCATTTCAGATGATAGTGATGATAGTGATGTGAGGTGGTGACATGTGAATCCAAGACCACACCCTTCACAAGGGCGGGTTCTCCAACTCTTTACAACCGTCCGATCCACCAACTTAAATCTCCACTCCCACTTTTCACACACTATATATTTCTTACAACCGAAAATTTCTTCACAATTACCTTCACAATTCCTTCAAATTATTTTTTTAAAATTTCTTAAACCTAATCTTTTTAGAGTTTTATATTTCATTTCAAAAATCAAAATGAATTGGAGAATTACACCAGGTCCACTAAATAACGATTTGTTATTTTTAAGTGGTCAACATAGAGCTGATTATTATTTTTAGTGATGAAGCAACAAACGATAATGATAACACTCGTTAGATGTTATTTTTTTATATTTTTAGTGATGTATTTTACCTTCTTAATTATGTAAGTTTTTATCTATTATTTATATAATGCAATTTTATTATAAAATATAAACATATAAGTAGTTTTATTTAACCATATAATTGAAAAATAAAAAATTAATTTTAGATGTATGGAATTTTTTTTAAAAATAGAGTTTTTAGAGAGACATAATTGATAATATTTCAGTTATTTATCTTAAAAATATAAAGATATACGTCTTTGAATATGTTATTTTGTTAACAAATATGTTATATAAACATGTTATTTTGTAATGAACTTAAAACACGAACTTAAACATGTTATTTTGTTAACGCATAAACGTGAACAAACATATGAGCTCATCATGTATTCGTGTTCGTTCTCAACATGTTATTTTGTTAACAAATGAACTTAAAACACGAACTTAAACATGATATTTTGTTAACGCATTATGATACAACAATCTCCTCATGAATATGAGTTTGGACAAGTGTTCATGTTATGACCTGTTTGTCTACATATTGAACATCTACGTATGACAGGTGCATCTGGATGATGAACATCCATCTCGTTGTGTATCCTCTCGTGCGTCTCCTACCTCGTGACGTGGTGATTTTTGAGGGATCACCTCTTATCTTCCAACCCGGGTTCTTCCAATAATCAATGTGACTCAGCGGGTGAAAATGTCCGTTATACTGTTCTTGATAAACATAGTACTATAGACCTGATGAACAATGTTATGAGGTGATTCACCTCTATGGCGGCAAACTACAATTACATGTGAGCATGGAAATATTTGCATCTGCTATTTACCACACGTGCAAGTTCTGTTTTTGTATTCCACGGTATAATCATTTCCACCAGCTTCATTTGTTTGTATCTTTGACAAAACTCTATACCTCGCCTCTCTGTAATCAAACTCTGTTATAATATGCTCTTGCGAGTTAATATCACGTGTGTTAAATAATGCTATATGTGAGGGGGTAACGCGGTGTTACAGTTGGTTGCGATGTCAGTGTGCTTTCTGAACTGTTCGACTGTTTTCTCGAACGTACAATTAATAATAGCTTTTATTGGCATAAGCCTGACATCTCGCAACATATTGTTAAAGCTTTCTGAAATGTTCGTCGTCAGGTTACCCCACCGACGATGATTTTTATCATGTAGAAGCGTCCATTTACTCTCTTTAATAGTTTTTAAATATTCCCACGCTTCTAGATTGATGCTTGTCATTTGACTTACACAGTAGTTATACTTCCTTTGTTGGGTGGTGCTTCCGATAGACCAACATAGCCTTTTTAAGCTAGAAACCTTGAACTTTTGCATGAGGTTACTTCGAACATGTCGGAGACAAAATCGATGCACAGCATTATTTTTCCACTCTTTAAGAGTATTCATTGCACGAATAATTCCTTTGTGCCTATCAGAAATAACACATAACTTTTTTCCGAACCAATATAATTATGGTGAACTGCAATGTGTGACCAGAATTGGTGGAAAAACCAACTCCAACTTTCTACCGTCTCTTCGTCTACAATGCATAAGCTATCCGCATTACATAGTTGTTTGCATTTTTTGCAACTGCAATTAACATTTTACCACGGTAAGAACCTTTCAAGAAAGTACCGTCAACAGATATCACAGGCTGACAATAGCTGAACGCTTTAATTATTGGACCGAATGCCCAAAACACATATTTAAATGTGTAATAAGCAGATGTACCAGTCGAATGATGTAACCATCCACGATAACATGGTTCTTCTCTTGTATGCCTTGATGTACATAGGTAATTCCTCAAAATTACTGTCCCAACTACCATAATATTCTCAATAGCAGCTTTTCTAGCTCGCCAGGCTTTATTATATGAAACATCAACATTCAACGTGTCTTTCAAATGCGCTTGATTTGCTTGATGGGAAAAGCAATATCTTGATGAATAAAATGGATGATACAGGTAACAATATCTCTGCATTTGAAATTGTTGTTACCAACAACAGTACCAAAGCAGTTGTGGGAATTCACCCATCTTGAAATTCTCCACATGTGATGATCATGGTTCTTGGAAGCATAAACATACCATGAACATGGAGGACCACTATGAAGATTATTTTGTAATTAGGGCTGGTGCTGTAGCACTTTGCTCTCCATCTTGTACGTTTACTTTCAACTACAACAACCTCTCTGTTACGTGCAAGATTCCATAACCGCATTGCATGCATCACTTCATCTTTCGATTTAAAATACATTCCAACACGAATTTCTTTTGACTCTTCATTCCATATATCCATATGATCTTCATCGTCAAAATCAGCAGCTTCATAATCTCTTAACTCCTGAGGATCTTCAGAATAGTTCACCTCCCCGTAAGATCCTGGAGTAACACCAGAATTATAATTGTTTGAAACTCCATAAGTGTTGTTATCATCATCACTAGATTCTTCTTGTGATGGAATGAGTTCAGTATCTTCACTGCTGTCTGAACGACCATCATCCGACTTTTCAAAACCTCCATTATCATCGTCGACTTGATGATGAAAATTGGTTAACGGACCGACTTGATAATCATGTGATCTTACATTGCCTTGATGATAAGAGTTGCTTGACGGATCGGGTGCTTGAGATACAGAGAACCGCGTACGAGATCCATATAATTGGATTGTTGTACAGACAATTTTGGCTCAATGATAACATAAACATTTGCTCGAAAATTTTCAACATTTTCTCCCAAATAATACAAAACATCTAGACTTAAGTCATTGAAAATTTCAAAACTTTAAGAAAACCAGCATAAGAGTAATATAATTTTAATTTCAAATTATAATACTGTTTTTGAACCTGAAGATGATTATAAATCAAATCTAAAAACTCTTCGTATGAAACTCTATTACGAAGAATAATAGTTGAACTTCTAGTAGAAACATCACATATGATATTTCTATTTTCGAATGAAATATCACCACCCCAATATGTTTGTAGAAAATAAGGCCGAGACATTATAATTATTATTTTTTTTGAAAGTGTTAATTGATTCGAGTGAATTCGTTTATGTATAAATACATGAAAGTAGGTAAAATGAGTGGATGGGAGGTTATTTGAGAACCCGCCCTTGCCAAGGGCGAGTTCTCAAAAATAGTCATGTCACCATCCATCAACATCACCAATCGACATCACCAATCGACATCACCCGGTCAAAGTGAAAGAAGAACCCGCCCCTGCCAGGGGCGGGAACCCCTTATGTCACATCTCATTGTGGTGTTGAATAATTCATGCCCTTGATTTCGTCTTCCCGATTGAAACCATCCAAGATCTGAACACCACAACAATTCTGTTATCTCGAACTTTGATCCTAAGCTCGTAAGTATGATTTTCTCTTTTGTTACAGTGATGTAACTTGAAATTTCCTGAATTTCTAATTGATATTCTTTTTCTTTTCGCCGATATGTCAAATTTCATACCGTTTGCACCATGGGAGATGCAAGACTTTGTAAGTCAACCTATAACTAATAACTTTTGTATCTCATAAATGATTCAAACTCATCAAAATAGGGGTGATTCCCTTACTTTGATGGTTCTCTATTCGTTTCGATAAATGGTTTCCAATCGCGTGTTTTATGAAATTTCATCCTCTGGATTGGGGTGATTACCTTATCTTGAGGATTGACTTCAATTATTTTTCTTTGGAATGACATTTCACAAATGACATAATCTCACCAAAATAGGATTGAAACCCGTACTTTGGTGACAAATGTCGATCTTCGATTGTTTTTGCTATTATGAAATTCAATCATCAAGATAGGCGTGAGTTCCATACCTTGATGATAATATCATCTTTATGAATTGTATTTGTTCAAATGAGACGACTTCATCAAAGTAAGAGTGAATTCTGGATTTTGATGAAGAAGTTCATCTTGTTATATTTTGTTTTTGTAAAACTTCACCGTTAAGATAGGAGTGATGCCCCTTACCTTAATGGTGAGTTACCTCGTTTTATTTCTGTGGATCCTCAACAATGAGTTGGGATTGAGCTTTTTGATTGGTAAGTTAGAGGTCATACCTTGAGAAGACATCATCAAGTTAGGAGTGAAAACCACACCTGGATGACCATTCTCATTTCTTGATCTTCAACTTACCAAGTTTGTAATCAAGTGACGAGAAACATGTACTAACTTGTAGGGTGAAACAATGTTAGTGTTTCGACCTATCAAGCCAAAGCATGATCTTTGAACTTGAAAGGAGACCCAATCGCTCTAGGTTGATGTTGATTCCAAGCTTGGAGCATTTAAATTCTTAAAATGATTTCTTTCCCTTTATTCTTATGTTTTGATTTGATCTAGCTAAATCGAACCATTTATTCCCTATTATCAACTTTCATTTTGAGATATCATCAACGCATGCTTGTGTGATGGTAGTCTTCTTAAACAATCTTTCTACTTAATAAAGACATTATCAACTTGTGGTTGTGTCTTTCTAGTCATACGAATGTTCTTGACTGTACTTATGGGTTTGATGAATTACGTATGCAATCTATATTTGGAAATTTGTTACCTTGCAAAACATGGTTACAAATGCGTGTCTTATTGTTTGCGTTACTTCTTGAATCACTTTTGAAACCTTAACCTTGGAAATCTTTAAAACTCTATTTTGGTTTCGACTAACGAGACTCGTTATTACTTACATTGTGACGTGGGGGTTCATAAACCTTCGTAACTTGTACTCATGGGTTGGCATAAAGGAAATGACGTAACTTAGTATGTATCCAAGTGTCTTATCTTCACATATGACAAGACCTAACATTCGTGATCCCATGGATCTCCTGTTTAACCTTTCATTCACTAAGTGCCTCTTATCTTAGCTGCCATAATAACAAATGGTGCTTTATAGACCGATTAACAAATTTCATATTGACACATGTGGGTTAACGGGTCGAGAAATTGGCTTGTATCTATCTCAAATAGTCGTATACCGTGGTAAACATTGATCATTAATATGAATGATCAATTCGTGTTCTGCTATTAGCAATGTTTCTAACCAACGTTGTGAACTAATCCCAAAATCTCGTATTATCCTTACTTCAACGGTTTGGTCAAAAGAGCAATACATATGCACAAGATGTGCGTTAAGATCGTTTCGTTATATATAGTGATGTTTGGGATTCTTAAAATCTATTGGTCAACTTTCCTACAATTGATGGTCTTTTATTGATTTCGAAAAACATCACTACATTCTAGACGTTATGGCTTATAAGTTTAACATACCACGGTAACTCGTCATCGTTTTCTAACGTTTCATATGCCAAATTTCAAAGCTTCTCATATTTCACTGGAAGAATTCAAATTGGCATGCATTGTATCAAAAGACTTGTAAGATTCCATGAAGTGAAACATCTCATCTGTAATCAAACGTCTATCACTGGCCGTTGTACACTTACCTTTCATTATAATTCCTTTGTTCATCTAAGTTCATTTTTAAATTTCGGGACGAAATTCTTTTAAGTTGGGGAGACTGTGACATCACTTCATTTTGTTAACTTAGAAGTTAACTTTGTTAAATCTTAAAAGGGCCTTTTATGACATTTTGAAACTTTGGGGTTGTTATACTTAATAATTAATTTGCTGATTAACAAATTAATATAATAATAATAATAATATTATAAGTGTTATAATGTTTGTTTATTATTATAAAACTTAAGATGTTAATAAGCTTAAATAAAATAATAACTATTATTATTATTATTATTATGACACTGATAATAATAATATTAATGATAATAATATTTGTAACAATAATAATCATAATAATAAGATTGATAATAATGATAATATTAAAAGTAATCTTGTAAAAAATAGAAACAATATAAGTGTTATTATTTTAAAAATTTGTATTTAACTAACTTTAGCATAAAATAATAGCATTTTAAAACTTCAGGGTTTAAAATGGAAATTAGCTAAAACTAAAAACAATACTTTAAGCTCCTGTTGTTAATTGTTGAAAACACAGGGACCATTTGTGTAAAGTCTTTAAAAAAAAAAAAAAAAAAAAAAAAAAAAAAAAAACCAACCCCTTACCCGATTTCCCGGCCACCGGCGGCCAGGCTCCGGCCGCGGCGCCGGCGAGGCCAAACGGCCAATCTTTTCATGATTCTCAATTTCTAAATGGTCCCAATCGATCCCTGTATCAATTTCAAATGTGTTTAAGAACTTTAAAATGGCAATTAAAGCGGTTTTGGGGTCATAAAATCCTCGAACCGAACTCGACATAAATCCTAGTCCTTCGGCTCTCAAATCATGTCAATAACGCAATTAAACGTATAGAAACGTTCGTATAACCAATACGAAGATGGAAATATGGTTTAATTCGAGTTAAGTAAGCATTAAATTCTCTGTTCATAACTGAAGCAAACGAAATGAAAGTGAAATGTGTTCGGCACTTTAACACGCAAATCATAGCTAAATAACAGAGGGCAAAGGTGGCTTTCGGTCCCTTTCAACCCTCTGCAACATCAATTTCTCTAAAAATATCGCACAACATCGAATTCGTAACTTGTTCTTGCGAAGTGAACCGAAGCTAAGCTGAGCATAAATACTTCAATTCGATCATGATCGGGTAAGTTAAGTACATGAATATGTTCGTCTAGGTTTCGGGAGCAAAAGCCCCATGGCTAGATTGGTTAAAAGAATCGAATTGACCTTCGATTTTGGATCTGAACAAATTTAGGGTTCATATGGTAGGGGAAAACATTGGGAATGTGCTTAAAAATAAAAGAGACCAAATGATACCGCGGCTGGATGCCTTGGTTCACTGGTTCCCCACACACATTCTAACTTGGAGGTCCCGGGTTCGACCCCGGGCACCCCCATATTTTTTTAAAATGGCTTTTTAAGCCTTAAATCAACTTTAGAAAATTTTTAATAATATAGAAAAAATATTTTATAACCTTTAAATATATTTTAAGTTGTCAAATAGTTTTTTTAGTAATATTTTAAAATACTAAACAATTAAAAACCTTTGTAATAAAACATTTTAAAGGTTATTTTTAAATTATTAACATAGATTTTAAATAATTAACAAAATAGTGGTGACCCGAACTGTCCTTAAATTTTATCGTTTAAATCACGATATTTTAAATGGAGTTTTATTTTAAAACGTTATAAATTCTTTGTGTAATAAAACTATATTATGTTTCAAATTATATTTAATTATAAATCTAAATAATAAATAACTAATTCTTCAAGTAGTTGTTAAAATGATTATGTGAATAATATGTTATTATCTAATCATTTGAGCATGTTATATCATTTAATGAAGTTATTCGTTAACTTTTATTTAAATTCTTGAAAATTATAAAACAATATAAATTGCTTTAAGTTTTTAAAACTTTATAATAAATTATTTAAAAGCTCAAAACCTTATAAAATGATTATAATATGTAACCTCCTTATCAACTTTTAAATAGTTAATTTTTAAATTAATAATTTTCTTTACACATATTATACTTAATTTCTATAAAATCAATAACTTAAATTGTTAAGACATTTTCAATTATTATTGGTCTTAATTGATTTAAATTATCTTTACTAAACCTAAATGATTTATTATTAAACTCCCAAATTCCATTTGAAACCCTAGTTCATGATTTATTGTTAATCTTATTACCAAACCTAATCTTGGAATCTATACGTTTAAACAGCATGTAAAAGAAACCATTTGGAACCTCATTTAAATTATTATCATCATCAATATAAACATAATTACTCATCAAAACCCTAAAACTATGGAAACCCTAATTCTTATTTAATCATTAATCAATATATTAACCTTAATCTTCATCTTGTAATACATATTTTAGGTGCCTTGTAATGAATACTTGGGATTACTTTGGATCATCCTTTATCTTATTTATCATCTTGTAATACTTATACCAATGTGAGTATTCTATACCTCTTTTTCCTATTTTCACACTTTGGGGTGAACATGTTAACTTATACTATTGCACACGTAGACTTATTTGAGACTTGTAAACCTATGGCAATTCATCTTGTAAAAGTTGTGGTTAGTTGAACTTTCGTGATTACCATGTTATGGCGTTATATGTACAATCATTAACTATTGCTAGCCCAGCGAAGTCATAGATCTATGGGTAAGACAAGCCTGCTTGGTTGATCCAAGTACACTTAGCTGATCGTATATACTTTTAACGTTTGAGACTTGTAAAACTTTTGTCGAGGTTTGATTGTTGCATTGTTCATAACATCCCTAATCACTTTATTCACTAACTTATGACTTGAATTGCCATCTTTTATATACTTATGTATTGAAAACTATGGAATGCTCACCAACATTTTTATGTTGACCTTTTATTTTTAACATGTTTCAGGAAACGCCCAAGTTTGATTCCTACACATTGAAGCTTGCACATCTAGAAATGGACCTATATTAATAAATAAAATAGAATGATTTGTTATATTCTATGTTATGCTTTTATTTTCTTTGAAACTTATGTTTGTAATGTGACAATTGAAACTTATGTTTAAATTATATTTGGATTATTTAATAGCGTTATGTGGCTGTGAACGATCTTAACTCTCACACCTCGACGTTTCCGCCGTCAAGGTTGGGGTGTGACAACCACCCCAATATGTTTGTAGAAAATAAGGCCGAGACATTATAATTATTATTTTTTTTGAAAGTGTTAATTGATTCGAGTGAATTCGTTTATGTATAAATACATGAAAGTAGGTAAAATGAGTGGATGGGAGGTTATTTGAGAACCCGCCCTTGCCAAGGGCGAGTTCTCAAAAATAGTCATGTCACCATCCATCAACATCACCAATCGACATCACCAATCGACATCACCCGGTCAAAGTGAAAGAAGAACCCGCCCCTGCCAGGGGCGGGAACCCCTTATGTCACATCCACACGAGATTCAACCCTCTTATCAACATCAATATTAAAAAAACCCTATTTTAAAAAAAATCAAATTTATATCTAGTCATGCTCTGAGTCAAGGAACTGATGCGTAACTAAACAAGAATAACTATAATAAGGGAGCGTTTGGTTGGAAAAATGGAATTGAATGGAATGGAATTGAGAAACTAGTATAGTTTTCAAGTAAAAATTATGTTTGAGTGGGTAATGAAATGTAAAACTCAATGGAATGTTTCATCTCAATTCCTTTGGTTGTTGAATTTCAAAATCTTTCCACCAATAAAGGGAATTTGAAATCCCACAACCAAGGGAATTGAGGTGAAATATTTACTTGTGTTTACATTTAACTACCAACTCAAACATAATTTTACTTGAAAATTATACTAGTTTTTTAATTCTATTCTATTTCATTATATTTTTCCAACCAAACACTCCTAATAGAAATCTGAATAAAAACATAATTTCATGTATACTTAAATATTTGATTTACAACTAAAAAATAATGATTGTAATTGACTAGTTGGTCACAAACATCAATTTAAAATTTCAAAATTCTCAACCTCTCTTTACACATCTCCATAATCTAATTAAGTACCAGACGTGAAACAGATAAGTAACAAAAAGACACGTTCAAGCCCAAATTTGCTCAATAAGGAGGAGAAGAATAGTAACAATATGGCGATCTCCTTTATAATGTCAAAGGGTAACGGAATAAAGGTGACAAAGGGTAGCAGATAAAATGTAAATAATGAATGTTTGAACAATAAACCATACAAATAGTTGATAGCTAATATATATGTGTAGCATAATGCATGTTTGAACAATAAACCATACAAATAGTTAATGCAGTTATACGAAACAAATATTCAATCAAATAAGTCGTATGGTTAGGAAATACCGATATGGCGCAAAACAAAACAAATATTATACATACTCGCCGATCTATTATAACAAGTGTGAGTTATATGTGGCACACACTATCACTCACGAGAGTCAAATAGATATTATGATCATTCCATACGCCACCCTGAAACATAATATGGATATGTGTGAATTAGTCACGCACTCACACCATCACGGGAAACTACTACATCATTCACATAACTTGAACTCATAAATCAAAAGAAAATTATTTTCATATCCTGATATTACATCAACTTTCATATACTTAACCTTATTAATACATTAAATATAACTATTTTTCTTCTTATTTTATATAAATAATATTTTTTATGCATTTATCATTACCTAATTTTTTTCTACTCACAATTACTTTCAGAAAATATTAATAAATTTTATAGAGACAAAGAATGTACTAAATATACAGATTAATTGTAATATTCTCTCTGATATCCATTTACATTCACTTATAATCATTACATATAATATAAGAAATATAAACTCAGAAATATATAAAGAATTTACTATAAATGCTCGATATGCCTATTGATCAACGATAGGGGTGTGCATGGTGCGGTTCGGTGCGGTTCGGTGCGGTTAAGAGCATTTTCGAAACCGAAACCACAACTGCGGTTAATACCATTTTCAAAACCGAAACCACAACCGATACTTCGGTTAACCACATTTTGGTTAACCGTCAGTTGTGAATAACTTTGGTTAATTAACCAATCTATTTAACATATGCTTTTAAACTAAAATTTTAACTAAAAATTTAACTAAAAATTATTATCAGGCTATGTTTGTAACAACTTTGTAAGGATGTTCACAACAAAGTTTGTTTTTAAGGTCCCACCAAAACTTAAACCGAAGCTAGAGTGTGCATATAAATTGCGTGCACGCATCTTCAATTACTTTTACTTATTTAGGGGTTCATTCTATGCATAATGGAATCCCACTATGTAAATATATCTTTTAAAATATAAATTAATAAGGTTAACATATGAAATTCTAGTAAAATCATGAGGTGTATTTTAAATTTTTTGCATATTAATGTCATTCGGTTCGGTGCGGTTAATTCGTTTAATTTGGTTAATTTGTACACCAAAACCGAAACCGAACCGCAATGTGCGGTTAATTGGTTATGCATTAATTGAACCGTCGGTTAATTGTTCAGTTTGGTTAATTCGGTTCGATTAATGCGGTTAATTCGATTATAGTTCTGTTAAATCGGTTAATTGCTAACCCTAATCAACAATGTGAACAAGCATTTAATTATTAGATTTTTATACTATCTTCCAAATTAATTTGATTCCTTATTTAGTTGGTAACAAGCATGTGCTACAATAACATAAACGTGGACAATTATTAATAGTCTCTGTCTTGAAGTTATTATATAGTTTTTGTAGTCCTGTTTTTTCCTCATCATTAATATTGCTAGTTTTATGTTTATGCAATTGTTAAGGGATAATATATAACACTACAACAAAACTAAGGGAGCGTTTGGTTGGAAGAATGGAATGAAATGGAATGGAATTGAGAAACTGGTATAACTTTTAAGTAAAATTATGTTTGAGTGGGTAATAAAATGTAAACCCAAGAGAATGTTTCACCTTAAATTTTCTTGATTGTAGGATTTCAAAATCCTTCCACCTAGAGAGGGAATTTGAAATCACACAACCAAGGGAATTTGAGGTGAAAACATTTTATTACTCACTCAAACATAATTTTACTTAAAAATTATACTAGTTTCTTAATTCCATTCAATTCTTTCAACCAAACACTCCCTAAGTATTTGATCCATGTTATTGAGATCGGATTGATATCTGTGACTTTGGTTATTGCAACTGGATAATTACTAATAGTTTTACGAGAGCCATTAGTGACATTTTTTCGATTCATGTTTGTGACGGTACGTTTTGTGACGGTACGTTTTGTAACCATTCTTGCGACTACTTTGTGACAATTACTAATTTTAAAAAAAATCTTTACTTGCACTATTAATCCCAATTCTAGTCTATTACAATACTGGTTTAAATACTCATGTATTACATAATTTAAATAATAAAAAATATAATTCATAAATCTATATATTTACTGGAATAACTTATATATAGCTAAAAAGCTAGATGTGGAGTTGCACACCTATAATGTTCTCAATTTGTAAAAACTATAAAACCAATAAAATTAAAACTCATGTAGTTTGTGTTTTGAATAATAATAATAGTAGTAATAACAACAACACCAACAAATATAATACAAATAATAATAATACCAACAATACTAATTAGTCACTCGAAGTCGATAGTCTAAAAAAATAAAATACTATAACAAATAAAACATAGTTGTATGACCTATGAGAACTTAGGATTTGACGAATAAAAGTCTCAAATACACTCCTTTGAAGCAACAAATAAAATCAATATTAGTAAGTTAAATCTATTTTCTAGAATTTATGTCATCAATCTTGATTAATAGCTTTACATAAATCCAATGTTTTCAGAACCGGATTGGACGTCGAACTGGACGTCTTACTGGTCGGACCAGTCGAACCAGATTTAACTATATTTTAATTATATTTATATATGTAACTAATATAAGTAATTTATATATGATTTATATATATTTTTTATAGTTATATATAAAACTTAACTATATTTGTATATCCGACGTACTAATTTATGGTTTAACACCCCGTTTTTACCCATTAAAACTAAAAAAAGAAAAAAAAAGGGAAAAACCGGTCCGAACCGGTCCGGTTTCCCGGTCCAACCAGCGGTTCGAGACGAACCGGCCGGTTCGACCCGTAGAAAACGATTCAACACACACCGGACCGGACCAGGCACCGAATCCCGGTTGGACCGGCCGGTCCGATCCGATCTCAACAACATTGCATAAATCAAACTACTTGGTTCAAATATATGCAACTATATACACAACCTATTAATATAGGTGTAATGATGAAACATGATAGTGCATAGGGTATAAACAAACTAAAACTATTGTAGTTAGTTTAATACTTGATATTATGACTAGAAATTGAGACTGCGGGTTGGCACGTGTCAATTTGTCTATTTTGCATTTTGTCTTTTTATGGGATTATGATCTACGTGTTACTATGGGTAAACAAACTCTATTAAATAACAAAAGAGTCAATGTCTCAGAAGAAAACATTATCGACTAATCTAAGTGTCATCTTTGACCACCATTGCTGCCGATGGTAGCGGTCGGCTTTCTCTATTATCGGCGCTGATATAGTCTTGAACTCTTACCTGTTAGCATCCTTGATTTACCTCAAGACACATTGCCATTGACCGCAACGCCTTTCTTCACTTGTGAGCAACTGGCCTTGCTAGAACAACACCATTGCCACTCGAATGATGAAACCAGTTCCACCCTTGGACTCCCCACCCTCCAAATCGGGTGCTAGAGTTTTTGATCCCCATAATGCGACATCGTCCCGTAGGATCGTGATGGGTATTCATCTCTTTCTCTCTCTTGACTTGTATGTGTGGGTGTAAAATGAAAAGTATAAGAAGCATATGGCAAAATGAAAGTTATGCAGAAGGTACAATTATTTGTATAACTGAAAAAAATTATATATGAAAAATATAAGAGAAGCAAATAGCAAAGGGTTTATAATAAGTAATTGTGACATCTGATAATTTTCTATTACCAAACTCCGTTAGTTCTGTTAGGTATTGCATACACGTGTCGTGAGCACACACTAGTTGTCGTTGAATGTTGGTGACTAATAATGATAATCTAATTAATAATGTTGATTATTAGTTGTGATTATGTAATTCATGAATTTATAGAATTTTAAATATTTATTTTGTGAATTTTACGTGATAACATGACAACGTGTTATATATATTTTATGTGTTATATGACTGTTGTAAATGCTTAGGATTATTATTGTTGGTTAATAATATTTATAAATTGTAGTCTAGATTATTTAAAGAGTATTAGAAATATAGTTTTTATAAAATAAATTAAAGGAGTTATTTTGTAAATACCTTTTTAATCAAATATTACCAAAATTAACCCAGCCCTAGCCTCCCAAACCCCTCATTCGGCCGCAACCTCACCTCCACACCCCGTTCTTTGTAATTTTGATCCAAAAGCAAGCATACAAGTTGATTTTGATTGGGATTCAAGTTGTACAAGTTGTTTTCAAGTGCTAATGATCATCACCTAAACCCATTTAAAGGTATGTTTTATCATGTTGTTCAAAGTTTTTAATTCTTGATAAACCCTAGTTTGAAAGTATTGATGAAAACATGAAATTGATGATTGTTAGATGATTATATGATGTTAGTTAGGTTGTATGAATGTTAGATTATGTTGATTGTGCAAGAAATATAGGGTTTGATCATCTAGTTCATACATTGCCATAAGAGGAAACTTTTTGTTCTTGGAATTAATGATTTGATAATGCTAAGATGTTAGATGTAATGCTTAGATGTTAGTTTAATTGAATTGTGCAAGAAAATCCATGAAATTAAGATGTTGATCATGACATACTAAAAGTAGAAACTTTTGTGTATGATGTTTGGGAATTTGGATGTTTTGGAGGTGATTAACATGTTAGAAAGAATGCTATGAACTTGATTAGGTATATAATTGTTGAAATTATGATTGAAGTGGATGCTAGATCACTTTTGGGTGTTTCTTTCCCAAAAGAAAAACTTTATTTTTGTAGAACTTTGGATGTGATTAATTGGGCATGCTTGTGATGTTAAGATCATTTTAGAATGATTGTTGATGATGTTTGTTATGATAGAATGTGTAATTGAGTTGTATGGATGTTTGGTTGATCATGTAAGAGGTATAGGTTTTGATGATCATACACGATGATGAATTATGGTTAGTGATTAGGAGATCATGTTTGGGATTGAAATTGATGGTCACTATGTATGATGGTTGGAATGAACTAAATGAATGAATGTGATTACGATTGTCATACACGCATGCGAATCTGAGGCCATTACTTAGTAGGATTGGTATGGTTTAGGATGTGAAGTTGTGAGTGGCTTCACATGGCATGTGGTGCATGATTAGTCTTCGCGTATTAATTATTGGTTATGATGTATATATATATACATATATATATATTAAGCATGGTGATTGTTTGAGATTTTCATAAGTGTATGATGATCTAATGTGGCATGATAACTTAGGTAGAACCTAGGTTAATAATGTCATACGCATGGATAAATTGCATGATACTCTTGTATGTTAAGTTATCATATATGATTAAACAATATTCCAACTAATATGTCACAAACGGATCAACTCGGTTAACCTAGAATTATTAAGTCTCTCTGTGTACACGTACTTATTACTTGTGTGTTCTAGGTAACCTTTGAAGGGTTGTCTTTACACCTATCACGAGTCTCTTTATTCATTATCATTATACACCAGGTGAGTTCATGCCCCTTTATTTTATAAACTCTCTTCTGGGGGAGGTAGCATACTTGAACTCAAACGTTATTTTATTATTATAAGTTGTGTATGTTTTAACATAGTGTTTGATACCTTGAAATTCCTCACACTTTTGGATCGTTAATAATGGTAACTAGTGGGAATCTTGGGTAGTACTACTGGGTCTGACGAGCCCACCTGTGCGACTCGAGGTCAAACAGGTGAAATTTTGTCCTAAACATAAACACCGTCACGACCTGGTAAGTCGTGAGTGGAGGCAACAAACGAAACACAGTCAGCTCGATTGCGAAATCACTATGGTTATTACTTGTGAATATAGACTAGCTATCTATTTCAATACACTTCTTATGCTATACAATTGTTAATATTTATGATAACACAAACTCTTGAACTCACCAATCATTGTGTTGACATTTTAGTATGCTATTTTCAGGTCGTTAGCTCTGCTTGCCAATAGGAGCACTACACAGGTCTAGTATGCATTCTAAGACTCTAGTTTAAAGACATGTTAGATCTAGGAACTATAGATCTGGATCATTTTGTATAGGCTTAGAACTTTAATCGATATTTGTATTGAACAATTGTAATTCATTAATATGACGTATGCATTATATATAGGTTAACCCATATGTGTATTGATCTGTGTATAATTGCAGGTACAAACATTATACTTGGCCAATTACTGAAATTGACCAAGTGTAAGAAACATTTACGGATGAACATTTTTGTTCTTTCGTAGATATTTTCTTACAAATTCAATCATCCAAAGATCTTCTGCGAATGAACAATCAGCTCTGAAGTTGAAGTGAATATCCCTTTGGAAGAACAAGACTCTTGTGGAAGAACAAACATCTACGCAAGACCATATTCCTGTGGAGTCCAAACACTTGTATTTAATAATACAAGTGTTTCAAGTCAACATGACAGCTATGCAAATCCCAAGAGATCCGGTGTTCCTTTATCAGAAACACGCGTGCCTATATATAGATCCTAGGTTTCACATCAAGACAGCGGCGACTACCACGAATAGACACACGATCACAAACAACCAAACATCAAATCACACAAACACAAACCCTAGCAGTCGTCACATCAACATCATACGTTCAAACCAATTTTCTTTTATTCATTGTTTATTCATCTGTAAATATTAACATCTTTTAATGAAATACATTTGAATTAACTATTTTGTTTGATTATTAATTGTATTCGTCTTAATCATTAATCATTATTGTTGATATTAAATTATTAAAAATAATTAAACAAAGTTAATGTTGATTCCACAAACATTGATTTAACTCAAAAAATTAACACTGATAATTTCTGACTGCGATCCTTAGATTCATAGACATCTTTGTTGGTTTTTATTTATGAGTGTTTAAGCATTTGGATTGGCGCATGTTCTGCCATGTTATGCATTTTATTACTTTGGGTTGGTCTTATTTACAAAACGCTTCCGCATAGTTTTAAACGTTTGAACTTTGGTTGGTTTTATTTTGAATATGGCATATTGTGTCGTTTTGAGTAACTAGTGAATGTGATTCTGGTTTGTTCACACGTCTCGCGGTAAAACTCCGCACGTGGATTTTGAGGGTGTGACAATAATATCATAATTATTATGAAATTGGATAGAATGCGAAAACAATTTATGAGTTAAGTAGACCTGATCTAGACCCGTTTGTTAGATGGTTTATTTTGATGATGGTTACCCAACCCAACTATTTTTACTTTTAGTTACACACTAATACATCACAATGGTCCTCTTATACCGGATCATGAAGGGAAAATATTTTTTGCGGTTGCATCTAATAAATGCTATAAACATGACCGGTATATATATATATATATATTATATATTATATATATATATATATATATATATATATATATTTATATTGTACTTTATATTACTCAGACTTTTAAAACACATGTTTATAAGGATTTGTGAAACACTTGAATTATAATATACGTTGGTAATGTTCTTATTCTAGTAGGTGACAAAATAAAAAAACATGTTCTTAAACTATAATTTGTTTAATACATACTATAATTGGTTTAATACACATATAGTAAAAATAACCTACCAGAACGTTTAAAACAGCAACGAGAATTATCATTTTAGATTTTATTATGCAAATTCTGGTTTAATCATCCAATTATAAAAGGATTTGAAATCTATTTCAATTATCACTTCACGGAGTAACATATTGTAACAAATAACCATTTAAAAACACACAGTGAAAATGAATCATATATGTCTTGTGAAACTTCTTTTTTGGTTGATCCATAGTACGTGTGTGGTTCTTATGACAATTTTTTCTCAAATTGATGATGATGAGGAATGTTTTGATGCTCCTCTACACTTGCATATGACGTACAAGATTGTACGAAAAGTATCCTCAATTTACAGAAAAATGTAACTTTTAGAGAAAAATAGCACAAGGGTAATATATACATCAATATAGTTTAACAACACCAAGATTGCTGGATCCTAAATATAGGCAAAACAATGCACTTTACCACATAAATCTAAAACATGTTCTAAGGTATGTAAAGGGGACAATTGGTTTTAACCATAAACATTGAAGAGTCGATAATGAAATGCTAAACGAGTTTAGCAATAGTAATCATAACATAGATTAAGATGATCGCTAGAGTATAACCAGACACATGTTCTATCTTGGAAGATCCCCGATTACATGGAGCTCGCAAAAGCAACAAATGTGAGGTCGAGTTCATGGCAGCCACTGAGTTCATGGCAGCCACTGCTACTGCTTGTCAAGCCACTGGGCTTCATGAGCTAATTTTCAAGGTAACCGAGAGTTACAAAAGGTAAACTTGAAGGTTTATAATATGCTGGTTATGGCTTTGATGAAGAATCATGTTTTGCATAAACGTAATAAACACATCCACACTCTTTATCGCCTTATACACACGAGAGCAAGTTAAGATACTACACTTTCCTGGCGACCAACAAAAAACCGACATTCGAACTAAAGCACCTGCAAGAACCAAGTTTCACAATGTGCAAGTTTCACAAGAGGCATCATCTCCTTGGACTAGAAGATCTCTTTGTTTTCATTCAAAATTAAGGGGTGATTGTTGGAAGCCCATGTTCAGTAAGCCTAACCCAAAATTGTTAAGTTTGGGCCGGGTTGCATGTGTCCACGAGTTTAGGTGGATTTAGACATGGGCAAACCGGGTTTTGGGCTGGACTCGGAACCGGGTTTAAACCGGGTTCGTCCGGCCGGGTTTTTTTGGAACCGGGTATGGGTGTACCCGGGTTCGGGTTCGGGTCGGGTTGGGCATACTTAAAACCCTACCCGGCCTACCCGGTTAGGGTCGGGTCCGGACCGGGTCGGGTCCAGAACCGGGTACAACCGGGTTTTTTTTTATACTATTATAATTGCTATTAATATTCATATTTTTAGTATTATTATTATTATTATTATTATCATTATTATTATTATTATTATTATTATAAATTTATAACAACATTAAAAAGACATTTATAACTCATTAATTTATTATTTATTTATTAAAATAACTTAAGAAATACATTAACGAATCAATAACTAATCGACTATTTTTTTCGAGAGGTTTCATCAAATGCTAATTTTTCGTCGAATATACCAGAAGATACTCCTTCTTCTACCTCTTCATCGTGTACTTTACATTCGATTGCAATTTCGTCTTCAAGATTTGTTTTGTCTTGTATACGATCCATCGCGTCTAAGTGGTCTTTTAAACAAATGCACATCTCCACCGCTTCCGGATTTAATCTTGTTCTTCGTAATGATAATACCCTGCCACTAAGAGAAAACGCAGACTCCGAAGCTACCGTAGAAGCTTGGACGCTTAGTAAATCATGGGCCATAGCGGAAAGAATTGGAAATTGGGATTCCTTTCCTTTCCACCAAGTCAAAATATCAAATGCATTATAATCTTGAGTACTCATAGTTGAAATAAAATTCGTCGTACTATATATACCAAGTTCGCTTGTTGGGGCATTACCCCTTTGACGTTTAGCCGTCACATCCCGAACAACATTCAACATAGTCATAACGGGTCTTTAACGAGGTACTAGCACTTGAGGTTGATTTTCTTTGCGTAGTTATATTTACGTTAGGTCCATATTTATTTAAATAAAAATTATAAATAATTTTCAAACTTGTATTAAAAACTTCTTTTGCCTCGGTTGAAAAATTGGGGTTTTCGTCATGTATATCTAAATTGTCATTTATCCCGTCTATTAAACATTCTACCCCCGCAACATTTAAAAAATGATTTAAAGCAGCGGCACAAGTAAAAACGGGTGGTAACTCAAGAAAATATTTTTAAACTTCTCTTTCATTGGTTCTATCATTTCTCTAAACATACTATTTTTATTTTGAAAATTTTTAAAATTCAAAGCCATGAAATATAATTCTTGAAGCACCGAATAACAAGTGGGATAATAAACTCCCGATAATTTTGTAGTTGAGTTTTTAAACACCTCAAGAAATTCGGATAAATGTTCAATATTTTTCCAACTCAAATCCGGAAACAGGTCGGCTTCGCAATTATCCGAAAGACTATTATGAAAAGCTTTTAAAGTGCCTTTTTGTTTTAAAGCACAATCAAACATATGACAAGTCGAATTCCACCTAGTAGGTACATCCCAATTAGGCCCTAAAAATCTGGATTCTGTATCTTTACAAAGTTGTTTATAATCTTGATATCTTTTTCTACTTTTTTTAAAAACGTCGTGTAACATAAATCGAAAAGCTTTTATAAAGCTATCAACAAATGGTACGGATAGACCATCTTGTACTACTAAATTAATAATATGTGCAACACAACGAGTATGAAAAAAATCACCGTTTGCAATCGGAAGATATTTTAATTTTAATTTTTCAACCGCGGTTGTGTTGTTGGAAGCGTTATCAAATGCCATTGAAAATATTTTATTTTGTAAATTAAAAGTAGTTATTACATTATCCAAAAAATAAAATAAATACTCTCCGGTGTGTGGATACGAAAATAGATCAAATGTTATTTAGTAGTTATTACATTATCCACCATGGATTAATCCTCAGAACTCAAGTTTGGTGGAAGTTACTCACTAATTGTTTATTTAGTTTGTTAGCTAAGTTATGGCAATTAGTATTCAAGTCTAATTGTTTATTTTGGTCTAACTTTGCCTTGTTCTGGTTACTTGTCTGGCAGTAAATTGTGGAACTTTGACATAAATAACATTAAACATGTTGAATTGACATCATTAAACAAACATTATGTAATAATCTCAATCAAGATCTATGAGTTACGTAGTTTTATTAAATTGGTAAGTATTGAATTCCTAAATGACTTTAAACAAAATTTAACCATTCATGTTTGTTTGGGTTGTTCCTGGATGATGGTGACACAAGTAATAAGAAAATGTCTTATAGCTTAAAACACTGGTTATTGATGAGATGAGACAAAAAAAATAGGATGGCAATTTTGACAAGAGGAGAGTATATATCTAGATAACGATTTTGAGTAATACCTTTAGCTTTTGCGTCATAAAAATAACACTAACTGCTTTAAAATGCTTTAAGATACAGATAGATAGACACGAATGTTGGTGTAAAGTATTGATTTTAGGAAAAAAGATGGAAAAAGAGAGAAAATAGTTCCTTTTTATGGGGAAGGTTTATTTATTTATTTTCTTATTTAAGTAAAGTGATATATGTTCATGGTGTTTTAGTTTAATACTTTAATGTGATGATTGCCTACTTATAAAAATTGTGTGAATTCATCTTTATCTTTCAATGTATAGAGTTAAACAATGTTTCGAAGTAAGAAAAACTTTGTTAAAGAAATACAGAGGTAATTTAAATGGTTATTTCATATTACTTTAAAAGTTATAACTTGGTTTCATATTACTTTAAAAGTTATAACTTGGTTTCATATTACTCGAATCTATATATAATACTAAAATAGTAACTTGTTGTGACGCTTGACACATTCTTAGGCCTCTTTTTTATTCTTTTAAATAATTATCTTAATTGTATAATATTATTAAATAGAAAATTGATTAAAAATATTTTTCAATAAAATAAGAAATATGTATTTTTATTAATCTTATTTTTAGAAAATAATTTTTTTATAAAATAATATTTTTTTCTAAAACATAAAAAATTAAAATACAAAATATTTAAAAATTAATGTGTTTAAAAAGTAAATTTTTTATAAACTAAAAAATAATTAAATTAGGAGTTATAATAGAAAATTTTAAAATTAAAATTTTTTGATATGGTTTGTTTTGAAAAATTTCTTTATGTTTTTCTAGAAAAAAGTTTAAATATAAAAGTTTAAAAAACTGATATTATTATTTTATTATTACTCATACATAATTAAAAATCAACAACTAATCAAAGATATTATGAACATTCAAGCCCAATTCGACCTGATTCAATACTATATCCCTTCATACGATTACAAGGTCAAAAAAACTATAAAATTGATCCCATTATAGCACATAACATTTCGGCGTATCTTATTCAAATCTCTTTTTCTTCATGCTAATATCCTCACACATACCCAATATCTAGCCCATGAGTTGACCTGTTAACAACTTGTTCAAAGTTACCTCATACTCGATCACTACTTTAAAGGTATTGATTTCCAATCTTCTAATAGTTTTGTATCATTTTTATGATATGTATATGTTTTGATCTCTCTTTGACCTCCAATGTATAAGGATTCATTCCCGATTGCCTTGATTTTTGGTTAATTTATGTAAAATTTCGTTGCTTTTAGTCGATGTTTGTGATACTTGACAACTAGAAGAAATATGGGTATTTTCACCAAATTCCTAGAAATTTGAGCTGGGAGTTTTCTCTAGTAAGTCTTTTTAGTGATGAAAACTTGAAAATTAAGTTGATTAATGATTGTGAATGGTAACAGACAAGATATTGTAAATGCGTAATTAAGTTCTTCGTATTTTTGGTAAAAGTACAAGGTAGATACACTTACAAGAAAACATAAGATTAACTATTGGTGTTAGCCGATGCAATGTCAAAGAAACAAACAACTTTGCAAATTAGGTGAAGATGACCTCGATGAATCAAATGATATGGAGGCTACAATAGATATATCACACGATCTTCTTATTACTATTTCAATTTATCCTATCTTGGATTTAATCGAGTTTGTGTTTTCTTCTATCATAATAATTACGAAAACCCAACTTTTTTTCAAGATAGTGCAATTCTTGCTTCAAAAGACGAAGTTGATCAAGAAATCAATGGTTGTTTACTTTTGTTGATTCCAGGTGACGTAAAAGAGTACCCCAGTTTCAATTTTATAAGCCAAGAAGAGTATATTAACTATATATTAGATGAAAATTTATGCTTTTCGGATTTTCTAAATGGAATAAAGGTTTCCGGATTACCAAACCACTCTTTAGTGTTAAAGGTTGGTATTCATGTCATACTTCTGAATAACATTAATCAGAAAAGTAGTTTGTGTATTGGAACTATACTTAAGATTATATCACTATGCAATTATGTTTATAGAATTTGATACTATATCATGTAGCAATGTTAGCACTCGTACATTCATTCCAAAATTGAGTTTAACAACTTCTGACAAAAGGATATTTTTCAAGTTTAAATGATGACAATTTTATTTGGTTCTATGTTTCGCTATGACAATATATATAATTCAATATCAATCTCTGTCAAGAATCAGTTTGTATTTAAAAACCTTGTTTTTACATATGGTCATCTTTATGTTACCTTGTAACGAATTAAAAGTAAAGATGAATTAAAACTCTTAGCTTTAGATAATGATGACAAACCTAATAATGTTACTACAACTTGACCTTATGATCGGAAATTGTTATGTCTTTTTACTATATAACACACTTGTTTTTATTTATGCTTTTGTGTTATTTAATAATTAACTCTCTTCGTCTCGGGTAATGATCGGTTAAATAAAGCTAGTAATGTAATAAAATGTAATGCGAGTTTACTAAGATGGTATTTTATAGAAGTGGTGGGTAAAAGATTCAAATAAAATTAAAGCAACCAAAAAAATATCGCACTAATATAATATTGTTGCAAAGAAATGTATTCTAGAATGCTTACGCACATACGTATTCATAAAATATGATCAAAATTGTTTATCACATGAAATATATTCTTATTTAAAACGATATCTATCAAGCATCATAAACTTATGAAATTAAAACCTTAAGAGTTAATAGTACTAGAGGCACTCCTTTTTGAACTCTACTACTTTCAACCCCTCCTCATGTTATAATGTGTTATATTATTTGAACTCTTTAGTCTCAGCCAATCCAATTGAACTCTGAATATTTTTACATAATTCGTTAACTAAAAATAAATTTCATATATAAAAACATTTAATCACAATTAATTAGTTATAAAAAATTTACATAACTAATATTTAAAAACATTAGTTATAACTCATTAATTGAAAAATCACATATATGATTCATTGCATATTGACCTTTGAACGAAGAAGTAATCAATTATTAGGGATTCATGAGCCGCTTTATGCTCACCTGACAAATAATTTTATGAAGATCGTATTGTATTTTCAACTTAATTTGATTGTTGGGCGATCACTATAAGAAGAAAAATGAGGTCGGAAAATCAAATGACTTGGAGCTAGTTGAATCGGGTGTTAAAAGCATTGTACTAATTGTATATAATATTAGAAGAGATGTATAAATGTACTGATGGATAAGAATTAGGGAAATGTGGGTTATTTATATGATGAATTAAGGTTAATTTTTAAAATCCTGAAACAATAATTTTAATGAGCATATAGGGTTTGAACAATAACAACAACGAGTATGCACAATTGTTTTTACTTGATGGGAACTCCACCACCAGAGCCGCCACTCAAGAGGGGGTTGTCGACGGGGAGTTGAGAATTGGTTAGGTGATGATTGTCTGTCAAAACAATGAGATTATGAAAGGGGTGTGGCCATGGATCGAGGTGTGGCTATGGATTTAGGTTCTAAGGAGCCGATGGGGCGAGGGAGAGAAAGAAAGGTGGTTTTTTTTGTTATTTTATTTATTTAATAAAGTATACAATGACTAAAATGTCTCCAACATTATCTAACTCATTTAAGAGGGTTACATCCATGGATTATTTTCAAAAATAAACCTTACATTTATGGACTATATCTATAAAATTAAAAAAATTAGAGATTGTATACATAATTTAGTCCAAATCATAATAACCATCGGTGCAATTAACTCTAATAATTTTTTTAAACAACAATTTTTACTCTTAGATACCAACAAAATATTCACGTGCAAAAATTCAAGCTCGCAATACATTTGAGGGGCAAGGAGATTAAATATATGCATATATTCATTTTACTCATTTCATATCATACGTACTTAACAAAAAAAAGTTTCGATACTATTCTATGTAACAAACTACTACTTGTAATATGTTGACACTAGACCAACAATATAATTTGCTGTAGTTAAAAAGAACCAAATCATAATTCATAATATGATTCTACCCTCACGATCTTTCATGTAATTAAGCCTTTTCTAAATATAAACACCTTTGCCTAGTTTTTGTTAAAAAGTGAAAATTAGTTTTTTGACCTGAAATTTAAAAGTGAAATTGCTGCCACTATGTCAGCAACTCCCTTGATCTCATACACCGACCATGTACGTTCATATTATAATATATAATGCCAATTCAATCTTTGCGTACAACTGGAATTGCACATCATACAAGTATTCACATGAATCATCCACAAGCCAGAGGTGTATATGTATACGATTCATTCACCACACTATCACCACATCAAAAACCTGAAACCAGCAGTTGCATATAGCACAAGTTCAGCAGAAACTATGGCGAATGAAGTGAAGTTATACGGACATACAGGGAGCGCGTACGATTGTGAAGTGAAGGTTGTTTTGAAACTCAAGGGAATCAAGTATGAATTCATCCACGAATACTTAGAAAACAAGAGCGCCGACCTGCTTAAATACAATCCTGTTCATAAAAAAATCCCTGTGCTCGTACACAATGGAAAACCGATCACAGAGTCTCTTGTGATCATCCAGTACATCAATGAAGTATGGAAAGAGGTCCCGCTTTTGCCTCATGATGCTTACGAGAAGGCCCAGGCTCGATTTTGGGCCAAGTTCCTTGATGATACTGTAATGGTTTTTAATATATTTTTTATTTTTAGCAAACTGATTTCGAGTAGCTTCTGCATGTTTTTTTTAACTAATATGTTTTGATTTTAGTGCATTCCTGCGCTATTTAAGGCTATTGGTACCCATGGAGAGGAGCAAGCAGTTGCAGAAGCTCGCATGCAACTGGAATATCTAGAAAATGAGATGAGTCTTAAAGGCAATAAGTTTTTTGGAGGTAACAACATTAATATAGTTGATATTACTGCTACTTACATTTCGTTTTGGCTTGGAGCGGCTGAAGAAGCTGTAGGAATAAAGGTGTTGGAAGAAGACAAGTTTCCGAAATTAACCGAGTGGGCAAGTAACTATATTAATTGTGAAGCTGTTAAGGATCTCATACCTCCAAGAGAAGCGCTAGTTGCTTTCTACAAGAAGCAGTTTGGTGTTGCGTAATGGTTATTATGTGTGCTTTTGAAGTTGAAGCTTTTCTTTGTTACATCCGTTGATGTTTCAATAAACAACTCGTACATGCTGGTGTTTGTTGTACTATTTAGTATGTCACTGGTTCGATGATTAAACTATTATTGTATGCTATACAAGTTTACTTTCAGAAAGGTATATGTTGATTATTGTGTATGGTTGAAAGTAGCTTATTCTCTAAAATAACATATTTATTATTTGGGTAGTGTTATACTAAAAAAATCTTTAATTTAAAAAGTGTAAAAATGATTGTGGGTTTAACACGTTTTATTTTATTGTTTTAAAGAGGAGTGCAGTTTGGTCATTGTGTCTTATACGTTCATTGTGTCAAATATCATTTCATTGTGTCAAATATCATTTCATTGTGTTATGTATATTAATAACTATGTTTTACATGTTTAGATCATTTCATGTTATTTTTATCATTGTTTTTATAGATTATAAACTTGTTATCTATTATTATGTTTCACAATAAAAAGTACATAATAAAATATTTTTGTCAATGTATTTTTCAAAACTCATATTAGTAAAAATAATAAAATGTGTTGTTTTTGTCATTATTTTTAATAGATTATATAAACTTTTGTTATATATCATTGTATTTTACTATTATTAATACACAATGGTGTTATTTCTCCGGCGTGTTTTTTCAAACTAATAGTGTTTAACATAACACAATGACAATCAAAAGATATAATGACACATTTTGTTGTTTTTTGTTATTGTTTTTAATGTATTAAATTAATTAATTGTTAAGTTATTAGTGTATTTTACATATTAGAGATACACAACAATTTTATTCCATTATTATATTATTTAAAATTCACCGTTTTAGAAAAACACAATAGTATTTAAAAAACACAATTAGCTACACTAAAAACACAATAACGAGATATATATTTAAAAGCGTAAATTTTATTTCTTATATAATAATATTGTGCTCGGTTTAAGATGAAAAAACGGTCTTTTTTATGGTGTATTTTTTTTATAAAGAAATGATGTTGTACATAGAATTTGCAAAAGTCAACAAAAGTGGCTATTTTTCAAATACACTCTAATAAAGTCTTTTTTTACAATTTGATCATAACTATTGATTAAAAAGATGGATTATTGAGATTACATTTTACACTATTAATTTTATAAGTATTTATATTCGAACATTCCCTTATTATTTAGGAAATGTAGTCAAAACGAGATTCATTCCCCTTTGTTAGTGGTCAAGATCTTTTAACGTCACCTAACATTGTAACAAAGCTTGGGGGACCCACAGTGAAGGTAGCGTCGTGCGGCAACACTGCCGTCGGTCCCCACGCCACACCACACATTATACACGGCTTGCCCACGCGGAGCCCCCACCCCCTCCCCCCCTTTGACCGTTAAAAGATACATATGTCTCTTAAAAACATCAGAATTTGTTACAAACACCCGTGGCAAATTTTTTCAAAATCAGTCTCTGTGCCCAAAAATCATCGCCATGGATAAAAAATCTCTCAAAAGGTGGTGCTAAATATACCAAAAAAAACGGTCGCAATGTTTGAAGCTATTTGGTCCAAAATCCATCAAAAATCCGACGCTATTTTGTCAAAGAAATTTGTCACATTTTGTTGCGGCTTACCTACCTCTAATCAGTGACACCAACTTCTGTTGTTAAGCTTTGTCATAATAACAGATTACATAAGCAAAAAAACAATAATAGACTAAAACACTTAAGCATAAATCAAGATCAGACAATAATAGTTAGTAGATCAGATGATCAATTGCAAGAAAAAGAAATTTTAAAATTGATGAACTTAAAAGAACCGTCAACATCGAACACTCAATGAACTTTTGGTGAACAAGTTTCATAAGTCAACCTCGGTGAACAAAGTTTTATAAGTTGACCTCAATAAACCTTCAATAATTTTGTTATCCTTCGATAATTTTGTCATCCTTCTCGTTTATCTCTAAAAATGTATGCTTTTATTTTGAAATATCGGGCCCTTAAATTTTAGGGGCTTAAAGCGATTGTTTTAATTGTTTATACTATAGAAGAAGACGCAAGATTGAGGGCATAGAAATTATGCAAATAACCTAATCCAAAGTTTCAATATTACACTTTATTTCTATAATAATATACTGAAAGCAAATTAAGTTTCGAAAACACATAACTCTAAGTGCCTCTGTTTGACACTAAAAAAAGGTTGCAATGACCAAAACCGTCACAAGGTCATTTGTAATGTTGTCTTTGGAACGACTTTGGCACAGAGAAAAAACAAAACCAATAATTTTAATTTATATTTGCAATTGATTTTTCTTTTTACTTTAATCAACTGTTAGTTGTTTACTATTTAATATGCTCTTTTCTAGTTGATTATATTTAAGTTAATTAAGTTGTTTTTGTCATAAGTTGTTTTCTGTCACACTATAAACAAATTTGTTTATGTCGCTGGTTTGAGGCAAACATCTTTAGGAATAACATATAGGTAGGCCTCAAAATTTTGTTTCGCTTTAGGCCTCTAGATATGTTGAGCCGGCCCTGCTTCTTTCAAATTGTTAATCCTATGTATCGTTTGCTGTAATAATTATTAATTTAACATTTAATTTACATGGTGCTATGGACTTGCTTTAATCTTCTAGTAAGTTGAGAGAAGAGAAGATAGATATGTGACACCCGGTTTAAACAGGTCAACACTCGAAACCATTGGTAATAATAAATGTATGGTATTTAATTATTATACCTGATTAATCGAAAACCCGGCGTTAACGATTCTAACAAATAACAAATTTCTTGTGACTTATAATAATAATTATAACTAACCATGACAATAATAATAATAATACTTTATATAATAATAATGATAATATAAAAATTATTAAGTAAATTAAATTAATAATAATAATAATAGTTGACTTGGTGGAGTGTGTGCATAGATGATAACTTGTCATCCATAAGTCTACATAACCAAGACTTAAACATCCATCCTTACAACCTCTTCATTCTCCTCACCCATTCCAATTCCACACACACACCACCATCACCCCATCGGCCACCACACCACCGCCTGCCGCCGCACCACCGCCTGACGCCCGCACCACCGCCTGCCGCCTGCACCACCACCTCCATCACCATCGACCGCAACCACCACCACCTCCATCACCATCGACCGCAACCACCACCACCTCCATCACCATCAACCACAACCACCACCACCACCTCCATCATCATCGACCGCAACCACCACCACCACCATCACCACCTGCAACCACAACCCCCATTTCTTCTCTCTTGGTCACCACAATCTCATCATCATCTTTGAAAGCTTTCACTCCTCTCACATAACAATCTAGTTAAAACCTTAGATTAGAACCCAAAGTGTTTATCGAGAGACAAGGATCGTTCTAACATTGTGTGTAAAAGTTCTATCTAGTGTCACTAAAGGTATTTTTGATTAGATTGCTTACATTTGTTCATGCATGGATGATCAAGATGAAAATCTTGATGAACCTTTATTTACCCATTTAAAGATTGTATGAAAATGGTTGTTTTGATGATTTTGGACATAAAAGGGTTCTTTGAATGAATAAATAAAGCTAAAAAATGTATTTATGATGGTTTTAGTTTGATAAAATCATGTTACATGGGAGAATTAGGAGGTAAGATTGTATATATGAGTGTATATATAATTTATGAATGTGATTATGATCATATAAGTTGAAAGATTGATGGATTATAGCCTTGTTAGAAACATTAGGTGATATTATGGATGAAGGATTGTTGTTAGTATAATGACTTAGGATGATAACTAGATTGAAGACTTTGGGTGACGATAATAATACAAGGAAATAATGATAAAGAATGACTAAGTTGAAATAATAAAATAGAAGTATGATACTTGACATATTAAAAGATTTCACTAGATAAAAGTTGATTAAAGATTTGTAAGACTAAAAATCATAATCAAATATAAGACCAAAAGGACATTATGATCAGGAACTCGACTAAGACATCAAATGAGACTCCAAGACCTTATAAAATATATTTATATAAAACTAAAAATAATATATATATGACAACTCACGATAATAAAATTTATAATATATATATACATATGGAACTAAGAGATAAAATATATTTGACAATTCATGACTAATAATATATATATATACATTTTAGACACCAACTACAAATTAATGAGTTTTATATTTTGTAAGAATAATATATGTTTTAACAATAAAATAATCTTAATAAAAGAATTATTTTTAAGAGATTTTGCATAAAAAAATTATTATTAACAAAACTATTAATTAAACTTTGAATAAAGACTAAAAACATATATATATATATATATGATTGAAAATTATAGTTATACATAAGACACATAGATAGAAAATCACTAACTAAAGGTAAGTTATAACGCGAGATTCGCGAGTAGAATAGTAATAACTAAGTATCTAGGAATCTAGAATATGAACAAGAATAGATATTAATCAAAATAGTATATAACGCCTAAGGAAAATGATAGACCTTACTAAAATTTTACAAAAGTATACATTTTTAAATAATAAAACATGTTATTTTTTAAAACAACTAAATAAGTGGGTGAAAAACATTTCTGTAAGCATAAAAGCATCGTATATTGATCGTGATGTATATAATTAGGGTTTTATTAATTGGAAGTCTAGCACGTTGGTTCATTTCGGTAATCGCATTCAAGGTGAGTCCTCGGCCCCGTTTTAAATATTATTTTAACTGTTTTGGGGGAAAGACATGAGAAACAATACTCTAAAATATATGATGGGTTAAACGGGTTAATATATATTATGAGAGTATAAGTTGGGTCAGTGGTATGTGTATATACCATTAAGCCCCTAAATCCTCTTATAATCATTAACCTCGAGGGTGAGGCCACAGGCTATATTGATAGATCTATCGGGTTAAAAGGACCCGCTCTCGCGACCAGTCGCGCTGGTCAGGTTGTGGCGAGGGAGTTTATATGTCTGGATAGTTGTGGGGTAACGACGTGTTTTTTGGTTTGATTATAGATTTATAACCTGAATTAATCATAGTACCTAGCTAGTCTATGTGGAGTATATAATACCTCGTTTCATCATATTATTTTCGAAAATGAATGTTTTTGGGACTGAAAACCACGATCGCTCACCAACTTTATGTTGACTTTATTAACCCTTCATACTTTTCAGGGCTATAAATATGCTTGAAATGGGAACGATGGAATTGTATCTTTGGAAAGACCAAACGTTTTATGTTGAGTATTTCAAAATAAGGAATCTATGTTTCGACAATAAAACCTAATAATGTAATATATATTTTGTTATGAAAGATAGTCAACTTATTAAAAACTAATGTTTGACTACGACCGTTGGAGTAATTTACAACTTTTGTTACCACCACGTCACGCGACCTTCCGCTGTGATTTTCGGGTGTGTGACAGAAGTTGGTATAAAACCAATGGTTATAGCGAATTTTAGAAATACTTTTCGAAATCTAGACTATAACCCTTAAAATAATTATTTGACTCAAAGACAATCCATGTTATAAGTCTCATGCTAGATGAAAATGTTGTGTGAGCATAATAGTCATATCAATATTATGATTATTAATTTTATGTGCTAGAGTATTACATAATTAATAAGTACGCATGCATACATTTCTTTTATTTTAGATGTCTCATCGAGTTAACAGTGAGAGAGTACCTGACCTTAGCAGTAGCATCGAGGGTCCATCAGAACTTATCTCCTCTACACCATGGTATCACCCTACTCAGCCCCACTTTGTAGCCACCTTATACCCGGGAATGGAAAACTCGGGGAATGGTTGGATATCCAAGTCTGACGATGAGAACCCTACACCACCTGTAGCCACTCTCGAGCCCACTGCTGAGGAGCCAGATGGCATGGCCCTGGAGATTAAGACCCCCACAGTTGTGACTCCAGCTGCCCTATTCCTCTCATGCAACACCCGCCAAAGATTAGGTTAGTGTATGAGCGGAGGAAGCGCAGAGAGAAAAAAAGAATGATTGATGATGGTGCTTGTATGGAGAATACATCTATGCCCAAACGGGCCAGACTTCATGATGGCCAATGGGAATGGATCATGAAACCTATGAGAGGATGGGCCTCCAGAGATGGGATTCCTTCCATCTTCAAGGTGGGAGAGTCGTCTTCTAATCCACGAGGGACTACTATGGGTGGCGAGCCAATTGAGTGTGTGATGGCTACTTTGATAGCCGAGTGCGTTTGACTTGAGAAGGAACTGTTGACTGCCAGGAAGAAGATGAGGATCCAAGATGAGGTGAGTCAAGCTTTGGACGAAAGGATGATGACGATTGAGGAGGAGAGATTACAGGATGATAGCGCTCTGAGTCAGATGCACTTTCGTTTGGCAGACCTGGAGACTAGCTCTCTCAGAGACTAGGGACCGATTGACCCAGGCAGAGCAGAGAGCGGATATGGCCGAGGCTGCATTGGTGACGGCTCAACAGTACGCGATTATGATAGGAGAGCGAGTAGACACTTCTATGGTTGTGGCAACATTGTGTCTGATGATGATTCCGTACTTGATGCACGTTAGCAGTGGAGCTTCATTTTAGATGGTAGATACAAGCGGAGTGCTTGAACCCCCTTTTGATCGAGTGATAAACTCGTTGTTGCATGTAAACAATTAACTTATAATCTTTGGGATGATAACTTTGGTGCATGACTATAGTAGATGTATGATCAAACCGCTTATAACCTTATAAAAATTCTATCTTTATGATATGTTTGGTGTAATAAATGCTTATATATTTATATATATCTGAATAAGTAATTATATGGAATAAATAGTCATAATGATACGTTAACGTCTTACGTAAACTAAACCTCTTCTTCCCTACCTTCGGAACAAAATCGAATCATGCCACCTGTAACACGAAACACACCCTCGAGCGGAAATGCCAATTTACCAACCACCGCAGAGGAACTAGCCCAGTTGATAGCCCGACACGTTAAGTCAGCCCTAGAACAACATGATACAAACCTAGTGGCCGGTCAAGGAAGAAGACAAGAGAACAGGTAATGGTCTTGGAAACGGAGCGGGAAACGGTTCAAACATAGGTTTTGGTATTGGTGCAAACAACGGATCCGATACAAATGAAAACCCAGTCAGTTCATCAGGCGGACAACCACAAGGGTGCTCGTATAAGACTTTTCAAGGATGCAATCCAAGAACTTTCACAGGCATTGAAGGACCGTTAGACATAATCTGATTGATTGAGAGAATGGAGACTGTCATAGCTATAAGAAATTGCTCTAATGATCAAAAGGTCAAGTATGCAACATGTTCCTTTCAAGATGCAACGTATCATGGTGGAATTCCCAGCGTCAACTATTGGGTGATGCAAACGCGTATGAACTTACTTGGGAGCAGCTAAAAGAAATGTTGCTTAAAGAATACTACCCACGTAATGAACTCCAGAAAATTGAGACCGAATTTTGGAACCACACCATGGAAGGTGTTGAGATTCAAGCATACACGTCCAGATTCAATGACCTTGCTAGATTGGTACCCCGTATGGTTACACCGGAATACGTCTGAATTAAGAGATACATATGGGGATTGGCACCTTAGATAAGAAGCAATGTTACAGCTTCCAAACCTACCACAATCCAAAGTGCTATCGCTATCGCGGACTCCTTAGCCGATGATGCGATACAAAATGGAACCCTGATCAAGAAGAATGATCATGGAAAAAGTATGATGGAAGTCGAGAGGAAGATGATTAGGACGAATAGAAGGTCGTTTGACGAGAAAAGGACGTGACCTGCCCAAGGGACAAGTAAACAATAGGAAGAAGTTTTAACCAAAGGTTCGAACGGATTTATGTTGCAACTTCAAATAATGGATACTCTCACAATGGTGATTGTAGAATTTGTACTCATTGCCATAAATTCGGACACCTGAGCCAAAATTGCTGAGCAAAACCTGATGAAAAATAAACAGAAACGATCGTGCTTGTTATGAGTGTGGTGTAATCGGACACTTCAAGAAGGACTGCCCAAAGCTGAATGGATCTAGGTCCAGAGGGAGAGCTTTTGTAATGATACCAAAGAAGCATGTTAGGAATCGTCAGTAGTTAAACGGTACATTCTTATTAATAATCATTATGCCTCCATTTTGTTTGACACTGGTGCTGATCTAAGTTTTATGTCCAAAGAATTTGAACCATCATTGGAAATTAAGCCATGTAGCTAAGTAAGAAAATATTTAGAGCTAGCTAATGGAAAGAAAATAGAATCCAATGAAGTAACTAGAAACTACACAATACAACTTAACGACCATCTCTTTAGTACTGATGTATTATTACCTGTCAATCTTGGAACGTTCGACGTTGTTATTGGAATGGATTGGCTCTCTCAGAATTATGCTGAGATAATATGTTTTGAGAAAATCATCTGATTGCCAACTCCTAGTGGAGAATTTCTAATCATACAAGGAGAAATGGGAAAACCCCATTTAAAATTGTAAGTGTCATGAAAACTTATGGATACTTGAGCGAAGGATATCCTGCCTTTCTAGTAAAAGCCATAGACACTAAGAATGAGGAGCGAAGGATTGAAGACATTCCCATCGTATGGGAATACCCAGAGGGTATTTCCCGAAGATTTACCAGGATTACCTCCACAAAGACAAATCAAATTTCGAATTAATCTGATACCTAGAGCTACGCCTGTAGCTCGATCACCGTATCGACTAGCACCTTCTGAAATGCAAGAATTTTCAAAACAACTGCAAGAGTTACTAGACAAAGGATTCATTCGACCAAGTTTTTCTCCTTGGGGAGTGCTGGTTCTATTCGTCAAAAAGAAAGACGAATCATTCAGAATGTGTATCGATTATCGAGAATTGAACAAGCTCACCATTAAAAATCGATACCCAATACCAAGAATCGACGACTTGTTCGATCAACTCCAAGGATCCAACTACTATTCAAAGATCGATTTACAATCTGGATATCACCACTGTTGATAGCAGAAGAGGATGTCCCAAATACAGCTATTAAAATGCGTTACGGTCATTACGAATTTCTAGTAATGCCATTTGGATTGACCAACGTACCTGCTATATTCCTGGATCTCATGAATAGGGTTTGTAAGCCCTACTTGGACAAGTTTTTGAAAGTATTCATCGATGATATTCTGATATATTCACAGTCCAAGGAAGAACATGAGCAACATCTCAGGCTAATCTTAAACATCTTAAAGAAAGAAAAGTTGTACGCATAATTCTCTAAATGTGAATTTTGGCTTGGAGAAGTTCGATTCCTTGGACACGTTATTAATGAAAAGGTTATCCACGTGATCCGGCAAAGATTGAAGCAATCAAAACTGGGAAGCCCCTAAAACTCCAACGGAAGTGCGACAATTTTTAGGGTTAGCTGCTTATTATCGTAGATTTATAGAAAACTTTTCAAATATAGCTCAACATTAACCTTATTAACTCTCATGGATAGAAAGTATGAATGCATCAAGGATCAAGAAAAAGCCTTTCAGTTACTGAAACAAAAGTGTGTAGTGCACCCATACTGTCCCTACCAGATGACAGATGGATTTGTAGTGTATTGTGATGCCTCACGATTAGGTCTTGGATGTGTATTGATGAAGAAAGATAAAGTCAATGCTTACGCATCAAGACGGTTTGAAAGTGCATGAAAAGAATTACACTACCCATGACCTAGAATTAGGAGCTATTTTTTTCACTCTTAAAATATGGACACATGATTTGTATGGGACAAATGCATCATATACACTTATCACAAGAGTCTGCAAGATATCTTTAATCAAAAGGATTTAAATATGAGGCAATGCCGCTAGGTACAGCTGTTAAACGATTATGATTGCGATATCTGATATCACCCAGGCAAAGCTAACGTCGTGGCAGATGCACTTAGTAGGAAAGAAAAGAGAGAAAAGCCTCTACGAGTGCGAGCGTTGGAACTTACCGTATACTCGAACCTTACAACCAAATTTGCGATGCTCAAACTCGAAGCATCGAAAGATGGAATTTGGAAAGTGAAGGCCTATGAGGAATGATCAAGGGGTTAACACCTAACTCTAATAAGTTGATGCATTTTGTAAATCGAGTATGGGTCCCTAAGTACGGATATTTACGCAACGTAATTCTCGATGAAGCAAATAAATCAAGGTACTCAATTCACCCAGGGATCGACAAAATGTATCATGACATAAAGGAGTTTTAACATGAAAGGAGACATAGCTTTGTACGTTAACCAATGTATGACATGCTCCAAGGTAAAGGCAGAATATCAGAAACCATCTGGACTTCTGCAACAAGCAGAAATTACAAAATGGAAATGGGAATGAATATCCATGGATTTTGTAACAAAATTACCCAGAATAGCAAGCGGTTATAATACCATCTGGGTAATTGTCGATGGATTGACAAAATCTGCACACTTCTTACCCATGAAAGAGACATACAACATGAGCAAGTTGGAAAATTTATACATCAAAGAAGTGGTGTCATGCCACGGTGTACCGGTCTCAATCATATCCGATAGGGATAGTCGATTTACCTCGAGATTCTTACAATCTCTACATGAAGCCATGGGTACCCGACTAGACATGAGCACGGCCTATCACCCACAAACGGATGGCCATAGTGAGAGAACCATCCAGACTCTGGAAGATTTATCAAGAGCATGCGTGATCGATTTTGGCAGAAATTAGGATGCTCATCTACCATTAGCAGAGTTTTCATAAAATAACAGTATTATCACACTAGCATCAAAGCCACTCCATTTGAAGCACTGTATGGAAGGAAATGTCGTTCGACGCTATTATTGGGCAGATGTTGGGGGAAAGACAATTAACAGGACCATAAATTATACAAGAGACAACGGATAAGATATTCAGATCAGGAAAAGACCGGAAGTTGCTAATAGTTGGGAAAAGAGCTACGCAAATAACCGAAGAAAGCCATTGGAATTTATGGTCGGTGACAAAGTTTTCTTGAAGGTATCTCCATGGAATGGTAGTGAGATTTGGCAAAAGAGGGAAGCTGAGCCCACGATTCATAGGACCCTTTGAAATCATGGACGGAACGGATTTTGGGAAGGTTGCATACAGACTCAAACTAACAGAGGAACTTGGAAATGTGCACAATGTATTCCACGTGTCTAATTTAAGGAAATGCATGACGGATGAATCCCTAGTTATTCCACCAGACTAAGTTAGTATCGACAAAAACTCATTTTATCGAGGAGCCGATAGAGGTTTTGGATTGGAAAATTCAGAAACTCAGGCGGAGACACAATGAATTAGTTAAAATCCAATGGAACTCTAGAAGAGGGCCTGATTTACTTGGAATGTCAAGAGCAAATGCAACAAAAGTACCCTCACCTGTTCAAAACTAGACCTGACTCGGGCTCAACAACATAAATTTCGGGACGGAATTCTTTAAACGAGAGGAGACTGTGACACCCGGACAAACAGGTCAGCACTCGAAACCATTCGTAATAATAAATTTATGGTTATTTAATTATTATACCTGATTAATCGAAAACCTTGCGTTAACGATTCTAACAAATAACAAATTTCTTGTGACTTATAATATAATTGTAACTAACCATGATAATAATAATACTTATATAATAATAATGATAATTATAATAATTATTAATTAAATTAAATTAATAAAATAATAATAATAATAATAATAATAATAATAATATAATAATAATAATAGTTGATTTGGTGGAGTGTGTGCATGGATGACAACTTGTCATCCATATGTCTACAAACCCAAGACTTAAACACCCATCCTCACAACCTCTTCATTTCCTTACCCATTCCACTTCCACACACACACACCATCACCTCATCGGCCACCACACCACCACCTGTCGCCGCACCACCGCCTGCCCGCACGAACCGCCGACTGCCGCCCGCACAACCACCTCCATCACCATCGACCGCAACCACCACCACCTCCATCACCATCGACCGCAACCACCACCACCTCCATCACCATCAACCGCAACCACCACCGCCTCCATCACCATCGACCACAACCACCACCACCATCATCAGCATCGACCACAACCACCACCACCTCCATCACCGCCCGCAACCAACAACCCCCCTTCCTTCTCTCTCAGTCACCACAATCTCATCATCATCTTTGAAAGCTTTCACTCTCTCACATAACAATCTAGTTAAAACCTTAGATTAGAATCCGAAGTGTTTATCGAGAGACAAAGATCGTGCTAACATTATGTGTAAAAGTTCTATCTAGTGTCACTAAGGTATTTTTGATTAGATTGCTTACATTTATTCATGCATGGATGATCAAGATGAAAATCATGATGAACCTTTATTCACCCATTTAAAGATTGTATGAAAATGGTTGTTTGATGATTTTGGACATAAAGGGTTCTTGAATGGATAAATAAAGCTGAAAAATGTATTGTGATGGTTTTAGTTTGATAAAATCATGTTACATGGGAGAATTAGGAGGTAAGATTGTATATATTAGTGTATATATCATTTATGAATGTGATTATGATCATATAAGTTGAAAATTGATGGATCATGGCCTTGTTAGAAACATTAGGTGAATTTGGATGAAGGATTGTTGTTAGTATGATGACTTAGGATGATAACTAGGTTGAAGACTTTGGGTGACAATGATAATACAGGAAATAATGATAAAGAATGACTAAGTGAAATAATAAAATAGAAGTATGATACTTGAACTATTAAAAGATTTCATTAGATAAAGTGATTAAAGATTTATAAGACTAAAAATCATAATCAAATATAAGACCAAAAGGACATTATGATCAAGGAACTCGACTAAGACATCAAATGAGACTCCAAGACCTTATAAAATATATTTATATAAAACTAAAGATAATATATATTTGAAAAACTCACGACTAATAGAATTTATAATATATATATACATATGGAACTAAAGATAAAATAAATTTTGAACAATTCATGACTAATAATATATATATATATATATAATACATATAACATTTTAGACACCAACTACAAATAATGGGTTTTATGTTTTGTAAGAATAATATGTTGTAACAATTAAATAATCTTAATAAAAGAATTATTTTTAAAAGATTTTGCATAAAAAATTATTATTTAACGAAACTATAATTAAACTTTGAACAAACACTAAAACACACACACCCACACACACACACACACACATATATATATATATATATATATATATATGTGTGTGTGTGTGTGTGTGTGTGTGTGTGGTGTGTTTGGAAAATTATAGTTTTATAACATAGACACATAGATAAGAAAATCACTAGTTAAATGTAAGTTATAAACGCGAGATTCGCGAGTAGAATAGTAATAACATAAGGCATCTAAAATATGAACAAGGAATAGATATTAGTCAAAGTAGTATATAACACCTAAGGAAAATGATAGACCTTACTAAAATTTTACAAAAGTATACATATTTTAAATAATGAAAACATGTTATTTAAAACAACTAAATAAGTATGTGAAAAACATATTTGTAAGCATAAAAGAATCGTATATTGACCGTGATGTATATAATTAGGGTTTTATTAATCGGAAGTCTAGCACGTTGGTTCATTTTGGTAATCGCATTCAAGGTGAGTCCTTCGCGCCCCGTTTTAAATATATTTTAATTGTTTTGGGGGAAAGGCATGAGAAACATGAGCACAATACTATAAAATATTAAAATAATGATGGGTTAAACGGGTTAATATATATTATGAGGGTATAAGTTGGGTCAGTGGTATGGGTATATACCATTGAGCCCATAAATCCCCCTATAATCATTAACCTCGGGGGGTGAGGCCACAGGCTATATTGGTAGATCTATCGGTTAGAAGGGCCGTCGTTCTCGCGACAATCGCGCTGGTCAGGTTGTGGAGAGGAGTTTATATGTCTGGATAGTTGTGGGGGCAACGACGTGTTGTCTTGGTTTGATTATAAACTTATGACCTGAATTAATCATAGTACCTAGCTAGTCTATGTGGAGTATATAATACCTCGTTTCATCATATTATTTTCGAAAATGAATGTTTTTGGGACTGAAAACCCGATCGTCACCAACTTTATGTTAACTTTATTACCTTTATGCTTTTCGGGGCTATAGGTATGCTTGAAATGGAAGGATGGAATTGTATCTTTGGAAAGACCAAAGTTTTATGTGAGTATTTCAAAATAAGGAATCTAATGTTTCAACAATAAAAACCTTATAATGTAATATATATTTCGTTATGAGAAGATAGTCAACTTATTAAAAACTAACGTTTGACTACGACCGTTGGAGTAATTTCCAACTTTCGTTACCACCACGTCACGCGACCTTCCGTTGCGATTTTCGAGGTGTGACAAATACTGATTCTAGTCACTGAGAGCTTACCATATAATTATAACACAATAATATGTTTCGTGACCATCATATCATAAGGAATTAGTGCAGTAGAATACTCGTAACAATAATAGCTTATAAGATTTTAAAGGTTCATAAAAAGAAGTTAAATAATGTATTCATGTCTAATGAAAGTTATAAACTTCTTTCTTTAAAAGAGTAATAATATGAAATTGGAGTTTATGTTTACAAATATTGTTCTTTTCTACTATTTGTTTGTTTAGCAGGTCCTAGTACGTGTATAAAAACAAATGTAGTGATTGTAGGTAAAACATGGATGCACTTGGTCCTCGAATCTCTTGCAATGCAAAAGAATGGTTTCATACACCTTGGTAAGATTAGTTACTTAGATTTGAATATATATGTGTTGTGTGTAATTAATAAGTTCATTACTCATCTTATAGTTTAGTCCAATACAAGTTTACTATTTCTGTAACAATAAAAGTTGTCACTTACGAGAAAATTTGCAGCTTAGTATACAAGTGTTCAATAATCAGTTCCTATATTAAGATTTTTTAATTCTACTAAATCATTAGATGATGAATTTGCAGGTGATCTATATATATAATGATCAATCAATGAAGTTAAGATAACCAAGTTCTTTATATTTGCTAAATATTTCTATATTTTCATGTTCTACAGTCACAGGTTAATATTAGTACTCTTTAGTGGTTCTTGTTGTAGGTATTGGGACGTATTGCATTAAAGGTAATTAGAGGCATCCCGACTAACAAGTCATTTTGAATGAAATCACCTTTATTTTTGTTAAATTATTTGGTTATTTAGGTGAAGTGGATTGCATTCAAGGATTACACAACTCGGTCATTTTTCAAAAGCGGTGATTTCTTGAGGATAAAATGAGGATATAATGAGGATATGCACAACAAAAAGCATGATCTTCTTAAGCATATGATAGGTTGTTAGTTGATCCCTTTACTTGTATCAATTAGAAGAATACGGGTAAAGTTGGGTCTAAATCCTTGAATCTTTTGCTTAAATGGATACTATCTTTTGTACTTATTGAAGTTACCAAAAGGATAGAAAATTAGCAAATTGGTCATCTAGACATTCTTTTATGGAGGTTAACAAATAACAATATCAACAACTTGCTCTTCTAAGTAGACACAGCCAGACTAGCCAAAAACAATAATTGTTAAAAAAAAATAGACAATACATTTTATGCCTTATTAATTTTTATATTTTTGAAATACAGTATTGTTATATAAAAAAAAATAATTTTTTTTATGTTTTTAAGTTTATATCTTGTCAGTTGTTCTAGTATAAGTTCATTGTTTTTTATGGTATTGTGTTTTCATAATACTATTTATGTTTAAAATGATAAATTTAAAAAAAATCTAATAATGAAATAACATTGTATATGTATCTCTATATGTAAACACACATAATAAATTAAAAAATAATTAATTTAAATACTTAAAAACAATAACAAATAATACAATAATCATTGTGGGTTTTTTGATCGATAATGTGTTATTTGAATATTATGATATTTGAAAAATACATTGAGAAGTAATATTATTGTATACTTTTTATTGTAAAATACAATGATAGATAACATAAAGATTATATAATCTATAAAAAAAATGACCAAAACAATTGTAGTATTTTCACCACTATAAGTTTTAAAAAATATATCAATAAATGTATATTATTTTATGATAATAGTATGTTTATATAATCTATAGACATAATGATAAAAATAACATTAAACGATCTAAAAGTAACAATAATAATAAATACATATAACAAATAATGTTAAATATATAACACAATGTAAGGCCCCATTCCCGGGACGCTTACAGTTGGGTTCTCATCGCACATATAAACATATAATTACATTTGTATTTAATAAATCGCAGCGGAAAACTAAAACAAACTTTCATTTTCATGTAAATGCTTTTGCAAACTAATACAACATTCATTACAAAAATAGTTTGTTCGCATTACAGTGCAAAACATTAATCAAAAGAATGTCATCCCAAAAGAGCTGAGTAGTCGCCCGTGCCATCCTCAGCAATCATTACCTGCCAACTGGAAACACATCAAAGTCAGCGTTGCTGAGTGTGTTCTAGTTTTATAAATAAAACATACTTTACTTTCATATAAAACCGTTCGTTACTTTTACATGATCACGCATCGTACGTACACATAGATAATATCATTATTATCTTCTTCATCGTTCGTTCATTCGTTCTTTCATTACCTTACTTGCGCATCGGACATCATCCATACCAATACCATGCTACACCCCGGTTAGTCGTAGCTACCGGGCCGAAGTCAACAAATGAACAACTAAACGTATGCCACGGTACTAGGAGTAACCATCAGTCTTAGCTACTGGGCCGAAGTCAACAAATGAACAGCTAAACGTATGCCACAGTACTAGGGGTGAGCGGTAGAGGTTCTACATTCAGGGTCAATCACCAAGAAGGACCCGGTATCCGATGTGTGCAAGACGTTTCATTCGTTCATTAATACATGCATTCATTCATCATGTTCCTCTTTCTTTATCTTTCACTTTACGTTACATAATACTTCGTTCATTCATCATAATAGGTAAAGCAATAGGAAAGATATTATACATCATACCAAGGAACATTAACATGCATCAACATCACATCATACAGGGCAACATCATACATACACAACATGCCACATCATCACCCTCATCGTGCCCAACATGCTTTCTAAGACCTCGATCGTCATCTTAAAAACTCTTATGGGAACCTTTACATCAAAACTTACATCTGCACTTTCCCCCGAAAGTCAGAAGTCAATCTACACCTTCCTCGGGTTCAACAACCCTATTCGGGCGTATGGACACCCTTCAGTCGCATTGCCTCCATGCGACTGAACATCATGCGAATGAACTAATACGGATGAACACCTATGCGAATGAACATCCAGTCGTGCGAATGGACAATGCGGATGAACACCTATGCGACTGGACCTTCAGTCGTGCGAATGAACCTTCAGTCGCATGACCCCCATGCGACTGGCCCTCCAATCGTGCGAATGAACCCCAATCGCACCCTAATCGGCCGTATGGCCTCCATTCGGCCTCCAGTCGGTCGCCTAGCCCTAACTGATGCAGAATGCAGTTCAACCCGACTGCAGCCGAGGGTTTTCGGCCTCCAAACTCATCTAAACCCATTTTAAGCCTAAATCGACCATCCTAAACCTTAGTGATGCATACCATAACATTATTCAAGCACAACCAAGCAAGAAATCAAACCCCAAACGGTCCTACACATACATACACGCATACATACGGGTTTTCACCCAAAAACGCGAAAAAGGGTTTTCAGATGCGTTCCAGCCCCAAAATCATTCAAAACATGTAAAAGAGGGGTCCTAGAACTCACCTAAATGAGCACAACGACAAGAGCTTCGATTCGGCTTGCTTCACGACATTTTGGCGACCCGAACCGACCCGAACCGGCACTTTTCCTCTTTTTCTCTTTCTTTCTCTCTTCTTCTTTCTTTCGGTGGCTGATTTGTGAGTGTGGGGAGAGGGTAAGGGTTGCCCTCTCCCTTATATACTCCCCCTCACCCAACTTTCTTTCCTGGGCGAGTTTGGTCCCTCGACTTTGTACTTTATTTTCTTTTCTTTCTTCACCGGCTTCAAAATAATAAATATCGGTGTTACAAGTCCACCCCCCTTAAATACGTTTCGTCCCCGAAACCTGTTATTCGTCGAACAGACGTGGATAATGCTGTCTCATTTCTTCCTCAGTCTCCCACGTTGACTCGGATCCCTTCCTGTGCTTTCACTGTACACGCACAAGAGGAACCACTTTATTTCTTAGCCTTTTCTCTTTTCGGTCGATGATTGCCACTGGTTGCTCCACATAATTGAGCCAATCATCTACTTCGATATCTTCCAATGGAACAATCATGTCTTCATCAGCTATACACTTTCTCAGATGAGACATGGAATGTCGGGTGAATTCCACTTAACTCATCTGGCAACTCCAATCTATAGGCCACCTCCCCTACTCGAGCAATGATTCGGAAAGGGCCTATATATCTTGGGCTCAACTTGCCCCGCTTTCTAAATCTGATAATACCCTTCCAGGGTGAGACCTTCAACATAACCCGGTCACCCACCTGGAACTCATTGGCCTACGTCGCTTATCGGCATACGACTTCTGTCTATCTTTGGCTGCCTTCATGAAGGCTTTAATCTTTTCAAGCTTCTCTTTCGTAGCCTCGATTACCTCGACGCTCCCTAATTCCTTCTGACCAATATCACCCCAACAAACGGGTGTTCTGCATCTCCTACCGTATAGCATCTCATATGGCGGCATACCAATGCTGGCATGATAGCTGTTGTTGTAGGAGAATTCAGCTAACGGTAGGTGGTCATCCCAACTTCCACAAAAATCAATCACACATGCTCGAAGCATGTCTTCCAATGTCTGAATGGTCCTTTCTGACTGACCATCGGTTTGGGGATGATAAGCCGTGCTAATATGTAACCTCGTCCCCATAGCGTCGTGGAATTTCTTCCAAAATTTAGATGTAAACCAAGTGTCACGATCAGACACAATAGACACCGGCACGCCATGACGAGTTACAATTTCCTTGATGAACAGTTCGACCAACCTCTCATATGAATACGTCTCGCGGATCGGTAGAAAGTGAGCACTCTTCGTCAAACGATCAACTATCACCCATATGGCATCGTACCCTTTCGGAGTACATGGCAGCTTCGTAATGAAGTCCATGGTGATGTGCTCCCACTTCCATTCCGGTATATCCAAAGTTTGTATCTTCCCATACGGCTTTTGATGCTCTGCCTTCACCTGTAAGCAAGTAAGGCACTTACTCACATACTCCACCACGTCACGCTTCATACCCGGCCACCAATAATCTTTCTTCATGTCATGGTACATTTTCGTGGCACCAGGATGAATGGAGTATCGAGTCTTGTGGGCTTCATCCATTATCTTCACCCGTAGATCCCCAAAACGAGGAATCCACACACGACCGAATCGAGTTCTAACACCGAGTGTGTTTTCACCCAATTCCCCAACCAGACCTCTCATTCTTTCCGAGTTAAGGTGATCTTCTTTCAATGCCTCACCTTGCAACTCCTTAACTTGCTTCATCACATCGGAGGTCATGATTAATTGATAAGCTTTCACCCGAATCGGTTCGGGCCTTTCCTTTCGACTAAGGGCATCCGCCACCACATTAGCTTTGCCTGGATGGTAATGGACCTCGCAATCATAATCCTTTATAAGTTCCAACCATCTCCTCTGCCTCATGTTCAGATCCTTTTGCTCGAAGAAATACTTCAAGCTTTTATGATCGGTGAATATGGCCTTCGTCCCGTAGAGATAGTGCCTCCAAATCTTTAGTGCAAAGACCACGGCTGCTAGCTCCAAGTCATGAATGGGATAATTAACCTCATGGACTTTCAATTGTCAGGATGCATAGGCTATAACCTTCCCTCTCTGCATTAACACACACCCCAACCCTGAGTAGGAAGCATCAGAATAAACCACCAGATCTTCGCTTCCATCGGGTAATGACAGAACAGGAGCTTGAGTCAGTCTTGCCTTCAGCTCTTCGAACGCCTTCTCTTGAGCTTGACCCCATACAAACTTCACATCCTTTCGGGTCAACTTAGTTAGTGGAGAAGCAATCTTAGAGAAGTCTTGGATGAATCTTCTATAGTAGCCCGCCAAGCCCAAGAAACTACGGATCTCGGATGGCGTCTTTGGTGACTTCCATTGCATAACCGCCTCCACCTTCGCCGGGTCAACCATAATCCCGTCAGGATTCACGACATGACCCAAAAACTGAACTTCGCGCAACCAGAATGCGCACTTGGAGAATTTAGCATACAATTTCTCCCTTCTCAACGTCTCTAGAACCTCCCGAATGTGACCGGCATGCTCAATCTCGCTCTTTGAATAAATCAGGATATCATCAATAAACACAATCACTGATTTATCCAACATAGGCCGACACACACGTTCATCAGATCCATAAAAGCAGCCGGCGCGTTGGTCAAACCAAAAGACATGACCAGAAACTCGTAATGGCCATAGCGCGTACGGAAAGCTGTTTTAGGGATATCTTGCTCCTTCACCTTCACTGATGATAACCAGATCGAAGATCTATCCTTGAGAACCAACTAGCACCCTGAAGCTGGTCGAACAACTCATCTATCCTCGGTAAGGGGTAGCGGTTCTTCACTGTCAACTTGTTCAGTTCGCGATAGTCAATGCACATCCTCATACTACCATCCTTCTTCTTTACAAATAGGACCGGAGCACCCCAAGGAGAGATACTCGGTCTAATGAACCCCTTATCAAGCAGCTCTCGCAACTGCTCCATCAACTCTTTCATCTCGGTTGGAGCCAACCGATGGTGCCTTGGCAACAGGTTGGGCACCCGGTATCAGATCAATCTGAAATTCAATCTCTCTGTCAGTAGCACTCCTGATAAGTCTTCTGGGAACACGTCTGGAAAGTCACACGCAACTGGTACATCAGCTAGTTGTGGTGTTGGTGTATCCACATCCTTTACATAAGCCAAGTAGGCGCTACATCCACGCCTCATACACTTTCCCACCACCGCCATTGAGATCACCTTCGGAATCGTAGCAACCCGATCACCATAAACCGTTACCAAACTTCCGTCAGGCGCTGTCAACCGAACCATCTTCTTGCGACACACAATGTTCGCCTCGAAATCCGCCAACCAATCCATCCCAAGAACCAAATCGAAACCACCCAAGGTCATCACGAACGGTCTAACAGGAAACCTATGACCCTCAAATTCCACTTCACAATTCTCTATCATCTCAGAAATCCTGGTAGGCTTACCTATGGTAGTTTCTACATCAAATGGCGCATCAACACGTCTACTACTAACAGGCAGCTTAGCACAGAAAGCAGCAGAAATAAAACTCCTACTAGCACCAGAATCAAATAACACAGAAGCTAAAGTCTGGTTCACTAGAAACGTACCGGACACAACGTTAGGGTCCGTCCTAGCCTCCTCCTGTGTCATGGTGAACGCCCTGGCGCTCGCCCTCGGTCCATCACTTCCCGTCTTCTTCACCCCTGAACCCTCAGTCCTCGACTTCTTACAATCTCTGCTCATATGACCAGTTTCCCCACAGTTAAAACATTTGCCCGACAGGCAATCCTTCGCCATATGCCCTGTCTTCCCACACTTGAAGCACAAGTTTGACCCAAACCTACATTCCCCGCCGTGCTCCCTTCCACACTTGCCACACCTTTTCGACCCCGCACTTGATGTGACCACACGGCGTTCATCCACCCGTGCCTTTTTGTTACCCATCGGGGCATCACCCCGACCAAACCGTTTCCCGTTCCAGTTCCGATCACCACCACCCTTCCTACTCACCTCAGTCACCACCACCTCCCGCTCGTCATACAGCCTCCCTGCCAAATCAACTGCCGACCTAAACGTGCTTGGCCGGCGGCGATCATATGCCGGCGAACATCCACCGGTAAACCCTGAATATACCTCTTGATTTTCCGAGACAGAGGCGTCACCTGATCAGGCACAAGCCGTGTCATTTCATTAAACTTGGTGGTATACTGTTGGTGTGTCATGGTTCCAGCCTCCAACTGTAAAAACTCCCTTTCCAACTTATCCATTTCCCGATGAGGACAAAATTCCTCAATCCCCAACCTTCTTAGCTCAGGCCATTTCATTTTCCCAATGGCCCTACTACCCTCAGCTTGGACAATGTTGTCCCACCAGCACAGAGCTGAATCCACAAAAGAGTGGGTAGCAAACTTCACCTTTTGGTCCTCTCGACACTCGCTGATATCGAGAACAGCTTCCATTTCCCTCACCCACCGTGAGCGGCTGCAGCGGTGCCGTTTCCATCAAAAGTAGGGGGCTTGCATCTCATAAAAGCCCCATAATTACATCCTCGTGCCGTCTCCGGCGCAGGCTCTTCTTCTTCCTCTTCATCATCAGATAGAACCGTTTCCGGCTCTGGTTGTTCCCGTTCCCCAGAGGATCTGTTCCTTTCTTTTCTTTCCCCTTCTCGTACGGCCTTAATAACTTCAGTCACCACAGACGGTAAGATTGTCTGCATGACCTGATGGACTTCTTCTACAACAGCCTCCTTTACTGAGGCTCTCAGATTGGCGCTTTCGTCGCCACCCTCCGGATGGGGGGTCTCTGGTTCTTCATGAACCACCCTCTCAACTCTGGGTCTCCTCTCTTAGGTCGCGGTTCAGCACCGTGACCTCCACCCCTAGAAGCTTTCGAAGATCTACCTCCGGCCATCACACGCACACTGAAAGATTCAAACACCAACACGTCATTCAAGGAAACAATTCAGTTTATGTCAAGTATAGTAAGTCCCTAATTACAGTGGCCAGTTATGATTAGCCACTTACTTTACTCTTCATACCCCAAGTATTACCTGTCCTGACTACATCAGTATTTAAATCTACATACAACACATAACCACATACCATGCGCACATAAAACCGGTTAACTTTACGAAAATACCTGATGGCACGCAGCTACTCAGTTTGGCATCCCCTTCCCATTACGTCCCATTCTCACTTTAAGATTAGGTTTATTTTGAAAATTTACCCATTTCACTTAAACTTTGGCTCTGATACCAACTTGTAAGGCCCCGTTCCCGGGACGCTTACAGCTGGGTTCTCATCGCACATAAAACATATAATTACATTTGTATTTAATGAATCGCAGCGGAAAACTAAAACAAACTTTCATTTCCATGTAAATGCTTTTGCAAACTAATACAACATTCATTACAAAAATAGTTTGTTCGCATTACAGTGCAAAAACATTAATCAAAAGAATGCCATCCCAAAAGAGCTGAGTAGTCGCTCGTGCCATCCTCAGCAATCATTACCTGCCAACTGGAAACACATCAAAGTCAGCGTTGCTGAGTGAGTTCTAGTTTTATAAATAAAACATACTTTACTTTCATATAAAACCGTTCGTTACTTTTACATGATCACGCATCGTACGTACACATAGATAATATCATTATTATCTTCTTCATTCGTTCATTCGTTCTTTCATTACCTTACTTGCGCATCGGACATCATCCATACCAATACCATGTGCTACACCCCGGTTAGTCGTAGCTACCGGGCCGAAGTCAACAAATGACAACTAAACGTATGCCACGGTACTAGGAGTAACCATCAGTCTTAGCTACTGGGCCGAAGTCAACAAATGAACAGCTAAACGTATGCCACAGTACTAGGGGTGAGCGGTAGAGGTTCTACATTCAGGGTCAATCACCAAGAAGGACCCGGTATCCGATGTGTGCAAGACGTTTCATTCGTTCATTAATACATGCATTCATTCATCATGTTCCTCTTTCTTTATCTTTCACTTTACGTTACATAATACTTCGTTCATTCATCATATAGGTAAGCAATAGGAAAGATATTATACATCATACCAAGGAACATTAACATGCATCAACATCACATCATACAGGCAACATCATACATACACAACATGCCACATCATCACCCTCATCGTGCCCAACATGCTTTCTAAGACCTCGATCGTCATCTTAAAAACTCTTATGGGAACCTTTACATCAAAACTTACATCTGCACTTTCCCCCGAAAGTCAGAAGTCAATCTACACCTTCCTCGGGTTCAACAACCCTATTCGGGCGTATGGACACCCTTCAGTCGCATTGCCTCCATGCGACTGAACATCATGCGAATGAACTAATACGGATGAACACCTATGCGAATGAACATCCAGTCGTGCGAATGGACAATGCGGATGAACACCTATGCGACTGGACCTTCAGTCGTGCGAATGAACCTTCAGTCGCATGACCCCCATGCGACTGGCCCTCCAATCGTGCGAATGAACCCCAATCGCACCCTAATCGGCCGTATGGCCTCCATTCGGCCTCCAGTCGGTCGCCTAGCCCTAACTGATGCAGAATGCAGTTCAACCCGACTGCAGCCGAGGGTTTTCGGCCTCCAAACTCATCTAAACCCATTTTAAGCCTAAATCGACCATCCTAAACCTTAGTGATGCATACCATAACATTATTCAAGCACAACCAAGCAAGAAATCAAACCCCAAACGGGTCCTACACATACATACACGCATACATACGGGTTTTCACCCAAAAACGCGAAAAAGGGTTTTCAGATGCGTTCCAGCCCCAAAATCATTCAAAAACATGTAAAAGAGGGGTCCTAGAACTCACCTAAACGAGCACAACGACAAGAGCTTCGATTCGGCTTGCTTCACGATAATTTTGGCGACCCGAACCGGCACTTTTCCTCTTTTTCTCTTCTTTCTCTCTTCTCCCCTTTCTTTGGCTGATTTGTGAGTGTGGGGGAGAGGGTAAGGGCTGCCCTCTCCCTTATATACTCCCCCTCACCCGACTTTCTTTCGTGGGCGAGTTTGGTCCCTCGACTTTGTACTTTATTTTCTTTTCTTTCTTCACCGGCTTCAAAATAATAAATATTCGGGTGTTACACACAATAAACTGAAATTTAACACAACGAACATATAAGACACAACGGACGTCAATATTTCACATAATAATCAAAATGTCCTTATTTTAAAACAACAGAAAGACACATGTCAAGCACATGACCTTTTTTTAACTTTTTAGATTAAATACCTTAAACCTACCGTAAATTATTATTTTTATTGTTTAGTAAACAAGTAAAAATGTTTTACAAACGTTTTTTTAATTATTTGATTTTTTAAACCTCCTTCTAAAACTTGTTGATTTTTTAAAGGTATTCTAAAGAAAAATCACAGACTTTCATAAAAGCAATGTACCGGACGTCTTACTGGTTTGGTGGTCGGACCGATCGGACCGGTTGGACCGGATTTAACTATATTTTAATTATATTTATATATGTAAATATGTAATTAAATATTTGTTGGAAATAAGAGTGTGAAAAGAAGTCTCTCTAACACTCTTGTCCCACATTGGTGTGACAAATGAAACATTATGTGTTTATATGTGATAACAAGGTGAAAGGTATTGAATGTCTTTATGATATCTTTTACACCATGACCTACCCGCGCGCAGGGGGGTGCAAAAACGGGTTTCTGGCTGTAAAATTTGGGTCGCCCACGCACGAATGCAACCGGTCCGGTTTTCCCGGTCCGACCAACGGCTCGGGAAGAACCGGCCGGTTCAACCTACCAAAAACGAACCACCTCAGATCGGACCGGACCAGGCACTGAATCCCGGCCGAACCGGTCGGACCGGCCGGTCCGATCCGGAGCATTCGGTTTTTCAACGTATTTATTGAAACTGCTCGTTGACTAAATTTTATTTTTCAATACCTTTGTTTATCGAATGATTTTAAAATATTTTCAAAAAGGACGTTTTATATATTATTGTTTTGGATAAAGATATTTAGAAACTAACGGTTTAAAAATGATGTTTAAAAAACGAATTGTTTTAAAAATATATTAAAAAACAAATTGTTAAAAAGTCATGTAAGAAATAAAACAGCAATAATAATTGCGTTTAAAAAGCGAATGGTTTAAAAACATTAAAAATATAAATATATTAATAATAATATAAAGAATATAAAAATAAAAAATATATTAAAAATAATATAAAAATAAAGAATATATTAAAAATAAATATAATATATAAATATATTCATTAAATAATAAATATATTAATAACAATATAAAGAAATAATATAAAAATAAGAAACTCTGAATGCAAGTAACCAAAAATAATTATTTTAACCAATATAACAGCACCAACTGTTCACTAATTTCGAAACCATAGATGAAAAAGAAAAAAATATTAACTAACTTTTATTTTTTTAAACTTTAAGGATTAATACTAAAATTTTAGTTCAAACCACAAGGACTAATAGTAGTAAATTTGTATATAGTTTATTTATAATCATAAAAATCTTTGGCTTGTGTCTCAAATATTTAGCAAAATTCTCATGCTAGTTTTTTGTTGTAAAGGGGTCACAAACTTCATAACAAATCATTTCAAATAATTTGAGACGATGGTTTATGCTACTCAAGATACACGTCGTAATTATGCCGTAAATGTTCGTTTGCTACGTATTTTCAACGCATATGTGCGCAGGGGCGAAGCTTTTAAAGGGGGGGGGCGCCCTTATTTTTTCGTCCGTAGTGTTAAATTGCCCGATATTGTAAATTTTTGATCGGGTAGTGTAAATTTTTATATAAATATCGAGTTCGCCCCCCCCCCCCCCACCGCCTAAAAAAAGTAATTTCGCCCCCGCCCGCCCTACCAAGTTGGTTAAAATCTGCTACTGTATGTGCGTAACATATTATCCAGTTTTCTAGTAGGGATTAAAATGTTATCCCAACCACATTCTTAAGCACCCACATGAAACAGTTAGTTATTAAACACTTAATCATTATGATTTTGTGATTTTTGCATAATGTTTTTATGAGTTTACGAGTTTACTAGTTTACATAATTACAAGTTACATGTTTACGGGGTAACAAGTCGATGAGTTTTAGATGTTTATAAGCTTATAAATGTAATTAACTTTAGTAAACTCATGTATTATACTGGTTTAATAAATAAAATACTAATATAATAAAATTTATTAATTATAAAATGATATTATAATATATAATAAATTAATAATATCACTTTTTTAAATTTTTTTTAGTTTTTTTTTAATAAATATTTTATTTTAAAACAAACCGTATAAAATTATCATTTTAAAAAAATTCTTTTATAACTCTCAAACTTGATTATTTTTTGTTTTTACAAAAAATGACTTTTAAAAGTACCAATTTAAAAAAAATCATATTTTTAGAAAAGTTGTATGCTTTAGAAAAATTTAATATTCTATAAATAATTTATTTATTTAGAATTACATTAATAAGTAACTTGATTTTTTAATTTATTAAATCTAAAAAGGTGTTAATGAATATTATAAGTAACTAAGGTAATTATTTAATATGAGAGAGACGGGAAAATTTTGGTGAGAATTATTGTAATGTTGTCACGTGTCATCACAAGATATATTTTTATTATAGTAGGACGTAAGTAGATAAGTTTTACCAATTTTAAACGATAAAAGTTTGAGATTTTATATATTTATTAGTTTACTGAACCATTGATAATTTTAATTTTACAAGTTTAGGTGTTACAAAATATATGCTTACAATAAATTACTTGGTTAAAGGTTACATGATTACAAGTTACAAGATATATGTTTCTAGGTTTTTGTTATCTGTCCACTGAGCATTATGCTTGGACGTGTTTTTATGTTGTTTTTTATGCATGTTAGGTTACCAAAGTTTTTGGAAAACACGAGAGTGCTCAAAGAGCTAAAAGACTTTTCATTATTAAATATTATGTAAACGAACGTGTTTCTTAAATTACATGTTGTAACATTTTAAATAGTTATGTGTCGCATTTCGGCGGAAACGTAAAATACTTTAGATATGACTAGCTTGTTCAGAACGTAATGATCAGAAAATTTAACAATCAACACAATAAAACATAACATAACATATCACATAATAATAGATAATCGAAAGTTAGTGTTACATCATAACATTAGTAGACAAAATTTAACATAACCCTATTACAAAACATATTATCTAACTGTTACATCTTCAGAGACAATGGACGTGAGTGTCCAACGATACACTAAGATCATACAAATTAACAGTTAGGTTCACACAGACTTTCCCCATAATTTCTCCCCAACCGTTATACACGTCAAAAGAGAACATAATTCTGTTAGACATGATTATTTCCTGAAAAAGCATACTTAAAATAATCAACATAAAGTTGGTGAGATCATAGGTTTAATTTCTAAATAAAATACATATACTTATGCAACATAAATAAGATAACAATCAAACTTACTTATAAACGACTGATTCATAACTGTCATGAATATAATCATAAAATCAGATGATATAACATCACAACACTAATCATGTTGGTGTAGGAAATAATTTTTTAAGTAGCGCTACCTATATTACCCAACGGTTCGACATCCGAATTAATGTTTGTAACATAACTGATAGTATATTTCCAAAATCTTATACATATGCATCAATCAAAACAATATGTTTTTTCTCCCAAAAACTTTACAAGTATGAAAATGAGGCTATGAGTCTCACCTTTTACTTCGGTAGATTCCTTATAAAAATATTTACAAACAATTAATATTTCTTTAAAAATGTAGCATCTCAGATTAAAATCAACACAAAAGCTATAATCATTGATATGTCATGGAATTTTTACAGTAGAAACATACAAAAATCTATAAAAATATTCCAAAGTTTCATATATTAACTACTTACAGTTTATTTTCTGAAAATTTTATAATATTTGTATAAATTAGAAAAAATATTTATGAGTCTCTAAAATTCATCAAAATTTATCAAAATTCACATACCAAGATGTATATTTCTTAATAATTTCTTGAAGTGCTAAATTATAATAGAACTCTTTTTAATGATTTTTATTATTCTGACAATATTGGTAAAAATAGCAGTATATATTCAAAAATTCTAAATTTAATGTAAACTGTTCAAATCTAATTATTATATTTTGTATAATTTTTTTAAAATTTATCTTATAGTTTAAATATTTTCCCAATTTTTGAATTACAGATCCTTCTAAAATTAGTAACTTATGCATAACTATTAATTAGGTCATGAAACTTATTCTACATGTCCTATAAAACATAAGAATTATCATAATCTTAAGAGCTTTTTACCAAGTTTAGATTTTCTGGTTGATAATTTTCTTTCAATAACTTAAATAATTTATATAAATTATTTTACTTATTATAATTGTACCAAAATTTGTAGAATGTTATTTTTTAATATTTCTAACATATTCACGATTTTTGTTCCCACAATCACAGTCCTTTGAGTAATAAACCAAATTTATCAAGATTACACATAATTTCAACCCTTTATTTGTAATCTTTTTATTTGATTCCGTATTTTTCAGATTCTCAAACCTTTCTCACTAATTTTTGGATAAAAATAAAGTGTTTTGTATAGTTTAGTGAAAAAAACTTTCAAGTTTTAATCAAAAGGGTTGATTATATGTGTTGTTTAAAAACATATATCTTGTAAACTTAGTTAATTAGTGATTAAGAGTTGGAACCTTGATTTTGACAAAAGAAAAGGGTGAAATATAGTTGATGGTAGCTTTTATCTTCTTGATGAATCGACTTGGATGGTTGTCTTGAGCTCTAAGGTCTCAATCTCCTTGCAATCCGGTTTAGAAGATGATGAGCACTCATAGCTTTGGATGATGGTGTGTGATTGATATGGAGACTGAAAGAGAGTAGAGAATGGCGGGTGATGGTTGTGGTTTGTGAGCCGAGAGGTACGGGAGTGGTGATGATATGTAGTTGTAGTTGTGAAGTGGCCGAAGGTGCTGGTGTTATATGAATTACCGGTCGAATGCCATTAATAGCATAATCGTGATATCTAGTTCTAGGGTGATGAATAGGCTAGTCTTTAGAGGTTTAGGTTGTAACATCCGCAATTTTTTTAAGTTAAAACCCAAAACCCGAACTCAATTTGAATTTTCATTATTAAATTGTTTTAATGGTTTTCATGGATTAAATACAACTTTTAATGTGAATTTTTTTTTAAATTACTTAAAACAACTTGTAATAATTTATGATTTATAAACAATTCTTTTTTATAAAATTTTAATGTGAATAATCATCTTACAATAATAACTAAATGGAAGATCTTATTAAAATTTATTAAATGAATTTTAATAAACTTATAAAGTTTATTTAGTAGTTATGATATTTTTATAAATAACTAAATTATATTATTAGTAGTTATGGATTTTTATTAATGAAATTAAATAAAATAAAATTAATTATAAAGACAACAACTTTATAAAAGTTTAGTAAATAATTAATTTAATTTGTCATTTACATTAGTTTTTATAAGTCAAGGGTTTAACTTGTAAAATATGAAACTTTATTTTAAGTTAGTCATAAAATAATAAACTTGTAAAACCACAGGGACCAAAATTGTAATTATCATTTAAAACCTTCCCCTTGCCCGAAGGTCCGGCCGACTCGCCGACCAACCTCGGCTAATGCTCCGGCGAGGTCAAAAACCGCATAAAAACCTCCCAAATTTGAACCCAAATGATCCCAACCGGTTCACGAACGTGGTTTGAATTCAATGGCGATCTTTAATTGAGTTAATTAGCCGTTGCGAACACCAAACAAGTCGAGTAACCGTCGACTTTAAAACATTGAGCTGTTCAAGCAATTATGACTAATAATAATCCAATTAGTCGAAAATAAAGGATCAGCCTATCTATCCCAAACATTTACTACTTCCAATTTCACCTGAAAAACACATAATCATCGAGTTCGACCACCGCTATCACCGCGACCTGCAACTGTACCATTCTCAACATTCGAGCAATTTTGGTTGAAATTGATAGAGGGCTTTCGTTCATCAAGTCCAGTAGGAGCTTTCTATGCAACGAATTTGGGTATCATCAATGATTGAATCTCGAACCAACTCTACCTTGGTCGCGGCTATCCTTATCACCATATTCATCGAATCGAACTCAATAACGTAAGTTGTGCATATCATTACACTCGATTTAGTGTGGGGAACAAAAGCCCTCTGTTTATTACTGTTATCATTATCGAATTGATGTTCAATTGGAATCAAATCGATTCTAGGGTTCTTGGATATTTGGGGATTTTTTTAATGAACATTTATAGATATTATTAATGAATCCTAATCAGATTCTGGCTAACAGCCTATTGGTTAACATCATGCCCACTTGCAGAAGGGACCCGGGTTCGAACCCGGGCTCCCTCAAATCATTTTTTTAAGGCTTTTTAGCAATTAAATTATCTATAGAAAATTTCTAATAAATAAGAAAATGGTTTTGTAAACTTTAAATATTTTTTAAAGACACCTAATAACATTCTGTAATTTTTCTAAATTAAAATAATTAAAAATCTTTTTAATAAAACATTTTAAAGATTATTCTTGGATTATTTATATTAAAATGGATTTTAATAATTAATAAATTATTAGAGGTCCAAACAATTCCTTTAAATATTCATCGTATGAATCACGTCGTTTTAAATGGAGATTTCTTGAAACATTATAAATCAATATGTTAAATGAATAATTATTTAAATAGTTATTTAAATATTTATTTAAATAATTAGTTATTGACCTTTTCATTTAACCATGTTATATATAATTATTTAATAAATTTATTCCTTAAATTTTGTTTAGATTCTTGAAACTTATATAACAATATAATTTCTATTATTCATTATTTTGGGTTTTGATATTATAGGACCTTATAAAGATTATTTAATATGTTTAAAAACTTTATAAAATGACTCTAAATAATTTTATTATTTTGCAAGTCATATAAGTAAGTATTCAATAAATCATCTTTATCAATTTTAAATAATAAATTTCTAAATTAATTATCTCATTCAACATATTATATTTAATCCTTATTTATTTAAATAAATTAAATTATTAAATCATTCATTATCGCTCTCAATCTTAATTAATTTATTTCGTCTTTATTTAACCAAAACATAATCGTTTGTTTTATTTTACTTGATTTAATTAGTAAAACCCCCCAAATTCCAAATGAAACCTTAATTCATATTTACTCTTTAATCATATCTTATTCAAAACCTAAGACACAAAATCTTAGGTTGAGTCGTGAAGAAATCTTTGGAACCACATTTATCTCTTATAAATATCTAATGTGCATTCTATATCAAGTGAGTTCTTACTTTATTTCACACCTTTTGGGGTGAAACATGTAAATCTTATAAACTTACACTTGTAAACATCTTGATACTTGTAAATGCACATGCAATTCATCTTTACTTTTTGTCATGGTTATTTGTGTTATTGTAAGTCTTATATGAGATACATATTTTGTTTACAGTCATTAACTATTGCTAGTCTGGCGACGTCTTAGATCTTTGGGCCTGACAAGCCTATTTGGTGCTAAAGTTGATGTATTGCCGACTCCTGATGACGTATGCTTGTTCATTATGGGAACCAAGTACACTTAGCCAATCTTATATACTTGTAATCAAGTCGAGGTTTGGTTGTAACTGTATGTGTTCTATAAGCTTGCTAACTCATAACCATGGACGTGAATTGCTACTTGTAACCCTTTTACATATATATACTTATGCATGTGTTTAAACCATGGGAACTCACCAACTTTATATTTGACCTTTTATCTTTAACATGTTTCAGGTTTTCTCCTTGAAGACCTTCTTGTGCTCATATAGGACTTGGACCTAGAATAATTGAAAGTCTTATGTTACTGTTTGTATCTTGATTGTTTTGTATTTACTTATTTTCCTTGTAATGTTTAATGAATAAAGACATTTAATATTATTTCTGTCACACCCCAACCTTGACGGCGAAAATGTCGAGATATGAGGGTTAAGATTGTTCACAACCACATAACGCTATAATTAAATGTAAATATTAAAATTATAAGTTTCAAAAGGAAAATACAAACATAAGTATCAAACATGAAACAAGTTCAAACATAAATCAAAACATAAGATAACATTTTAATTATTAAACTAGGTCCAAGTCCTAGTTTTAGTGCAAGCTTCAATAGACCACTTTAAACTTGGGGATTTCCTGAAACATGATAAAAATAAAAAGGTCAACTATAAATAGTTGGTGAGTTTCCAAGGTTTTCATACATAATATGATAAAGTTACAAGTAGCAATTCATATCATAGGTCATAAGCAAGTAAGGTTATAGAACATATATCGTTACAACCAAACCTCGACTTGATTACAAGTATAAAAGATTGGCTAAGTGTATTTGGTTCCTATGATGAACAAGCATACGTCATTAGGAGTCGGCAATACCTCGACTTTAGCACCAAATAGGCTTGTCAGGCCCAAAGATCTAAGACGTCGCCAGGCTAGCAATAGTTAATGATTGTAAACAAACTATGTATCTCATATAAACACTTACAACATACAAATAACCATGACGAATATAAAGATGAATTGCAAGTGCTTTACAAGTCTAAACGTTCACAAGTGTGTTATGTATATGTATCATGGTTCACCCCAAAATAGTGTGAAAAATATAAAAAGGGGCAAGGAAACTCACATGTCAAATAAGTATATAATGAGAATCAATAAGAATAATATACGTTCCAAGATAAAACGTCACAAGGCACCTAAATATATAAATATTACAAGATTTAGGTCAATATAAAATTAACGTGTTAACATGAACTAGGGTAGTAGAATTTTGGGAATTTTTTATAAAGTTAATAAATTCTTATAAAAATACCATTTATGAAATTTATAAAATTTATTTTTTAAGGAACTTGATCCTTTGTAAATAACTTGTGATTTTATTTATAAAATTATATTTAAATTCTATAATTATCATGATAAATCCTTAAACATAAGGTCTAATATTAATTTAATACCTTTAAGTATATATAACAATCTAATTTTTATAAAAATGTTTAATTATAACTTTTGTAAATAATTTTACATTAAAATATTAAAATGTTTTACAAGAATAAATTTTTAAGAAATATTTAGATGACTTTAAAATATTTGGGGTTTATAAAAGTCATTTTTATAATTATTATAAATTTTTTATAATTAATTCTAAGCCAAAAAGGCTTTAAAAAAATTACATGAGGTGCCCGGGTTCGAACCCGTGACCTCATGTATGGGGGAACAATGTCTTAACCAGTGGACCAGGCTTCCAGCCGCGTTTGTAACCTTGTTTTAAATCTTAAAAACCATTGCGAATGAAAACCCCAATTCCCATATAAACCCTAGAACCATGTTCGATCAAATTGAACCCCATATGAACATTGTAATCGATCGAGGGGTTAGGGCTTTTGATCTCCATATGAAATCGAGTATAAAGGTAGTTTTAATTACCCAAATTGTTATTGGATTGATGTTTGAACACCCGAAGAATGTTGCGGACGTGGAAGCCTAGATGGATAAGCAAACCTCAATGATAATCAAATTAAACTTATGGGTAGCTTCGCGTGATGACCTCGATGCAAAGCCCTTTGCGAATTTCGTCAATTGAAGCTCGGAAGACGATGAACACGTTCGTTGCAGGTCACGACGAAGGTGATGTTTGATTTTGATGATTTTGAGTGTTTCAGGAGAAATTGGCAATGAGAAATGACTAGAGATAGTTAATGATTGTGTATGTTCGATTAATTGAATTATTATGAGATTTTAATTGTCAAACGGTTGTGAACTTGATGTCGTCGGTTACCAAGTTAAATCGACATCCATAACCGGCTTAAACACGAATTAATGTGTATTAAAGGGGTCGAGTTAGGCTCGTGAACCGATTGGTAACGATTTGGGGTCGAATTCGAAGGGTTCTAGAGCGTTTTGGAGCCTCGCCGGACTTGGCCGGAGTCCGGCCGGCGAGGTCGCCGGAAAAGCGGGAGAGAGAGGGGAAGGGGGTTTGGGTTTTTAAAATGTTACACAATGGTCCCTGCAGTTTGGTTCTTATTATTTTATGCACAAAGCTTCCATTTCAAGTTTTTAAAATGACAAATTAACCCCCTAACACCCTTAATTTAAGTTCTAAACATTTTTAAGTAACTTAATAAAGTATTATTATTATAATTGTTATTATTGTTTCTTTTATTAAAATTATTATTATTTAATATTTATATTTTTAACTTTCATACATAAAAACTCAACGAATAAGCACAAACAACACATGAGTTTCAAAATTGACAATAATAACCCTTGTAAGAGTAAACGAAGTTAACCTTTAGTTAACAAAAATATGAGATGTTACAATTTCAACTTAATTAGTTCCATGTGCTATGAGCAATCGTCTCCCATTCGTCCGTCCCGATGATTCCGCCGTCGGTCGGGGTGTGACAGATTGGTATCAGAGCCATGGTTATAAGGATTTAGGTTATTAGAAATGGAATAACCTAGACTATAACTAACTACCCTTACACATGAGTCCTCTCATGTATTTTATATGCTTAGATAGGATTTTATGTGCCTTATGTGTTTATACTTGATTATGTGGTTATATGCCTTATATGCTTATTCTTATATTTGGAATCTTATCAAAGCACACGAACCTTACATCATATTCCAAGGCATTATGTGCCTAAATCAAATGGTTTTCAAATTGAACTTTAATAGTTATTCGTGGTTTTCAAGTCTCGTCAAAGTCTATGTCCTACAACTTGAAACATGTAATGCTGGAAGAGTGGGATGCCTGTATCTTGAGGTGTTCTGTCTAGGCAAGGTATCCATATAAATCCAAATCAACCGATGGATCCGTTTACCTTACGTGGGAACCCTTGGGATGAGTGTCCGCTTATAGGTACACATGTCTTCATTAAAGTTGTAGTTGACTTAATGGTTTGATAAGTCAACGTAATGTTCTGGTTTGTAAACCGAACGTTACATTCGAAAACATCTTGTTATTTTGACTTGTTTCTTCATTGATTTTGTTCTCTTGAATCTTAAACTCTTTATCCCATTTCTCTTAATGACCCTTAAAAATCTTTCTAAACGTCTTCCCCTCAAAACCGCACTAATCCTGAAAATCTATACAATGATGCCCTCATTCTAAATTAAATCCTTATTCATAACAAACACGATTCTCGTATCAACTTTAAGCTAATAAAACTTTGAAACCTCAAAGCTATATTTAAACAACAATCGATCATCCTGAAACCCCGTAAAAGTTGTTTCATTGAGAAACCCTTATGAATTCCTTATCTCATTCAAAAGCATCTTGAACTTATCCCCAAGCTTTGTATCACACTAATACTTAGTGTTTCATTCATGGCAAAACCTTTCTAACCGTCTTGAGCCGTTTAAAAAAACAAACATTTATCAACTAAAAATTCTAAATTAATAATCTTGTACCGTTTGTCAAGAAACACATGAATCATGAATCATGTATCATGAAATTGAACAAACTTAAGCGTGTCAAAACATCATAAGTAATCTTGTTGAATTTAAACGCTTTCAAGAGTTCACGCGAAAACATGAAACCGAATCCAAGTCTTCTAATGTCTTTGAAATTAGTCCCCATGTGATTAAATTTCGGGACGAAATTTCTTAAAGTAGGGGAGACTGTAACATCCGCAATTTTTTTAAGTTAAAACCCAAAACCCGAACTCAATTTGAATTTTCATTATTAAATTGTTTTAATGGTTTTCATGGATTAAATACAACTTTTAATGTGAATTGTTTTTTTTAAATTACTTAAAACAACTTGTAATAATTTATGATTTATAAACAATTCTTTTTTATAAAATTTTAATGTGAATAATCATCTTACAATAAATAACTAAATGGAAGATCTTATTAAAATTTATTAAATGAATTTTAATAAACTTATAAAGTTTATTTAGTAGTTATGATATTTTTATAAATAACTAAATTATTTATTAGTAGTTATGGATTTTTATTAATGAAATTAAAGAAAATAAAATTAATTATAAAGACAACAACTTTATAAAAGTTTAGTAAATAATTAATTTAATTTGTCATTTACATTAGTTTTTATAAGTCAAGGGTTTAACTTGTAAAATATGAAACTTTATTTTAAGTTAGTCATAAAATAATAAACTTGTAAAACCACAGGGACCAAAATTGTAATTATCATTTAAAACCTTCCCCTTGCCCGAAGGTCCGGCCGACTCGCCGACCAACCTCGGCTAATGCTCCGGCGAGGTCAAAAACCGCATAAAAACCTCCCAACTTTGAACCCAAATGATCCCAATCGGTTCACGAACGTGGTTTGAATTCAATGGCGATCTTTAATTGAGTTAATTAGCCGTTGCGAACACCAAACAAGTCGAGTAACCGTCGACTTTAAAACATTGAGCTGTTCAAGCAATTATGACTAATAATAATCCAATTAGTCGAAAATAAATTATTAGAGGTCCAAACAATTCCTTTAAATATTCATCGTATGAATCACGTCGTTTTAAATGGAGATTTCTTGAAACATTATAAATCAATATGTTAAATGAATAATTATTTAAATAGTTATTTAAATATTTATTTAAATAATTAGTTATTGACCTTTTCATTTAACCATGTTATATATAATTATTTAATAAATTTATTCCTTAAATTTTGTTTAGATTCTTGAAACTTATATAACAATATAATTTCTATTATTCTTTATTTTGGGTTTTGATATTACAGGACCTTATAAAGATTATTTAATATGTTTAAAAACTTTATAAAATGACTCTAAATAATTTTATTATTTTGCAAGTCATATAATTAAGTATTCAATAAATCATCTTTATCAATTTTAAATAATAAATTTCTAAATTAATTATCTCATTCAACACATTATATTTAATCCTTATTTATTTAAATAAATTAAATTATTAAATCATTCATTATCGCTCTTAATCTTAATAAAATTATTTCGTCTTTATTTAACCAAAACATAATCGTTTGTTTTATTTTACTTGATTTAATTAGTAAAACCCCCCAAATTTCAAATGAAACCCTAATTCATAGTTACTCTTTAATCATATCTTATATAAACCTAAGACACAAAATCTTAGGTTGAGTCGTGAAGAAATCTTTGGAACCACATTTATCTCTTATAAATATCTAATGTGCATTCTATATCAAGTGAGTTCTTACTTTATTTCACACCTTTTGGGGTGAAACATGTAAATCTTATAAACTTACACTTGTAAACATCTTGATACTTGTAAATGCACATGCAATTCATCTTTACTTTTTGTCATGGTTATTTGTGTTATTGTAAGTCTTATATGAGATACATATTTTGTTTACAGTCATTAACTATTGCTAGTCAGGCGACGTCTTAGATCTTTGGGCCTGACAAGCCTATTTGGTGCTAAAGTTGATGTATTGCCGACTCCTGATGACGTATGCTTGTTCATTATGGGAACCAAGTACACTTAGCCAATCTTATATACTTGTAATCAAGTCGAGGTTTGGTTGTAACTGTATGTGTTCTATAAGCTTGCTAACTCATAACCATGGACGTGAATTGCTACTTGTAACCCTTTTACATATATATACTTATGCGTGTGTTTAAACCATAGGAACTCACCAACTTTATAGTTGACCTTTTATTTTTAACATGTTTCAGGTTTTCTCCTTGAAGACCTTCTTGTGCTCATATAGGACTTGGACCTAGAATAATTGAAAGTCTTATGTTACTGTTTGTATCTTGATTGTTTTGTATTTACTTATTTTCCTTGTAATGTTTAATGAATAAAGACATTTAATATTATTTCTGTCACACACCCAACCTTGACGGCGAAAATGTCGAGATATGAGGGTTAAGATTGTTCACAACCACATAACGCTATAATTAAATGTAAATATTAAAATTATAAGTTTCAAAAGGAAAATACAAACATAAGTATCAAACATGAAACAAGTTCAAACATAAATCAAAACATAAGATAACATTTTAATTATTAAACTAGGTCCAAGTCCTAGTTTTAGTGCAAGCTTCAATAGACCACTTTAAACTTGGGGATTTCCTGAAACATGATAAAAATAAAAAGGTCAACTATAAATAGTTGGTGAGTTTCCAAGGTTTTCATACATAATATGATAAAGTTACAAGTAGCAATTCATATCATAGGTCATAAGCAAGTAAGGTTATAGAACATATATCGTTACAACCAAACCTCGACTTGATTACAAGTATAAAAGATTGGCTAAGTGTATTTGGTTCCTATGATGAACAAGCATACGTCATTAGGAGTCGGCAATACCTCGACTTTAGCACCAAATAGGCTTGTCAGGCCCAAAGATCTAAGACGTCGCCAGGCTAGCAATAGTTAATGATTGTAAACAAACTATGTATCTCATATAAACACTTACAACATACAAATAACCATGACGAATATAAAGATGAATTGCAAGTGCTTTACAAGTCTAAACGTTCACAAGTGTGTTATGTATATGTATCATGGTTCACCCCAAAATAGTGTGAAAAATATAAAAAGGGGCAAGGAAACTCACATGTCAAATAAGTATATAATGAGAATCAATAAGAATAATATACGTTCCAAGATAAAACGTCACAAGGCACCTAAATATATAATATTACAAGATTTAGGTCAATATAAAATTAACGTGTTAACATGAACTAGGGTAGTAGAATTTTGGGAATTTTTTATAAAGTTAATAAATTCTTATAAAAATACCATTTATGAAATTTATAAAATTTATTTTTTAAGGAACTTGATCCTTTGTAAATAACTTGTGATTTTATTTATAAAATTATATTTAATTCTATAATTATCATGATAAATCCTTAAACATAAGGTCTAATATTAATTTAATACCTTTAAGTATTATATAACAATCTAATTTTTATAAAAATGTTTAATTATAACTTTTGTAAATAATTTTACATTAAAATATTAAAATGTTTTACAAGAATAAATTTTTAAGAAATATTAGATGACTTTAAAATATTTGGGGTTATAAAAGTCATTTTTATAATTATTATAAATTTTTTATAATTAATTCTAAGCCAAAAAGGCTTTAAAAAAATTACATGAGGTGCCCGGGTTCGAACCCGTGACCTCATGTATGGGGGAACAATGTCTTAACCAGTGGACCAGGCTTCCAGCCGCGTTTGTAACCTTGTTTTAAATCTTAAAAACCATTGCGAATGAAAACCCCAATTCCCATATAAACCCTAGAACCATGTTCGATCAAATTGAACCCCATATGAACATTGTAATCGATCGAGGGGTTAGGGCTTTTGATCTCCATATGAAATCGAGTATAAAGGTAGTTTTAATTACCCAAATTGTTATTGGATTGATGTTTGAACACCCGAAGAATGTTGCGGACGTGGAAGCCTAGATGGATAAGCAAACCTCAATGATAATCAAATTAAACTTATGGGTAGCTTCGCGTGATGACCTCGATGCAAAGCCCTTTGCGAATTTCGTCAATTGAAGCTCGGAAGACGATGAACACGTTCGTTGCAGGTCACGACGAAGGTGATGTTTGATTTTGATGATTTTGAGTGTTTCAGGAGAAATTGGCAATGAGAAATGACTAGAGATAGTTAAATGATTGTGTATGTTCGATTAATTGAATTATTATGAGATTTTAATTGTCAAACGGTTGTGAACTTGATGTCGTCGGTTACCAAGTTAAATCGACATCCATAACCGGCTTAAACACGAATTAATGTGTATTAAAGGGGTCGAGTTAGGCTCGTGAACCGATTGGTAACGATTTGGGGTCGAATTCGAAGGGTTCTAGAGCGTTTTGGAGCCTCGCCGGACTTGGCCGGAGTCCGGCCGGCGAGGTCGCCGGAAAAGCGGGAGAGAGAGGGGAAGGGGGTTTGGGTTTTTAAAATGTTACACAATGGTCCCTACAGTTTGGTTCTTATTATTTTATGCACAAAGCTTCCATTTCAAGTTTCTAAAATGACAAATTAACCCCTTAACACCCTTAATTTAAGTTCTAAACATTTTTAAGTAACTTAATAAAGTATTATTATTATAATTGTTATTATTGTTTCTTTTATTAATATTAAAATTATTATTATTTAATATTTATATTTTTAACTTTCATACATAAAAACTCAATGAATAAGCACAAACAACACATGAGTTTCAAAATTGACAATAATAACCCTTGTAAGAGTAAACGAAGTTAACCTTTAGTTAACAAAAATATGAGATGTTACAATTTCAACTTAATTAGTTCCATGTGCTATGAGCAATCGTCTCCCATTCGTCCGTCCCGATGATTCCGCCGTCGGTCGGGGTGTGACAGATTGGTATCAGAGCCATGGTTATAAGGATTTAGGTTATTAGAAATGGAATAACCTAGACTATAACTAACTACCCTTACACATGAGTCCTCTCATGTATTTTATATGCTTAGATAGGATTTTATGTGCCTTATGTGTTTATACTTGATTATGTGGTTATATGCCTTATATGCTTATTCTTATATTTGGAATCTTATCAAAGCACACGAACCTTACATCATATTCCAAGGCATTATGTGCCTAAATCAAATGGTTTTCAAATTGAACTTTAAATAGTTATTCGTGGTTTTCAAGTCTCGTCAAAGTCTATGTCCTACAACTTGAACATGTAATGCTGGAAGAGTGGGATGCCTGTATCTTGAGGTGTTCTGTCTAGGCAAGGTATCCATATAAATCCAAATCAACCGATGGATCCGTTTACCTTACGTGGGAACCCTTGGGATGAGTGTCCGCTTATAGGTACACATGTCTTCATTAAAGTTGTAGTTGACTTAATGGTTTGATAAGTCAACGTAATGTTCTGGTTTGTAAACCGAACGTTACATTCGAAAACATCTTGTTATTTTGACTTGTTTCTTCATTGATTTTGTTCTCTTGAATCTTAAACTCTTTATCCCATTTCTCTTAATGACCCTTAAAAATCTTTCTAAACGTCTTCCCCTCAAAACCGCACTAATCCTGAAAATCTATACAATGATGCCCTCATTCTAAATTAAATCCTTATTCATAACAAACACGATTCTCGTATCAACTTTAAGCTAATAAAACTTTGAAACCTCAAAGCTATATTTAAACAACAATCGATCATCCTGAAACCCCGTAAAAGTTGTTTCATTGAGAAACCCTTATGAATTCCTTATCTCATTCAAAAGCATCTTGAACTTATCCCCAAGCTTTGTATCACACTAATACTTAGTGTTTCATTCATGGCAAAACCTTTCTAACCGTCTTGAGCCGTTTAAAAAAACAAACATTTATCAACTAAAAATTCTAAATTAATAATCTTGTACCGTTTGTCAAGAACACATGAATCATGAATCATGTATCATGAAATTGAACAAACTTAAGCGTGTCAAAACATCATAAGTAATCTTGTTGAATTTAAACGCTTTCAAGAGTTCACGCGAAAACATGAAACCGAATCCAAGTCTTCTAATGTCTTTGAAATTAGTCCCCATGTGATTAATTTCGGGACGAAATTTCTTAAAGTAGGGGAGACTGTAACATCCGCAATTTTTTTAAGTTAAAACCCAAAACCCGAACTCAATTTGAATTTTCATTATTAAATTGTTTTAATGGTTTTCATGGATTAAATACAACTTTTAATGTGAATTGTTTTTTTTAAATTACTTAAAACAACTTGTAATAATTTATGATTTATAAACAATTCTTTTTTATAAAATTTTAATGTGAATAATCATCTTACAATAAATAACTAAATGGAAGATCTTATTAAAATTTATTAATGAATTTTAATAAACTTATAAAGTTTATTTAGTAGTTATGATATTTTTATAAATAACTAAATTATATTATTAGTAGTTATGGATTTTTATTAATGAAATTAAGAAAATAAAATTAATTATAAAGACAACAACTTTATAAAAGTTTAGTAAATAATAATTTAATTTGTCATTTACATTAGTTTTTATAAGTCAAGGGTTTAACTTGTAAAATATGAAACTTTATTTTAAGTTAGTCATAAAATAATAAACTTGTAAAACCACAGGGACCAAAATTGTAATTATCATTTAAAACCTTCCCCTTGCCCGAAGGTCCGGCCGACTCGCCGACCAACCTCGGCTAATGCTCCGGCGAGGTCAAAAACCGCATAAAAACCTCCCAACTTTGAACCCAAATGATCCCAATCGGTTCACGAACGTGGTTTGAATTCAATGGCGATCTTTAATTGAGTTAATTAGCCGTTGCGAACACCAAACAAGTCGAGTAACCGTCGACTTTAAAACATTGAGCTGTTCAAGCAATTATGACTAATAATAATCCAATTAGTCGAAAATAAATTATTAGAGGTCCAAACAATTCCTTTAAATATTCATCGTATGAATCACGTCGTTTTAAATGGAGATTTCTTGAAACATTATAATCAATATGTTAAATGAATAATTATTTAAATAGTTATTTAAATATTTATTTAAATAATTAGTTATTGACCTTTTCATTTAACCATGTTATATATAATTATTTAATAAATTTATTCCTTAAATTTTGTTAGATTCTTGAAACTTATATAACAATATATTTCTATTATTCTTTATTTTGGGTTTTGATATTACAGGACCTTATAAAGATTATTTAATATGTTTAAAAACTTTATAAAATGACTCTAAATATTTTATTATTTTGCAAGTCATATAATTAAGTATTCAATAAATCATCTTTATCAATTTTAAATAATAAATTTCTAAATTAATTATCTCATTCAACACATTATATTTAATCCTTATTTATTTAAATAAATTAAATTATTAAATCATTCATTATCGCTCTTAATCTTAATAAAATTATTTCGTCTTTATTTAACCAAAACATAATCGTTTGTTTTATTTTACTTGATTTAATTAGTAAAACCCCCCAAATTTCAAATGAAACCCTAATTCATAGTTACTCTTTAATCATATCTTATTATAAACCTAAGACACAAAATCTTAGGTTGAGTCGTGAAGAAATCTTTGGAACCACATTTATCTCTTATAAATATCTAATGTGCATTCTATATCAAGTGAGTTCTTACTTTATTTCACACCTTTTGGGGTGAAACATGTAAATCTTATAAACTTACACTTGTAAACATCTTGATACTTGTAAATGCACATGCAATTCATCTTTACTTTTTGTCATGGTTATTTGTGTTATTGTAAGTCTTATATGAGATACATATTTTGTTTACAGTCATTAACTATTGCTAGTCAGGCGACGTCTTAGATCTTTGGCCTGACAAGCCTATTTGGTGCTAAAGTTGATGTATTGCCGACTCCTGATGACGTATGCTTGTTCATTATGGGAACCAAGTACACTTAGCCAATCTTATATACTTGTAATCAAGTCGAGGTTTGGTTGTAACTGTATGTGTTCTATAAGCTTGCTAACTCATAACCATGGACGTGAATTGCTACTTGTAACCCTTTTACATATATATACTTATGCGTGTGTTTAAACCATAGGAACTCACCAACTTTATAGTTGACCTTTTATTTTTAACATGTTTCAGGTTTCCTCCTTAAAGACCTTCTTGTGCTCATATAGGACTTGGACCTAGAATAATTGAAAGTCTTATGTTACTGTTTGTATCTTGATTGTTTTGTATTTACTTATTTGCCTTGTAATGTTTAATGAATAAAGACATTTAATATTATTTCAACTTTATTAGTTCCATGTGCTATGAGCAATCGTCTCCCATTCGTCCGCCCTGATGATTCTGCCGTCGGTCGGGGTGTGACAGATTGGTATCAGAGCCATGGTTATAAGGATTTAGGTTATTAGAAATGGAATAACCTAGACTATAACTAACTACCCTTACACATGAGTCCTCTCATGTATTTTATATGCTTAGATAGGATTTTATGTGCCTTATGTGTTATACTTGATTATGTGGTTATATGCCTTATATGCTTATTCTTATATTTGGAATCTTATCAAAGCACACGAACCTTACATCATATTCCAAGGCATTATGTGCCTAAATCAAATGGTTTTCAAATTGAACTTAAATAGTTATTCGTGGTTTTCAAGTCTCGTCAAAGTCTATGTCCTACAACTTGAACATGTAATGCTGGAAGAGTGGGATGCCTGTATCTTGAGGTGTTCTGTCTAGGCAAGGTATCCATATAAATCCAAATCAACCGATGGATCCGTTTACCTTACGTGGGAACCCTTGGGATGAGTGTCCGCTTATAGGTACACATGTCTTCATTAAAGTTGTAGTTGACTTAATGGTTTGATAAGTCAACGTAATGTTCTGGTTTGTAAACCGAACGTTACATTCGAAAACATCTTGTTATTTTGACTTGTTTCTTCATTGATTTTGTTCTCTTGAATCTTAAACTCTTTATCCCATTTCTCTTAATGACCCTTAAAAATCTTTCTAAACGTCTTCCCCTCAAAACCGCACTAATCCTGAAAATCTATACAATGATGCCCTCATTCTAAATTAAATCCTTATTCATAACAAACACGATTCTCGTATCAACTTTAAGCTAATAAAACTTTGAAACCTCAAAGCTATATTTAAACAACAATCGATCATCCTGAAACCCCGTAAAAGTTGTTTCATTGAGAAACCCTTATGAATTCCTTATCTCATTCAAAAGCATCTTGAACTTATCCCCAAGCTTTGTATCACACTAATACTTAGTGTTTCATTCATGGCAAAACCTTTCTAACCGTCTTGAGCCGTTTAAAAAAACAAACATTTATCAACTAAAAATTCTAAATTAATAATCTTGTACCGTTTGTCAAGAACACATGAATCATGAATCATGTATCATGAAATTGAACAAACTTAAGCGTGTCAAAACATCATAAGTAATCTTGTTGAATTTAAACGCTTTCAAGAGTTCACGCGAAAACATGAAACCGAATCCAAGTCTTCTAATGTCTTTGAAATTAGTCCCCATGTGATTAATTTCGGGACGAAATTTCTTAAAGTAGGGGAGACTGTAACATCCGCAATTTTTTTAAGTTAAAACCCAAAACCCGAACTCAATTTGAATTTTCATTATTAAATTGTTTTAATGGTTTTCATGGATTAAATACAACTTTTAATGTGAATTGTTTTTTTTAAATTACTTAAAACAACTTGTAATAATTTATGATTTATAAACAATTCTTTTTTATAAAATTTTAATGTGAATAATCATCTTACAATAAATAACTAAATGGAAGATCTTATTAAAATTTATTAATGAATTTTAATAAACTTATAAAGTTTATTTAGTAGTTATGATATTTTTATAAATAACTAAATTATTTATTAGTAGTTATGGATTTTTATTAATGAAATTAAAGAAAATAAAATTAATTATAAAGACAACAACTTTATAAAAGTTTAGTAAATAATAATTTAATTTGTCATTTACATTAGTTTTTATAAGTCAAGGGTTTAACTTGTAAAATATGAAACTTTATTTTAAGTTAGTCATAAAATAATAAACTTGTAAAACCACAGGGACCAAAATTGTAATTATCATTTAAAACCTTCCCCTTGCCCGAAGGTCCGGCCGACTCGCCGACCAACCTCGGCTAATGCTCCGGCGAGGTCAAAAACCGCATAAAAACCTCCCAACTTTGAACCCAAATGATCCCAATCGGTTCACGAACGTGGTTTGAATTCAATGGCGATCTTAATTGAGTTAATTAGCCGTTGCGAACACCAAACAAGTCGAGTAACCGTCGACTTTAAAACATTGAGCTGTTCAAGCAATTATGACTAATAATAATCCAATTAGTCGAAAATAAATTATTAGAGGTCCAAACAATTCCTTTAAATATTCATCGTATGAATCACGTCGTTTTAAATGGAGATTTCTTGAAACATTATAAATCAATATGTTAAATGAATAATTATTTAAATAGTTATTTAAATATTTATTTAAATAATTAGTTATTGACCTTTTCATTTAACCATGTTATATATAATTATTTAATAAATTATTCCTTAAATTTTGTTTAGATTCTTGAAACTTATATAACAATATAATTTCTATTATTCTTTATTTTGGGTTTTGATATTACAGGACCTTATAAGATTATTTAATATGTTTAAAAACTTTATAAAATGACTCTAAATAATTTTATTATTTTGCAAGTCATATAATTAAGTATTCAATAAATCATCTTTATCAATTTTAAATAATAAATTTCTAAATTAATTATCTCATTCAACACATTATATTAATCCTTATTTATTTAAATAAATTAAATTATTAAATCATTCATTATCGCTCTTAATCTTAATAAAATTATTTCGTCTTTATTTAACCAAAACATAATCGTTTGTTTTATTTTACTTGATTTAATTAGTAAAACCCCCCAAATTTCAAATGAAACCCTAATTCATAGTTACTCTTTAATCATATCTTATTATAAACCTAAGACACAAAATCTTAGGTTGAGTCGTGAAGAAATCTTTGGAACCACATTTATCTCTTATAAATATCTAATGTGCATTCTATATCAAGTGAGTTCTTACTTTATTTCACACCTTTTGGGGTGAAACATGTAAATCTTATAAACTTACACTTGTAAACATCTTGATACTTGTAAATGCACATGCAATTCATCTTTACTTTTTGTCATGGTTATTTGTGTTATTGTAAGTCTTATATGAGATACATATTTTGTTTACAGTCATTAACTATTGCTAGTCAGGCGACGTCTTAGATCTTTGGGCCTGACAAGCCTATTTGGTGCTAAAGTTGATGTATTGCCGACTCCTGATGACGTATGCTTGTTCATTATGGGAACCAAGTACACTTAGCCAATCTTATATACTTGTAATCAAGTCGAGGTTTGGTTGTAACTGTATGTGTTCTATAAGCTTGCTAACTCATAACCATGGACGTGAATTGCTACTTGTAACCCTTTTACATATATATACTTATGCGTGTGTTTAAACCATAGGAACTCACCAACTTTATAGTTGACCTTTTATTTTTAACATGTTTCAGGTTTCCTCCTTAAAGACCTTCTTGTGCTCATATAGGACTTGGACCTAGAATAATTGAAAGTCTTATGTTACTGTTTGTATCTTGATTGTTTTGTATTTACTTATTTGCCTTGTAATGTTTAATGAATAAAGACATTTAATATTATTTCAACTTTATTAGTTCCATGTGCTATGAGCAATCGTCTCCCATTCGTCCGCCCTGATGATTCTGCCGTCGGTCGGGGTGTGACATAGGTGTCAACTTTTAAACAACCTTGGTATCTCTAATGGATAGGTGGTGGTCTAGGGATGTGGCTAGGTGTTCTAGCCGATTAAGGTGTTAATCATCTCTTTAATCGGTTGGTTTAATTCCCTAATGAGCCGAGACTTGTGGCTTGGTTTTGGTTTTGGTGACAAGTTTTCTTGATGTTACCTTTGTATTGTGGTGTTTGGATAGGTTGTTTCTTATTTTATTTGATGTATGTTTGGTGCTATAATATTGAGGTGATTGATTAAATAATAGTTGGTAACAAGAATTTATACATATGAATACATGCACACGTAAATTTCATGCATGCATGCAAGCATGCATATGTACCACACACACACACACATACACACACACACACACACATATATATATATATATACATATATATACATATATACACACACACATTAAAACGCATATAATTCATAAAGGGTTAGTCAAATTATGGGTAATATGTATGAGGATCTTATTTATATATTAACTTGTCTAATCTTAATTTTAGGGTTGTCACATTCTCACATCGTAAAAATAATTTCGTCCCGAAATTTATTGGAGAGTAATTCCTAGAGTTGAGAAGAACTTATATGGTTACTGATTTCAAATAAATGGGGATACTTCCTTTTGATTTCATCTTATCTTTCCCATGTAAATTATGGTCCTTTTTTTGCATTCCACTTAATCTTTACTATAGGAATTCTATTCCTTCTTAATATTTTTAATTCTTTGTCTATAATGGCTATTGGTTCTTCTATAAAATGGAGTTTCTTATCTATCTTGACCTCTTAAATTGGCACTTTCGATGTCTTATCTGTTTGACATTTCTTTAGGTTGGATACGTGAAAAGTGTTGTTTACCTCACTTAATTCTTGAGGTAAATCTAATTTGTATGCTACAGGGCTAATTTTAGTAATGACTTCAAATGGGCCAATATACCTAGGGTTTAACTTACTCCGCTTTCCAAATCGGAAGATTCCTTTTGTGGGTGACACTTTTAGATATACTTTATCTCCGACTTGAAATTCCAATAGCTTTCTTCGTTCATAGCTCTTCTATCGATCACGGGCTGCTTTCAATTTATATTTTAATTTCAGTGATCTTATCAAATGTTTCCTGTACCAGTTCAGGGCCTGTAAGTTGTCTGTCTCTTATTTCATTCCAACACAAGGGTGATCTACACTTTCTTTCATACAAGGCTTCAAACGATTTGTTCTAATACTTGTATGGTAACTATTATTATAAAAAAAAATTCTATTAAAGATAAGTGTATATCCCAATTACCACCAAAGTCCAACACACAGGCTCACAACATATCTTCAAATGTTTGGATTGTTTTCTCACTTTGTTTGTCCGTTTGAGGATGGTATGCTATACTCATATTTATTTGAGTTCCTTAGGCTTTTTGGAAAGTTTGCTAGAACCTGGATGCAAATCTACTATCTATGTTTGATATAATTGAAATAGGTATTTCATGCCCGGACACAATCTCTTTCATGTAAATCCTTGCTAGCTTTTCTTTCTTACAGTCTTCTTTGATCGGCAAGAAATGTACTGACTTGTTTAACCTATCAACTATAACCCAATTGTGTCATATCCACTTGAAGTTCTTGGTAATTTGGTTACAAAATCCATGGTAATCTGGTTCCATTTCTATTCTGGAATTTCTTGTTGTTGCAAATATCCTGAAGGTTTTTAGTATTAAGCTTTTACTCTTAAACATGTATCACATTTTCTACAAATTCTCCGACTGATTTCTTCATGTTTGGCCACCAGTATTGGCTTCTTAAATCCTTGTACATTTTATTATTTCTTGGATGTATGAAATATCTTGACTTATGTGTTTCTTGTAGAATAATTTTTCTAAGTATAGCATTATCTGAAATCCAAATCCTTCCTTCAAATTTTAGGATTCTGACATTAATTCCAAATCTTTTATTTGTCCTTTTATTCTTAACTTATATTTTTTCCGAGCCTCCCGAATTTGATTTAATAAATCTTAGTGTAATTCTATTCTCATGGCACACACTCGTAGTGGCTTAGCTCTCTCCTTTTTACTTAGAGCATCAGCTACTATATTTGTTTTTCCTGGGTTGTATTTGATCTCATAGTCATAATCATTTAATAATTCTACCCATCTTCTTTGTCTTATGTTTAACATCTTTTGATCAAATATGCGTTGTAGGCTCTTATGATTTGTATATATTGTACATCTTATCCCGTATAGATAATGTCTCCAAATTTTAAGTGCAATACTACTGCTTCTAATTCTAAAGGTAGAATAATTCTTTTAACTTCCTTTGAGTTGTATGAATGCATAAGCAATTATCTTATCTTGCTGCATTAAAACACATCTAAATCCTTGATGTGATGTGTCACAGTATACTACAAAATTGTCTGTCTCTTTTGGTAATTTCATAATTTACTCAATGTTTTCAGAACCGGATCGGACGTCGAACCTGACGCCTTACTGGTTTAGTGGTCGGACCGGATTTAACTATATTTTAATTATATTTATATATGTAATTAAATATAAGTAATTTATATATGATTTATATATATATATATATTTTTTATAGTTATATATAAAACTTAACTATATTTCTATATCCGACGTACTAATTTATGGTTTAACACCCCGTTTTTACCCAATAAAATTAAAAAAAATACGAAAAGCGGTCCAAACGGGTCCGGTTTCCCAGTCCGACTAGCGGTTCAAGACGAATCGGCCGGTTCGACCGCTTGAAAACGATTCATACCAGACCGGACCGGACCAGCCACCGATTCGCGTTTGGACCGGCCGGTCCAATCCGGTCTCAACAACATTGAATTTACTTGTGATTGGATTCATTATCATAGTATTGGTCTCGGATTATTAGTTTATCTCATACTAGTATATAATAGAAAAGTTAGCGGCACAAAAGGAAATTCACACACTTTTGTAAGATACGCCCTTTCGCATCCCACCTTCACCCTCTGCCTTCACAAAAGCTCTTCCTCCGCATTACAGTCACCAAGGCACCGCCATTGAAGCCGGAGCCGTTACGACTCCCAAGGCACCTGCGTGAATAATTGATGCCATTAACCCCCGCTTTCCTCTTCTCCTCCATTCAATTGCTAGGTTACGCTAACGATTCCTCGAGCTCCATTCAATTGTTGACGTACAATGATAGTAATTACTCCTGATTCTATCACCCTACCCCCCACGTATATCTATAGCTGATGTGAACGAGGATGACCCACATCCCAGCGTATGTCGCCTTGATCAGGTACTATCTGCTTCACTTCATATCACGTGTTCTAATTAAAGAGAGGAACTATTAAGTTGATTTAATATGTCTGGGCATACTTATTTCATAAATCCATGAGTTTCTTGTTAGGGCTACTGTTTGATGATTTGGGAGTTGGGTGCTGAAGTTTATTATAGAAATTGCAGTTTGGATGTTAGTAATTTTATTTTCATTGAAGTTTGGGTGTTAGTTTTTTATGATCCACAATTATCTCACAGTCACTTCTGCGATCAAGGTCGTGTGCTCAAAGATGAGGAATTGCATGTGAGAATCTATACGTGAAGGTATAAAGTATATTGTATGTTGGTTTGTGTGTTAATTTTATAAAACGAATTTTGTTGATGGTTGATTGATAGCTTTGGTACAAAAAATGGAGAAAGAAAAGCTAGAGAAACAGAAACAAAAGTTAGGAGAGAAACAAAATGCATATAAGGAGATATATGAGAGTGTATTATAAATTTATAACATTTAATTAATCGTTTATTATTGCTGCATTCATGGTTATTGCTTTGATTCTTGTTTTGCTTATGTGGATACCCCATTTAAGTACAACAAATTTAGGATACTCGATATTAAATCTGTCATTCTGTATCAAGGTCTTACTACTAATCATTTTATTTTCTGGATTATTAGAAGCCATAGGGATAAAGAGACTTGTTAGCCAATATGGAAAGCTTTTTACAGATGAATAATTGTGAGTTTGAAAGTCTGACGCTAATGACATATTATAGTTATTATGTTATGTTTTCCAGCTACTGCGTATAGTTATTGCTTTTGATCAATATAGTCATTATTTGTTGTTAATAGATCTTTACAAGTTGCATACGTTCAGGTGTTGATTCACATTTTGACTCAATTAGGTACTGTTTTATATGAATGGATCAAATAAAAAGATTTAGCCAAGGAAAACGGGTCAAATGGGCCAAAATAGTCAAATGTGTTGAATGAAGAGACACTTAAATCATGGTAATTTGTTCAATATTAATGGGAAATAGGTCGGATTTAGATTAGGTTTTAAAGAGATTTTCAAGTGTTACTGCTAATTTAGTATATATTAAAGTTGTGGTTTAGTTGTACTGTTGATTGTCTATTACAAATATAGTGTGAGTTTAAACATATTCAAGTAGAGGATAATGGACTTTATGAGGAAATAAAATTTGTGCCTTAAATTCTTTGCTAGCAATTCTTCTTGTTTACATTTAGTTAGGTTCAAGTTTTATTAATTGTTTGAAAACATTCTACATTATTAAATTTGATAAAAGAAACTTGATTTAATACTATTATTAGAGTACACTCGTCACATGATCTTTAGTTGTTTTAGAGTTTCTATCAACCGATTGATTGTGAATTATGAATTTGGGTTGAAGTTATACCTTCTTGACTTTTACTACAATAAAGTATGCATTTACTATAGCTATTCCTTGATTTTTGTAATTTACGTAAGCGTTGATCCTGCATTTTATTAGCTTTCTGTTGCATCTAAATGTTTTTTTAGTGATGTAAATCATTTTCTATTAAGATTGAGGTTAACTAAAGATTTGTTGTTATCTGTTAAGTTATCCATTGCTTGGAAAGCATTGTCTCTATTGTTTATTAACTTGTTTACATCATATAATTGAATTAATGCTCCATCTTAGTTTGTTGATTTAGTGATTGTGATAAAGTCTTTATGTAATGCTTACTTTTGTTGTTTATTAATTGCTTCCATTTCATTTAGATGTTACAACAAAAACACAACAATCTAAAGGTTTGCAAAAGGTTAAAAAAGAAAAGAGTGGTTTGGTTTTGGTTGTAAGCCAAAGAGTTGAATTTTAAAAATATAATTATGTATAAGTGCATACATTATGTGATGTGATGAATGACCCAATATGGATGAAACAGGGAATTAAGTGATCGGTTAGGATAAGGATTATGGGTCAAATCAGCTTGGGCTAGAATAGATTGGGTATTGAGTCAAGAAATGTCACTCTTTTTACTATTGGAATCCCCTCTTTTTGATCTCATAGAGAATGATAAAAGCCCTTGGTTACGAACCCCTTCAACATCAGTTTCTTCTTCATGTTTTGAGATTTGGCCTGCAAGTGTAACATATGGGTTTAAACTTGTATATAGGGTCTCTCTATAAATTCTATTTTAGCTAAATGATATTATATTGGTTATCATGCTAAAATATAAACACAAGCAAACTCAAAAGCTGTGAAGAGATTAACAAAAGAAAATAACTTTAATAAAGAAGAAGATATGTGTACGAAAGATACTATAAAGAAAAGTTAATATATTATTCAATAGCCAAAAAATAACTTTAATAGCTACTCCTACCTAAAGAACCGATAAAAATATAACCTACTATTCCTCAATCTCAACGTAAACTACCAAAGGATTCGATCAAAGTCTTTTACCAATTCTAGCGACCTTATTATATACTAAATAACATAAAATAAAACCATAAATAATTGCTTTAGTCTTCTCCACCCATGCAATATAACGTGAAGTTTGATACAAGCTTATTCCATGCATTTCAAACATACTAATAAAACCAATTAAACCCAACATATCGTGGGACATTTAAAATAAAAGGCAGAATTTGATTCAATTAGTAGTCATTTATTTATTTATTGCAAAAGAATATATATGATGGATTTAGAGATATCTGCTTCACCAACCTTTTATTTTCATGTAAATTAGATATTGTTTGATGTGCTTTTAAGGTTTGATGCTAAGCAAATAATTTACTTTATATTGTGCAAAAAATAATGGCAAGATGACTCCAATCTGCAAGTCATGAATGTATGTTTTCCATATATTAATGTAGAATATAGGAAGGGTGTGTACGGATCGGTTTGGTTTGGTTGGGCCTAAATTGAAAACCAAAAACAATAAATCGGTTCTTGGGTTTTTAAAACCATTTGGTTTTGGTTTTTATTTTTCAATTCGGTTTTGTTTTTTTGATTTCACTTTGGTTTCACTTTCGGTGTTGGTTTTGAACTAATACTTTGTTAATCTTTAAAATTAATTTTACGTTTTTATAAATTATTTGGCATTTGAATTAATTACATTCAATAAAATTTATTAACAAACAATTTAATACAAATAATCTATATATTCATATAACACTAATATTTAAACAAATGAATACAATACAAACCAAGTTATATTGTAAAGCCAAATAGCCATGGTGGGTGTGAGGGAAGCTGAATACCTATTCGGTGCATAATCTAAGTCAAATATTCATTTTATCAATATCTAAGTTAAGTTATGAAGCTGAATGAGTATTATTAATTTCTAAGTAATGCATTGTTTCTTTAACCTTTAGGATAAGAATAATTATAGAGCTCAAGAAAAGATTTTAGAATCATCTTTTTATTTTATAAAGGAAAAAGGTGGATCTAGACTCAAGAGTAATTAACGTAGAACATAAACTTCTAAATAACTTCTAGTACCGATAAGAATGAGTTAAGGATTGTCATTTATGTATATATAAAAAAAACTACTTATAATTTAATTTTTAAGTGAGCTACAACACTTAACACTCTTGTGGAAGCTGGTCCTCCCTGCTATAATTTATAAGGTTCATTAAACACATTCTTTATATTATAGACATTAAATCATGATAAAAAGTTTGAATCTTTTTGTTAAATGTCTAATAGTATAATTTCTTGAACCAACTTTAGCCTAATTTAGTATGCTTCGAGTTAATTGTTTTTTTCACCTAATATATAGAGCAATTTTACTTCATAATGCATTGTCTCAAGAAATATACTATTAAAAGTAAATTGTATTCAATTAGTTATTATAGCTTATGAGTTATCTTTAAAAATAATGTGTGGATGCTACTAGATTTATCATTGTTGACATCACTTATAGAAAAATAGTAAATGTTTAGATGTTCTTGAAGGTTGAAGCTATGAGATCTGATTATGGGTTGATACTAAATTGATTTAATTACCAAATAGATTATGATTTGGATTTTACAAGTTGATTCCTAAGATTACCAATTGTAGTTGTAAGTTTCAAATAAAAGTTTAAAATCGATGGGTAGATATTATTTATAAGGACTGTTTGAAATTGAATCTTCAAAGGAATATGAGAACCATCAAGTTGAAGTGTATATAATGTATTGGGACTGAACATATAAGCTATAATCATATCTAAAGTGTGGTTGGTTATATACAATCCATTAGCCAGATGGAGATGCAAGATTATATATGACACTTTATTGAGTTCAAGGGCGATTCTCTTCTCCTTTGGTTAAGATCATATTTAAAGATCTTTAGTTTTATGAAATGTCATTACAATATGTAGATGCAGCGTTATTGGCAACCCACAATTGAAAACAATTAATAATTAGGGCTTGTTTTAAATAAATGATTTCGAAAGTTTGTTAATCCAATGCATTGTATCAAGCAACATTGTTTTTATAACACTTTGAGGATTAAAATGTGAATTAGGTTGTAGTTGAAGTTTGAGGCAGGTATATATGGTTTTGAATTGGTTGATATCATAACTTTGTTCCTACTCTACACCAACGTAAACACACACACACGACCCACATAACATAGTTTGAACCCTGAATCTCTAATTTGTTGACTAATTTGTTGTGAATCTCATCGATTTCATTCACACGGTGTCTATAAGGTAGCGTTTGGCATGCAGGAATGAATAAAGACATGTTTGGTTGGTAGAGGTAATGGGATTAACCATTACGTAGTTGATTTCATTCCTTCAAATTCATTCCATCCACTCCCCCTTCTTTTTTTTATTCCATATCTTTTTCAATCGTTAGTCACTAACACCACCCGCCACAACAACCACTACCGACCACCAAGATCGCTCGTCACCAGCAACCATCACTGGCCACCACCGCGGTCAGCCACCACTACACCGGGAACACTATCTCCTGACACCGCCACCGCTGCCGCCACTGGAAACCACTGAAGGCCACCACCACCGGCCACGGTCGGCGCCGAAAACCACCATCGGAAAACACCTTGAAGGCCACCGTTGCCGCCGGGAACCACCACCGCCATCTCAAGAAACCACCTACGAAGGCCACCACCGACATCGCAAGAAACCACTGCTGCCTCCGGAAACCACCTCCGGCTACCACCGTCGGGCATCACTGTCGCTAGAAACCGCCGCTGTCGGCCACCACTGCTACCGGAAACTGCCGCCAACGAAAACCACCGCCAGCCACCACCACCACTAGAAACCACCGCCGGTCACCACCGACACCGGAAACCACCGCCACAGGAAACTACAGTCGGCTACCACCGCCACCGGAAACCACCGCCGGCCACCACCGCCGCCGAAAACCACTGCCGGCCACCACCTCTGCTCGCCATCACCATCATAACTATTTTTACACTTCATTGTTTCGATTTTTGTACCTAACAAATAAAACAAATATATGATTCATTTATTACTAAAGGACAATCAAACGGAACAATGAAATGTAATGATTCATTTCATTCTCTTATCCATTTCATTCCTTTATTCATTCTATTTTTTCGTCCATTCCATTATCACATACCAAACATACCCTAAATGTTTATAGATTACAATTTGGTGTTTAGATATTAAATTTTAGTAATTTAAATGATTTAACTAGAGTTTTGTTGTTTATCGGCCATTCGTCATTTTATTAATTTTTTAAAACATCTATCTTATGTGCTAGAGATATAGAGAAGGTGCAATCTTTGTAGGGTGTGACATTGTTATTGGCGTTGCCGCTACGAGAGGCGTGGTGCTCCTTAGGGTCTTATTTTCACACCTAGGACCTTGCAAGCTTATGGAAATTACATCTACCATTTTCTCACTCAAAGAAAAACTTTAGTGATTCGGATTAAATCGATTATTTTAATTCTGGATTAAAAAAGTTTGAGTAACTTTATATTCGGATTAAAAAGCTTTAGCACCCGCCGCAACGCGCGGACATTTCTACTAGTATTTTGAGAAATGAAACGCTTTATGTGTTATTATTGTCATACAAGTATATCTCTACTACTTTATATGAGGATGTGTTATAATAAAATATATAAAACTAGAATTTTAAAGTTTTATTTATTTATTATAAATTTAAGTCTTTATATTTATTGTATTTTATTTTTATTTGTACTGACTACAAGTGTTAAAAAAGCCAAAAATAGAAAGAAATTAACCGAAAATCAAATCGTATCTGACAAAAGTCGAATCAAATTGCAATTTGGTTTTTACTTCGATTAATGGTTACACAAAATCTTGCCTATTCGGTTCGGTTATCTGTATAAACCGAATAATAAACAATTTAACAGGTTTAATCGAATAACTTGACCGAATAACTTGGTTTAAACGATTTAATTGGTTGAATTAGATTCGTTTAGCTTTATTTCAAATTATAAAAGATATTTTTAAAGTTTCTTATAACTTCAAAAGTTATTATATTAAATTTCATAGAATTTTTATTTTTAGAGATATTTTATATCGTTATACAAAAAGTGTATTTGAAACTTATTAAAAAGTGAATTTTTTTTGTAAAACTAAATTATTATTTTTTGGTAAAATATCAGAAGTTTTGAATTTAATTCTTATAAGAGGGGGAATATGATAAATAACAAAGGGACCTGTATATAGCCTAGCCCAAAAATTTATTTTCTATTAATGTAGATAACTCATTTGAACACTTTACATGATTTTTTATAAGTAAATAAATTATTTTATTAATATCATTAAGGTTCATTTATATAGTTATTGAAAACTAATATGCAAGGTTTTAAATACAAAATCAAATTTGTCAAACTCAGATCTTATTTATTGATAATAAGTATCTCAAAGTTACTTTAAATTTATAAAACTGGATTTGTAGGTGATAAACTTAAGGTACGAGAACTCCGGCGTTATAAAACTAACACTGGTATGATTTCTCTAAATGAGTTATGATATATCTATTTGTGAAACCTAAACAACGATATTGTAATCATGAATAGTTTTATTCCCATCCGGTGGCAGGGTACCACAACATCATAATAACATCATGTTATCAAAGTGCATCGTAAACAAACACTTTTTAGTGTAACACCAACTTATAAGTACGTAACAAATTAAACCGTAAATGTCAGACTACATTATGAACTTCACAACTTACTTGAATAATAACTAAATTGTTTTATAAACTATGATGTTATTCTAAGCTTTTGTGATTTCTTTTGTCCAATAACATATTTTTAATGATTACACGTGGGAGATTATTTAAAAAGTTTAAGTACTCATGTAAAATGTGTATGATTGTTCTAAAGGAATAAGTTGTTAGCTTATCTAATTATCAAATAGTATATTCCTATTAGTTCATAGATTTAATTTATATGCAATTTTTTTATCACAAAAACATTCATTTCAAGTACATTTAATATGTATTTTGTATTGTTATGTACATTAGATAGTTAATTACTAAAACATAGTAGTCAATAAATACCCACTACAATATTAGTAATAAAGTTTGATAGTTTTGACTTTTGAGGTCACCGGAAAACAAAAACAAATCTTGAATCGTATGGTTTAGAAAAAAAATTATTTTCCTAAAGTCTTGGGATTTTCTACCGTGGACACAAACAAAGTGGGATCTAAATCTTGTACAAAAAAGATTTTATTACAATCAGAGGGTCCACATTTAAGTCAAAACTGGACTAAACATTAATAAAGATATGTACATGTGCTATGGATTTTAGGCATATGGGCATTTCCCTACACCCTTGTTGCATGTTAAACACTTTAATACATGTGTGTAGCCTAGGATATATTCTTTTTTGATGAGAGCTTATCGTATGATTTATTTGTTATTATCACATGTGTATAACGTTACATACCACCTGGACATGTTCCCGTTCTGAAACATGGTGAATCATTAGTAGATTAGTAAAACAACTAAGATCTACTGTTGTTTTTGCTAACAAAACCAAAATACACAACGCATTTACTTTAGGGTCTTCATATATTCCTGCGGTAACAACGTCTTTGATCTTCATGTGAAGCTCTTTCTTCTTGCAAGTCGGCTGGCCGGCTAGAGAATGATTCAACCTTGCATCACCTTTTAATATTTCTGAAATGAGCATAATAAAAAAAATTAAGTTAAAGTGGATAAATAGTTGCTGTAGTACAGTGTATACATCTCAAATATACCTTGAATGCTTGGCATGGTGGTTTGTTAACCAAATAATATGGGATTGGAGAGGTAGCCCGTACCTATGACTACTATTTATGCATTAGGGAGTTAGTGTATAGTTATCGCTAACGTAGAAGTACCCATACGACTAAATTCAAGTTATTAGTTATTCGTATGTACGTGATTGTCGGGATATTAAGAGGTGGTAGGAGAAAAACGTATTGAAGAACTGAAACAAATCAAATTACAATTGAAAAAGTCACGATTGCTAGAGAATGACTGAAGGAAGCTCAAAGCCGATAGAAAATGTTTTCCAATCAACACGCATGAGCCTTAGAATTCAAATATCAAAATGGAAAACAAGTTGTTCTCGAGGTGTCGCATGGTGTATATGGAATCAGGATTACAAGAATATTAAGGCTTTGCTATATCGGCCCACTTGAGATTTTCAAAAGAATAGTTGTCCTCACTTCCTGCCGCCTAGCCTTTGTCACTTCAACTTTCTCACGTCCATAATGTCTTCCATGCGCCTGCTAAAAAGACGCAATTACCTCTTGCACATGCTTTAAAAGATCTTATTTTTATATATTATAAACCTTTGTTTAATATTTATAACTTGTCACACCCTTAGTCGGGAACATGGTGTGTGGTAGAAACATTTTATTACTACATCAAAGGGTTTTCTAAGGCGTGATAGCCTTGACGTTCTAAATGTGTGCTTCATTGAAGCTTCTCTACATGACATCCATTCATGTTTCAGTAAGCATCGTGTAGATGTTGATTTATCTTGTCTTCCTGTATATTAATTAGACTAAAATGTTATTTTCATCCCTGACGTTTATTAAATTTGTCATTTCAATCCAAAAACTTTTTTTTGTCATTTCAGTCACTGTGGTTTAACAAATGTTATCATTTCCATCCACTCCACTAACTTCGTTAAGTTCTCCCTGATTATTCAATTAAGACAAAGTTAATCAATTAAATATTCAATTAAAACTAAAAGAAAAATATGAAGCAACTAGTAAGACCGGACGCTTCAATTTAAAGTTTGATTAACGCTAACTAGTTTAAAAACCTGTCTACTGCACATGTTGTATGAAAAAATTAAATAACAGTTATTTAGTAGTAGTATAAATTAAAAAATAATTTTTTGAGATAAAACATGCTTAAAGTTACATATAATTAACCATTAAGTAATTAAACAATAACATCAATTTTTCAAAATTTCGTCTCTAAAAAAGTTTTTCTTTTAAAAAATATTGATTTTTTAACTCTCCAAAAAGATTATTAAAATGTTTGTGTTAAAAAACTTTATATTTCTTATAATTTGGTTTTAAAATGTTTTGTAGTAATTTTTATTAGGTTTGTGTAGTATCATAAAAAACCAAATTATTTTTAAAATTTTTAATAGTACTAATTTTTTTGGAGAGTTAAAATTTTTAATAGTACTAATTATTTTTAAATTTTTAATACAAACATTTAATAATTATTTTGGAGTTAAAAAATCAATATTATTAAAATCAAAACTTTTTTAAAGACAAAAGTTTGAAAAATTATTGTTATTGTTTAATTACTTAATGGTTAATTATATGTAACTTTAACCATATTTTATCTCAAAAAATTATTTTTAAATTTTTAATAGTACTAAATAATTATTATTTAATTTTTTCATACAACACATGTAGTAGATGAGTTTCTAAACTAGTTAGCGTTAATCAAAACTTTTAAATTGAAGTTTCTGGTCTTACTAGTTGTTTCATATTTTTCTTTTAGTTTTAATTGAATATTTTATTGATTAACTTTATTTTAATTGGACAATTAGGGTGCTAAAAGACTAAAATACACTCATATTTAATGGAGAGTTTAACGGAATTAGTGTAGTGGATGAAAATGACAACATTTGGTAAACCACAGTGACTGAAATAACAAAAAAAAAGTTTTTGGATTGAATGACAAATTCAATAAAACGTCATGGATGAAAATGACATTTTACTCAATTAATTAAGTATTTGTTTTATGTTTATCATGTATAATATGTAAGCTTGTCTTCCATATTCATATAAGGCCACAATCGCTTTTCAAAATACCAGTCTTCTTTGCTCATTTTCTTTGGATCAGAAGATGTTTAATATCTAGCGTTGATGGTACATGGTATGCAATAGGGGTGTGAAAAGTCAGTTATGGTCTCTTCCATAACCATAACCGTTTGGTCGGTTAAGGCTAGTCCCTTAACCTTTGGTTATGAGTCATGTTCAATTAGTTTTGATTATTTGCTTCAAGCTAATAATAACAAACATAAATCAAATGAATTTTTCAGTAATCTATATAAAATGATAGCACAACAATTAACAAAATGTGTATAATCAATAAGCATAAAATATTCTATAAGTTTTTACGTATTTATATCATTAAACATATATACATAAATATTAAGTAGATTTTAATGTTCGATAAATTTCTATATTACCAGTTATTCTTACAATAAATATATCATAGTACCATGTAACCAAACTATAAACGTAGAAAATCACATACCTTGTGCATATATCTTATGTTTAGGGTATCGGTTTGGTACGGTTAACACTCGGTTATTAGACACTCTTAACCATAACCATAACCGATATATTGGTTAATCACAAAACTTTAACCATAACCGTTGGTTAATTTCGGTTATTGGTTTATTCGGTTTGGTTATCGGTTGACAGTTAAGGTTTTTTAACCCCTAGTAGGCGATACAGGATTTGATACCGAGTCCTTTAGGGTTAGCATCTCTGGCCAACGAGGTGACAACTCAAATAGATAAGGACACATGGTTATGAGTTTAAGGGTCGTATTTGTTCACAATACTGGAAAACAAGAAATGAACAACACACAAAAATTCATCTTTGGGTAAGCATATGTAACCCATTCAGGAAAAGGGGCGCGTTCGGGATGACACGTTAATGTCGTTAGTTTTTTTGGGTGACTTGCCACATAACATTGTAGTGAAGCCAAGGCTTATGCAGTTATGCCATCAAAATGTAATGTGTTTGTGTGTTTTATATCTATTTTAATCAAAATAAATATGGTATTGGGTCGATCACTCGATCTAGTTAACAAATAATAAGTAACTTCATTGGGCCTTTGGGCTGCCACTTGATTGCTTGAAGTCCATGTATTAAGCATAAACAATCTCATGGTTTGTAGTTTGTACTTTGTAATCATGTTTCTACACCAACCTGAAATTGTGTGCAACTTATTACCACTTTAGGGTTCATAATCAAGTTATAAATCGAAATTGCAAGACAAATATGCCTATAAATACTGAAAATGTGTGACAGACTAGCAATGACACATTGTCACAAATTAATTTTACAAAAAACTTCTATAACGTGTTGTTAGCGATGAAAGAGAGGAAGAGAAAGAGAGAGAGATATCAAATCGTGCCAGATGGATAGAATTGTAAAATTGAAAATTTATGAATTTGTCACAAAATAGATTAAAAACTACTACAAAACTCCTAAGAAAAAAATTATTTTGAAAATTACGATAGAAGTTGGAAATGATATCTTACTACACATTGTAAAAAAAACATATCCAAAACTTCTTATCTGTGAAACCAACTACGTCGCTAATTTCATGTGTTCTGGATCATTAGGAACACCGGTTTCTATTATAATATTTCTTATAAGGGTAAAGCTATAACATCAAGAGTCCCCTTCAAGGTACTTTATTTTGTTGTGTTTGTTGTTTTTACATTCCAAGAATACAAATACCAAATTTTAGTATAAGATGAAGTTTAATAATAGAGACATATGATCTGGAATTATGACAATCATTTGTTTTTAATATTAAAGTTTAAGTAGTCACCTTAGGCTGAACGACACCAGTAACCTAAATCATAAGCATAAAAGGTTGGCCCAGTGTCGACATTGGGTGCCATATGATACATTACTGTATGATATTCATCCTCAATGGCTAACCCTAAAGCTATGAAGAAAGTCTCATTTTCCCTATTGTTAGTCATCCTAACTAAGTTTGTGAAAATAGGTGGGTCCGGTTATATAACTGGTCAATTAAAAAGATTCAATGTGATTTGGTCGGAACGAACCGATTAAAAAAGTTCCATTAATTGGTTCGGGTAAAAACAAATCATAACCAACTAATCAAAGATGTTATTATACCCTAAAAATCTATTAGATATTAGGTTTATACTATAAGCCCACGGACTCATTAGGTTAATGGTGGTTTACTTAGAATGTCTATATATTGTTACACACCCAACTTAGTAATGACAATTTAACAAAATTATCTAAAATCTAAAAAGGTATATGTAAGTATATAATATAAGAATAAAAAAAGATCATTTTGAACTAAAAGGATAAGAAACAGGAAATAAAAATAAGGTTACCTAGCACATCAACAATAATACATAACATCTCTTGTTTCAAAATGCAAAATAACTCTGATTGCTACTTTTTATGTATGATTATGATGTCATAGCCATGTCGTGTCACTTCGACTGAAAATCTAACAGTGTATGCGTGCATAGGTGTTGGTATAAAACACGACTAATTAAGGAGCTCATCAATGTTTAAGTTTTACCAGATTTCTTACAATTTCAAACACTGATACTTTAAGAATCAATATCTTATTTATTTTAGTTGTAATTTGAACACAGATTAACTTGTTATAAAACTCTCATATATTGAAAATTAATATGGTTTAGGTACAACTTTTTATGTTAAACATTAGTGAAAAGCACAAACCTATGATCCCATCAAATTTCCTACAATAATTGATCGAGACTACACATTAAAAGTAAGAATATAGATGCATGTGTCGATATTCCAATGGTTTTACTTTTTATAAAATGAGGTTGTTGGGAATTAGCTTATCAATTTCTTAAAATTAGAAAAGTTAGATACGTGTGCGGTTTCTTCAACTCATGCTCCATAAATTGCGCGATATATGCGACCTTAGATAGCCGGTCACATAACTTTGCGACAGTCTTTGTTTTGGTCGCTAGTTTTGCGACCATCTTTATTTCGGTTGCTATTTTGCGACCGTCTTTGTTTCGATCACAAATTTGGTGATCATATTTATCCAGTTTTCTAATAGTGAAAAGAAAACTTGCAGAAACTTTGAGTGAGAATCTACTCCTCCTATTACAACCCACTAACCGAGAATTAATATAAACAAATGTAACTCTAGCAAAATTATGTGTAATGGTTTGTTTAGTTAAAATGTTATCAAGACAAACATAATTTTAATAAAACCCATTTTAAATCAATTGTACTAGTTTTTGTTGATTAATTTCAACATAAACAAGATTTACGAAAATAGAACTTGTTAGAAGATTTGATCATGTTTTTTATTAATGCGCAAGTTATTATGGAGTTTCACCATTTTGGTATTCTTCATGTTCTTTATTTGCTCTTAAATTAGATTAGAGAATACGTAAGTGAGTGTGAAATCGGAAATTAAGAAGAATTAATCTCAAATGCCATTCATTGTATAGTTATTTTATTTGTAAGGATAATATCGTCCAACAAGATATTTTCATAGAGAGACTAAAGTGTAATTATTAATAAAGGTTTTGATTATTTATTGAATCATGATAATTAAACTAACTTACAAAATAGTCACAATACCTATAATTAATAATTTCCAACAATTACTAAATGATTGGTTCCAAAGCTAATGAAAAATGGGTGTGACTTAAATGTTTCCAAAGCCAACAACATTTCACTCTCGTTAAAGGCATTCTCATGTTTAATGGTAGTATTGTACTTTATTTAGAACAACCCATGTTTATCAAATACAAAACAGCTCTCAAAATAGGCCTCCCCACCGAACATGGGTCGAATCTAAGCCTGAAAATGTTCGCGTCGCCTAAACGGCCGTCATCGGCGGTAACCGTAACCGATCGCTCCTTGTGTCGTCGCCGACGATGTAAAATGGTCATCGAAATAGAGGAGCACCACCGAAATAGAGGAGCTGGTGCTGAAACCACAATTAGCACACAAGGGCTAATTAGAGATAACGGACATCGAAACAAAAGAGGAACATCGAAATACAGGAGGTGGCGTTCAAACCCTAGTAGGCACACGGGCTAATCGAATATGACAAAGGTGGAGGCTAATTGGACGTGACAGCTGAGGCGAGGCTTGTCGGAAATTAGCGGGGAGCTTGAGCCCTCCTATGGGGAGGCGGAGGGCGAAATCAAAATTTTTTTATGAGGGGCGAACTCAATATATATAATAATTATACACTACCGGGCGAAAAATTTACACTATCAATGAAAAAAGAGGGGTGTTGGGAGGCCCTTCGGCCCTTTAAATCATTTGCCTATGCCGGAAATGGAGGCCAAGAGGCAAACGCCTATACCCGACGGCAACCCCCCAACCCGACGACAACCCCCCAACCCGACGACAACCCCCCAACCCGACAACAACCCCCCAACCCGACGCAACCATCCTCGACGAGATTAGAGATGGCTCAACTGTTTTGGAGGCTTGAAAACGTAACAAAAATCCAGGCCTTCTTCTGAATATCATTCTTAAAAACCGTCCTCCTTTATCAGGACTTGTATATTCGAATTTAATTTCACATGACAAGCAACAAGTAACAGTTATATAGCTTCAAGAATCTAACTCTTAAATTCTAAACCAAGCTTAAAACAACAATTATTCAACAATAGTAACTATTCAACTATACAACTACTATTCAACAATACAAAAAATCAAATATTCAACAATAAGTCTAAACATTCAAAGCAAAACAAGTATAGAGGGATACAAAGTAGTTAAATAAAAATCTATGATTCAGGTATAATAAAGTCCTCTGGTATATTAGTATAATCGAACTTAAAAAACAATCAAATCGACTTGACGACTTCGATATGCCATATAACGGAATCGGCTATCGGGAGTCCAGACCTTTCATTGTTCAAGCATGGTGTAATGGATTAGAGCCGTTTCTTGTTTCCCTAACTAATGCCATCAATGCAAAGCCTTATGGCCTCATCTAGGGTTTCTTAGCCCACACAAGGAAAAAATAAAGACTAAAATTATTATTATTATATACATATATAAGACTATTTAAAATTTAGGGGCTCAAAGAAAGTGTGAGACTTAAAGCATTTGTTTTAGGGCTTGTCCTATTGATCACCCGCTATTGAGACAATGCACTGATAATAAAATCTCAACCCCTTAGTCTCTCTAGAAGAAAAAGAGCTCTTATATAGGTGCAAAAGGCAAAAGTTAACTTTAAGAAATCAATAATGCAGCGTTAGGTGCACCAAGCTCATATAATATTGTACCCGTTATTGTTCATTAAGTTCAAAATTATATATCTTAGGGGTTGTTTGTTTCGGTCTAATCCGGCTGACTGGCTGACTCGGTCACCTGGTCAGCCCGTTTGATACGCTTGAAATCAGATCTGACCGGGTCCTTTTGGTCTGACCCGGACCTGGATTTGAAACATGTTGACCAAGACCAAGGTGATGCTGGAGGTGGTGGCAGTGATGCTGGAGGTGGGTGGTGAGTGGAAGAGACGGTGAAGAAAATGGATGAAGATGAGATGTTTAGAGGTGATTTGGTTAAAAGTTATTTGGTTAAAGATGATTGATATATAAGATGATTTGCAAAAACGGTTTTTGAGTCAGTCAAATACCGAAACAAACAACCAAGTTTCAGTCAGACGCATACCCAGTCAAAACATCTTACTGGATCAGCTTCTGACTCAATCAGATCTTACTGAGTCAGTCTAATCAAACAGCCCCTTAGTATAATTTTCATTTTCCAAGACTAAAAGGAAAAAAAATTGATTACCCGAAATGTACGACTTACATCTTTGTTAAATTAGTCACCATTCTCTTGCTAGTTATTCAATTCGAACTTTCCAACTTTGAATACAATCATATTTAGTTAAAAGTATATTACAATTATTGTTCTTTTTTTAATCAAGTTATAAAATAAGTCTGTTTTTTTACAACAATAGTTTTTACCATTTGTTAGATATTTTTTTATGATTTCATACTTTATCATTAACATATGTTAAGTTTCAATCACCTTACAACATGTGCCTACACATGAAGCAGGACTATTCTTCTTGTTATTGCTGCTAAATAAACTTCCCTTATAATCTCATGGTTAGCAAGACAATGATGAGCCTTAAATTGATTGACCACTCACCACCACCATATATGGTGGCAAGTCGGTAACACCACCACCACAACACCCCATCACCACCATGTCGCTTATAATCGATGAACTTGTTATTGGACTTCAACCCACCAAACTCAGTTGCGTTGGTGAAGAAGATGAAAGGCTTCAAGGGACCAGAGCCCCCGCCAATATGAGGAAATTGTAATATTATATTAAACATGTGCCGGCAAATATATTCAGAATCATATCACCATCATCTGCTCATAAACTAGCCAAAACTCATAAAACAACATTAGCCCGACCTAGGGTTGGTGTTTGAGGTTTTATGACCTTAGATTTGTTCAATAATAGTGAGAGTTGCTTTAGAAACTAGTAGATTCGGTCGTTGTTAGGCTGTGATTGTAGAGATAGACTAGAGAGTGATAAGATAGTAGGATAACAGAAGAAAGAGAGCTGGAATCTAGGGTTTCTATATATTCTTTTAGTTCCTTATTAATATTGCTAAAGACTTTTAATCTTAATACAATTGCATAATTACTCTCTGTGTAGATAGTTACATAAATGACAAGAATAGTCCTTTAGTAATGAAAGGATCATATCACCCTTATATGCATTGCATATGATTTGAGTTAGCATAAAAACTTACCTCCGTTAGTTAAAGGATAGAAATCGTAAAATGATTTAAGATAAAAAGATGATTGGTGAAAGTCAAAAACGAAAATGGCCAATTCCATAATATGAACAAAACATTAAAGACAAAATTTGTAAATTACCCTTTAAATAAACGCAAGCAATCATTTGAATAATAGTAAAACAACATTTTAACGTGTTTTATGTTATAACCTAAATTAATAGGGTGTTTTATTTCAAATTTTAGAACCTAAAAGGAAAATTAGCATAAGATTTTGTAACTGAATGCAATTGTTTTATATTAATTGAAAGTTTAGTTGTTAAATATTAGTTATAAAGTGTTACTTGTGAAATATATAAAAGTTAAAAAGCTTGAAGTGAATAGTTTTGTTCGTATCAACTTATGAATTTTGGGCATGTTGGGTACCTTACATGTTTTTTAGGTTTGGGTCATTATTTGGGATCATATAAAATTTTCAAGTTTATATTTGGTTCCACCCGCAAACAAGTGAATACAACCCATTTAGCACCCGACGTATTTTGCTCACGTCAATAGAAAGATTAAATTGTATTTTTTGTACTTTAGGTTTACCTTAAATTTCATGTTCATCCTTTAATTAAGAAAATAACAATAAACGTTTTTTATATTTGTATTTTGTAGAAATTTAAGTTAATTTCTCATTGCGTTATTTAAGTGAGGGGTGGCCCAATGACGAACCCCTAAAACAAACACTTTAGGCCCTCGTTCTCTTAGGGGCCCAAATTTTAAACAATCTTTATATGTGTATAAAAAAGTTTTGAATTTTAGTTTTTTTGTTGTTTGGACTAAGAAACCCAAGAAAACGTCATAAGGCCTTGCATTAATAATAATTTTCTTATGGAACAACAAGGATGCAACATGAGCTTTTCTTTTGAAAATGTCAACAACAACAACATACTCGGTAAATCTCACCCATAACAAAACTATTAGTGGGGTCTAGGGAGGATAAATATATGCAAACGTTATCTCTATTCATAGGAATATATAGATTGTTTCCAGAGACACCCTCGGCTTAAGAAGAAACCCTAGATCAACACACAACAACAATATATACTATAGAAAGCTACATTTATACTAAACATAGGGGCATAATAAACATGTAAGACCATGAAATATAGTTAAGACATTGTCAATGAATAACTAGCAACATATATACATATAAAACACCAGTATCTTCTTGGACATGGATTCGAGATAGCCGATTACTTTATGGCATCTCGAAGTCAAGTCAATTCATCATCTGCAATTAACCAATTATGTCATACGAGTCTACTGTCTTTGATTTTCATCATCTGCTTGAAACATGTTTGAGTTCAACTATGATTCAACAATCATCCATTTATCTTATGCTTTGTTTCTCATGATCGAGTAGATTCCTGCTAATTTGATTGACACATGATTGATTTCTTGCCTATGGTAGTGTACAAGTTTGGAGTTCATCATCTACTCGACTACTCGAGTGCTCCTGTCTTTTGGGTATTATGTAATTTCTTTCTACTCCTACTTTTCAAATCTACTAAAATACTAAAGTAAACGAGTAAGTATTTATGTTTGATTAATTTGGATGTTTATCATACTAATACACCATAGGAATTTATTAAACCTAAATCAAAGATTTTTTAAGCAAATTGTAGGCAAAAAGAGAAAATTCATTATATAAGACAAAAAGATATCTATATATATGATTACTCCTATTGAAAACAATAGCACGTGACTTGTGAAAGACAAATCAAACTCGGCCCGACCCATAACCAAACCAAAAGGCTGTTGACAACCTTATACCGATTCATTAAAATTTCCAACTAAATAAGATAAAATCTATCAATGACTTAGCATTTATCTAAACTTATTTATCAATAATCTTTATAAACCATTAAAAATATATTTTCAATGAAAAAACCCTACATTTAACAACCGAGCTCTTAATAAAATAAGACTTAATTACACGGGTGATCCTTGTGGTTAGTCCCGATTTTACTTTTAGTTCCTAACTCTCTGAAATTACAAGGTTGGTCCAAAACTTTGCACAAACATAACAACGATGGTCCCTAAAACGGATGGACGTTAATTATTGTTGTTAAGTGCGTATGAAATGACAAAAATATCCCCTTTCACTTTTCTTCTTCTCTATCAACCACCACCCCCCACCACCTTCAACCACTATCACCACCAGTACGACAATACTACCTTCAACCACCACCACCCTCAATCTTCAACCACCACCATCTTTAGCCTTCAACCACCACCATCTTTAGCCTTCAACCACCACCACTTCCAACCTTCAATCCCCCACCACCCTCAACCTTCAACCACCTCCAACAACCTCCACATCCATCATCGACCATCCACTTTCGGCGACCCTTCGCCTCCGTAATTTCCTTTAGATCTAATCGTTATTAATGCGATTCAGATCTGCTCAACTTCTCTTTTCAACCATCACCATAAACATCTCCACCTCTAGGGATGGTGGGTTTCGTTGCAGCGGTAGGCCGTCGGAGTTGGAGGGTTGCCGAAATCAATTGGAGAAGACAATGATACAAGGGAATTTTAGTTATTTATAAGATATTAACCGAAAAACTTAACATCCGTCCATTTCAATGACCATCGTTGTTACGTTTGTGCAAAATTTTAAAACAATCTTATGATTTCAAAGAGTTAAAAACTAAAAATAAAATCAAAACAAACTACAAAAACCACCCGTTAAATTAAATCATAAAAATAATTAAAATCTATCAAACAACATCTGAATTCTTAAGACCTATTTATATTCCTCACCCTTCACTGGACCAATATTAAAAATAAAATATCTTCCGCCGGTCATGTGGCTATAAAGTTAAAACGAAAAGGTTCAGTAAGCACTACCTCCACCACCCCCTCCTTACTCTTACACTCGCAGATATCCGATTATCCGCTGCGCCGTACACGGTGTTGCAAAATGGACGACTTTCTGAAGGACTTCGATGTTCCGGCGAAATATCCGTCGGAAGCCGCCTTGAAGAGGTGGCGCGACGCCGTCTCCCTCGTCAGAAACCGTCGCCGGAGATTCCGTCATGTCGCTGACCTCGAAAAACGATCCATTCACAAGAATCGACTCAGCAAAATCAAGGTTCGAATCCCTAACTTTTGAATACTGTAGTTGCTGATTGTTGTGTTACTGTAATCTTCGTCGTTGATTTTGAGTTTTGAATCGTGTGTTTTGTCGATGGAATCGGAATGTCAGGGGTTATGAATTCGTATCGTTTGTAGGTTGACGATTGAGTTTTTGATTTGGTGTGGCTTTTTGTCATTTGGTTTGAAGTTTGTAGATTAAGAATCTGAGAATTCACTTTACGAATTTTGATTTTGCGAACGTTCTTTTGTTTTGAGTTTTTTTTTTCATTACATTTTTGGTTTAGTGTGAGACGTAAAGTCGGAATGAGATGAAGATAATAAAATCTGTTGTTACAAGTGGTTGGAAATATATTGCCTTGAAAAATACGATTTATTTTCAACTTTTATATTTCAAAAATTTCGGCTAACATTAGATGAACAAGACTCATCGTATTATGGCGTTTACGATTGATAACACATTTTCATTCTTTATCGTTATATTAAAAATCATTATTTTTTAGCTTTTATTTTAAAGTAAATAATATTTTTTATACATTTATAATTATATTTTAAAAATATTAAAAAATTTATAAAGAATGTATTTTGTTGAGAAAACACAATAAAATCCCTAAAAATTTTCTACTTATTTTACTCATAATTACTTACAATCATTTTCATAATATAAGATACTCACTCATGTATATATAACAAACGGACTATGAAGTATGAACCCTCTTATGGAGGGCAATCACTCTCATGTTTTAAATATTATTTTTTTATTACACTAAAATTATAAAAAAACTTACTCATATAAATATAAAAGACGTTCCTTAAATATAACTATATATTACTCACAATTATGTTTTAAAATATAAAAACATACTCATTTAAATATAAAAAACCTACCATAAATGCTCTTATATGATAAAATATTACAATACAATTTTATTAGACGTAAGTAAAATATAAATATTATGAATATTAGTAGGAGGCATGAGATTCAATGTGACACCCCTGTCCCACATTGAAAACCATAATTTGTGTGTAATTGTGCGTGATAAAGGGTGTGATGGCCATTTTGTGGGTGTGACTTTAAGCTTTTGATTTTTAAAATTTTCTCACTAAGCACAAGATTACACTTCAAAATATCTTTTCAACGAAATCTTACGGTCACACAAAATAATTATACCTTTCGAATGTTACAATAATCAATCACTACGTACATGGCAACTGAGTAACACTATTTACTTCATTTTCTATTTTTTATTTTTTTATTATTTTATCAATACCACTAACTCATACGAGTACTCTATTTTTCACTCTTCTTGTGACAATTTTTGTCATCGTGGGAACCAAGGTTGCATTGTCATCATTCTGTATTATAATTTTCGTTTTTTATATTTATTGTAAAATGTTAGTTTTATTGTATGTGATACGATGCTTTCTAAGCATTTTGTGTGCAAGTATTTTTATATAAGATAATTTGACTTTTCATGAAATAAGGTCATGACTCATGAGTTCAAAACTTGTATTTTCTAAAAAGAATTAGAATATTAATATAATTTTTATTATTTGTAATATTGTTCTTAGACTTTTTTATTGGAGACTCCCTATAAATTCTACCTTAACATCAATAGCAACGTTTTTAAATTGACCAGAGAGCAGACACAGTTTTATCGGTTATGTGTCGGAACAATAGATAGAACGAATGGTGTCATGTATAACAGAAATATGTTTAATTTATATAAAATATGAAAATACTATTTGTTTGATTGTTTGAATGTGAATTTGCATTTAACAAAATAAGAAGACTTATGTAGACATAATATGAATATTGTATTGTTAAATTAAAAAGAAAGTATATTTTAAAAAGAAAAATAAAATGTTTAAATTTAGAATATGATCCAATAGACAAGTTCAGTTCATTTGATTCATCTGTCCGACCGGTAACCGAATGACTTTAGAAAAAAAACCCAAATAAGTGAAATTAAACCACCTGCTATCGGTTTCCGGTTAAACCAGCCGGTGTGAACCGTTTATTAAAAAACATTGATTATTAGTAGTATCATATTTTTTTTCGGCAAAATGCTTTGAATTTACGCGCAAATTTCCATAGGGAGATTGTGGGCTGCCACACCGGTTGGTTCAGATATTGATAAAGTAAAAAATATATATTCTTTTTGTTAACAAACACTTTTATGTTATCAAAGTTCCGTTATGAATAAAACATTTCAAAGGTAAAAAGTATATTCTATTCGTACGTTTTAGTTTACAAAAAATTGATACGGAACATATTATAATAAATTAATAACTAGACACTAAAATGAAAAGTTTAAAAAAACTATTTAATAGATTATATATCTTAAAGGTCATAGGAGAAGATAATAACACTTTAGATGTAGACATAAAAATGTGAAAGAAACATCATGTTTAATTAGACGCGTTATATTGGACGGACGGTGCAAAGGATTTTCAGTTGCTTCAAAAGATTTCAACGACTTTTTTCTCCATTATTTTCAGAAAACATAGTTAGTATTTCTTTCTATTTTTTACATTTAGTTATAAATTTAGAGTATTATCTGATTTATCAAAAATATATCAAATTTATAGTACTTGATTCATGTTAAAATTATATATTATCTTTACCAGGATATTATTCTGTTTTAGTCGTGACATGTGTTTTATCCAAATGATATAATTGGGCCTTCTTCGATAATTTTATTGTTAAATTTTGAAAATGGGAAGATATGATTACATTTATGCACCGTCCAACACGTTCAACAGGCAAGAAATTCGTTATTTTCCAGAAATAGAAAAGTGTCGACCCTTGTACGTGTCGAAAGGGCAACCTTGATCTTTAACGTGATTGACAATAGAGATCCTTCATGTTTGATTAATATGTAATATTCACTATTACAACAAAATATGTGAATAATGTGTAGTTTCATACTTTTATTTAAGACTACCATCTTTGAATCACCTGATGACTTCTCTAATTTAGAAATCTCATTAAGATTACATTATATTTTAACTGCATTTTGTAATCATGGCTGAATTTTCAAGAAACTAACAGGTTGATTAGATGATTTTTTTCACTTGATATATCAGATGCATGTTCATTCAAATGATGTAATGTGTCAAAATAGGTCACCCTTGGGGAACTTTCCAGCTTATGACGAGTCTAAATGGGTTGACACCACGGACATTAGCCACCGTCACCATTAACCGCTTTTGTAACAAGTTTACAAGCATCGTGTTGACCTTGCTCTGACCCAACCCATTTTGACCCTAACCGGTTATAGTTTTAACAGTAAGTTGATGTCTTTGAACTTATGAGAGGGGGCCACTAAAGTTTATCAAACATGGTACAACTAAAAGCTTTGCATATTTTAAATTTATAAAAAAGTTCAACATTTCAATAAGATTAGTCATTGACAATCCCTGGGGACAAACTTGCTACCCACAACTCCACAAGGCGAAAGCATGAGGTGAAAGTAATAACCATGGTCACAAAAGTAAGTTTTAAAAGACAAAATTCAAAAGTTGAGGGTTTAATTGAGTATAACTACAAGCTTCAAGGTTATTTTTGCATTTGGAAAATATTTCTGAGATCCAGACAGATATACGATAACAAGGAAATTTCATCGAACTTTCCTCCGGTTGTATGGGTCTATGGGGCATTGGGACATCTCACCGAAGGTTAAGTTGGCCCACCTTTCGTGGTCCTATTAAAAATGAAACGTACGGTATCTTTATAGTCAGAAATAAATAAATATCTTTTATTTATCCATTGCTTACATGAGTTCAACTAATGTACACAAGTATTTAGCCATAAGCTAATGTATATCCAGTGATGATAATACTAATAATAATTATAAGTCTTACTAAATGTTGTGCACTATAAACACTAAATTTCTCATTTAAAGATATTGTTTTTACTTTTTAAGTTTTTAACATATTTTGTTCATTTATAACTTGTAAAATTTAACACTATATTACATTTTAAATATACCGTTGCGACGTCTTTATTTTTATATACGTTTTTGGTGTAAGTTTGGGTTGAAACAACACTCATCAAATATAATATATTTTTTATTTATTAACCTTACATTTGTATACAATGTTGTTACGTGCTTTTTTATTTATATTTCGATATAAGTTTTAGAGTTAATTACACAAATAGTCCTTGTTAAACTTAACTCTAATGTGAATTCTTCTTATTCTTCTTCCTCATTACTTTAATGCTATATTGTTTTGATATTTACAACCTCAGTGTTTACAATTAACTTGATTATTATTATTATTATTATTATTATTATTATTATTATTATTATTATTATTATTATTATTATTATTATTAAGTGATATTATTAAGTTATTATCAATGTTATTATCATTATAATAATAATTATAGTTATCATTACCAACGAGCTTGTAGCTTAGATGTATCAAAGTGTGTAGAATAGGTGTTTCTTCTTAAGTGGTTGAGGTTTCAAGTCCCATGGTGGACAAATGCCGTAAATTTTGGTGTTGAATTAGACTTTAGAGGATGTGTGAGTTAGTCGTTCTAAAACAATTCAGTTGCGCATTTACATATTGACCATCATTGATTAGAACATTTTAGAATTAACCCATCAACTACTACAAACTTGTTATTTCATAACACAAAGCTTGAACTTCTTGTATGCTAACATACCCTAAAATAGTTTATATCGGACCCTAATATGTGTTGGTAATTTTAGTGTCATTAATTTAGTGATTTTAGTTAATTCTGATTTACTTAAGACTAAAAGAGAAATTACGATATGAGTTAGGAAGTGTGGGGTTCACGCTCGGGTTTCAATATGGACAATGCTCTAGGGAGGGGTCCACAGGGGTTGAGCTTGTGGTTGGGGGTTTTGCTATCCAGCCAAATAAGCGGTTTGTGGACAAAAATTCAATTACCTTATTTTAAACCCGGTGGTATGATCAATAGCAACTTGTGCTATCAATAACAATTATGCTAGCAAAGATAACTACGAGTAGTCAGTAGTGGTAACTAGTGATGTCAGTAGTAACTGTGATTATCAGTTGCTTTAGCTATCAGTAGGCAATAGCAACTTCAACAATCAACAATAATCCAGTTACTATTGATAGTTCAATAATGAGCAGTAACTAAGTTGCCGCTAAAGTTTTTTTTTGCTATTGCTTATGGTACCTCAATAATTGTCTATAATTTTAACCGGAAACTAACATGCTATTTCACAAAGGGTTGTGTTGTTTCAACAAAACGTTTTGATTGTCCCGCACAACTATAAAATGCAATTCTTTGGTCATTTTTTAGCACACGTTTGTGGAAGATAATTTATCACACCTGTTCTTGTTTCTCTTTGAATTATTTAGTTGAGATTTTGAGTACATTCAAAATACCTCAACTTGAAAATGAATATACACGATTCACAGTGATGTCAAGGGCTATCTCAAATTTTAAAACCTACAAAATGAACCTCTTAATGCATCTACTTAGAAATAAGATTAAATGCTAAGAGATCACTTTATCATGTAGTTTTCTTAGAGGTAACAATTATGTGGGTTGGGTTGGCTGTATACTTTTGTCAAAATGGGTTTGGCTTGAACAATCATTTTGTGTGGTGCATAACAGACTCGATTGGTTGATCGACTAATATTTTTTGTCCATTTTTTGAATTATATTAGAAACGATGAACAGTTAAGTTTGATTAGAAAATAAAAACTATTATAATAATCTAAATGTTCAAGCTAGCTGATTTATGAGGTTCTATATGTTAAAAACAGACTCTGGATGACTTTCACCTCATTTGAACTATTCTAGCATTTCTTACAAGTCATCGATATCTTACTGAACCTAGAAAAGTTACACCAGGAACTCAAATTTGAAGCTGAAGTTGATTAAGATGTAGTATGCATGTGTTTGCACACTACATGCATACCAGCTAAAAATCTACTTGGCCAGCAAAACTTATTTTCGATCAGAAGAAAATTTAATCACTTTTTTTCACCTTTTGCAGGAAGATCTTCGTGTTACTTTTATTGCCATGAGGGCAGCACTGCGCTTTATGGATGGTATGCTGTTTTAAAGCACAAACACCCTATAAATCCTTGAACATCTACATTCCTATTTAAATTTTATTCTTCTTTATTCATTGTTCATCATGCACACTTGAATCCCATATCAACAGCTGCAGCTTTCCATCGAAACACTCAAGAAAATAACCAGCCAAGTGATGTGAAAGTCTCAGAATTCAGCAAAAATCCAGATACTCTTGCCTCCATGGTTCATAATTATGACATGAAGACCTTGCAGGCCCTTAATGGAGCTGATGGAATAGCAGAAGCATTGAATGTATCAGTTAATGAAGGAGTGAAATCCAGTGAATTGTCTACTAGACAAGAGACATATGGTGTCAACAAATATACCGAAAAGCCTTCCAAGAGCTTTTTTATGTTCATATGGGACGCCCTTCATGATCTAACACTTGTGATCCTTATAGTTTGTGCCATTGTTTCAATTGGTGTGGGACTTGCAACCGAAGGCTGGCCAGATGGAATATATGACGGGTTGGGAATTTTACTAAGTATTCTTTTAGTAGTCACTGTAACTGCTGTGAGTGACTACAAACAATCCTTACAATTTAAAGATCTTGACAAAGAGAAAAAGAAGATTTCAACTCATGTTACAAGAGATGGGTGCAGAAAGAAGGTCTCCATTTATGACTTAGTTGTTGGTGATATTGTCCACTTGTCAATCGGCGATCAAGTACCAGCTGATGGGATATTCATATCAGGATACAACTTGTTAATTGATGAATCTAGCTTAACTGGTGAAAGTGATTATGTTCATATCGATGAGAATAAACCTTTCCTGCTTGCAGGAACCAAAGTGCAAGATGGGTCAGCTAAAATGATTGTTACAGCTGTGGGGATGAAAACCGAATGGGGAAGATTAATGGAAACACTAAGTGAAGAAGGAGAAGACGAGACTCCATTACAAGTCAAACTAAATGGTGTTGCTACAATCATCGGCAAAGTTGGGTTGGTGTTTGCTGTGTTGACCTTTCTTGTGTTGACCGTGAGGTTTCTTGTGGAAAAAGCAATGCGTAACGAGTTGTCAAGTTGGTCATCGAGTGATGCTTTGAGTATGTTGGATTACTTTGCCACTGCAGTAACTATTATAGTTGTTGCAGTCCCTGAAGGATTACCTCTGGCTGTTACATTGAGTCTTGCATTTGCAATGAAGAAGCTAATGGATGATAAGGCACTTGTAAGGCACCTTTCTGCTTGTGAGACAATGGGTTCATCCACTTGCATTTGCACGGATAAAACAGGAACTTTAACTACAAATCATATGGTTGTTGTCAAAATTTGGGTATCTGGTGAAACAAAAGATGTTAGAGACAGTGCAGGTCAGGTTTTACCTTCCAAATTATCAGAAAGCGTATCAACGGTTCTTTTGCAAGGTATATTCGAATGTACAGGTTCTGAGGTTGTCAAGGACAAAAATGGAAAAACTTCTATATTGGGTACCCCTACAGAATCAGCAATAGTACAATACGGGCTGGATATGGGTGGTGATTTTGATGCCATACGCAACGAGATTAAAATACTAAAAATGGAGCCTTTTAATTCTGCCAAGAAGAAAATGTCTGTGCTTGTAGCTCTCCCTGATGGTCAAGCACGTGCCTTTTGCAAAGGTGCATCAGAAATAGTGTTAGGATTATGCGACAAGATTATTGATGGCAGTGGAGAAACAGTACCCTTGTCGAAAGAGAAAATAGAAGTTATTACTGATGTTATTGAGGACTTTGCAAAAGATGCTTTGAGAACTCTTTGTTTGGCTTATATGGATGTTGAAGGTGGTTTTGATTGTGGAAACATACCTGAAAGTGGCTATACATTGATGGCCGTTGTTGGTATCAAAGATCCACTTAGACCTGGGGTAAAGGAGGCTGTTGAAACTTGTTTAGCTGCTGGTATAACTGTTCGTATGGTTACTGGTGATAACATCATTACAGCTAAAGCCATTGCGAAGGAATGTGGGATACTTACCGAACATGGCTTGGCCATTGAAGGTCCTGAGTTCCGAACCAAAACTACTGTTGAGTTGAATGAAATAGCTCCTAAAATTCAGGTATCACGTTGCTATTCCATTATTCCGCATGTAAAAAGAGAAACTAGTGGAAAATGAGTGGGTTTGGGTTGATAGTACTGATTGAAATGGGCCTGCTTGAATTTTCGATTTGCCATTTGAGACAAAAGACGCCCCATTTATAACTAACTGCTTGAACTGTGTTTCTATGTTTACAGGTAATGGCTAGATCATCACCAACAGACAAGTATGATCTTGTAAAGCATTTGAGAGGAATGTTTGAAGTTGTTGCGGTCACAGGTGATGGCACAAATGATGCCCCTGCTTTGCATGAATCAGATATTGGATTTGCGATGGGGATAGCAGGAACTGAGGTTTGTTTTGGGGGACATTTTATGTACTTTTTACCTAAACCTTGAAATATGTACTGTATGCTGCAATTGCAGGTTGCAAAAGAACAAGCTGATGTTATTGTGATGGATGACGATTTTGCAACAATTGTAAAAGTAGCCAAATGGGGACGTGCGGTCTACATTAATATTCAAAAGTTCGTACAGTTCCAGTTAACTGTGAATATTGTTGCTCTTATGATCAACTTTGTTTCTGCATGCATTACAGGTATGTTGTCTCTAACAATATACTTCTGGCAATTATTCACAGTATGTTCAATTAACGCTTTTAAAACCCCAGGGTCTGCCCCTCTTACTGCTGTGCAACTGCTCTGGGTCAATCTGATCATGGACACTCTGGGTGCCCTAGCACTTGCTACTGAACCACCAAACGATGCTCTGATGCAACGACCTCCTGTTAAGCGCACTGACAGTTTCATTACAAAGACGATGTGGAGGAACATCATGGGTCAAAGTATATACCAAATGGCTGTCCTATTTGTTCTCAATTTCACCGGGAAGTCAATTTTGAATTTGCAAGGAGAGAACGCAACGGCTGTCCTCAACACTTTCATATTCAACACTTTTGTATTCTGTCAGGTAACACTTGCGCAACTCCTAATAACCACGTGATCACATATGCAAATCTTTTATTAAACCCGTGTATGTTTTTGCAGGTTTTTAATGAAATAAACAGCCGTGACATGCACAAGATAAACATTTTTCATGGCATGTTTAACAGTTGGATCTTCATGGCCGTCATGATCGCGACTGTTGTATTTCAAGTAATCATAATTGAGTTTCTTGGCACTTTTGCAAGCACTGTGCCTCTAGACTGGCAACTATGGTTACTAAGCATTGTGATTGGATTGGTGAGCATGCCAATTGCAGTTGTTTTGAAGTGCATTCCTGTTGAGAATACTGTCAAACAACATGATGGCTATGATAGGCTGTCTCCTGGCCCAGAACAAGTTTGAACGAACATATTTTTGCAGTTCCCCTGCTAACAGGTTTCAGGAGATTTTGGGAATAATATGAAAACTCAAATGGTACAGTTTAATCAGCTTTGTTATACGGGCTTTTCTGGTGCTCATATTCTTGAACATTTAAGAGTATTTTCTCTTTTCTTAGTTGTATTGTTGAAAACTTAGAAATGAAACTTTTTAAGTTTTATTTTTATCCAAATAATGTTGAAGTTCTTTATCTAAAGGATTTTGGATTGTTTTGCTACATTTAAACTTTAAAGAGTATCTCTTGGTTTAGAAAACACGAAATGCTCTGAGTTCTATTTAGGTCCCGAAAGGAGAGGTGTGAAGTGAGAGCTTCACATATGCCAAATGTTGCTCTATGTACAACCAAAAGTTGCATCTCTCTAATCATTCATCAAGTAAATCACTCATAACCTCTTCATTCCCAAAGTCTGATTTTTTGCAAATCAACCTCCTAAGGTATATATTTCATAAAACTCATGAGCATAAGCCTAAATTTGACGTACAAGTATATATAGCACCGCCTCAAGATCCTAAGGCGCTTTGGTTTCTGGCTCCATCACCTCATGCCACATGTACACAACCAAGTTATGCTACTGTGTTTATGTTATTTGTTAAGTAATTGATTTAGTCCCTAATATATAGATTAGGAGATATAGTAATACAATAGTACGAAAGTATCATTCCAATAACATGGACAAACTATGGAACAATATAAAGTTCGAGACGGTCCAATATACTGCTAACAATTACACATCACAAACGGAGTCAAAATGAAATCTTACATATGAGAAAGCAGAAGCTGCGTGTAAAAACTCTCTTATGCTTGTAAAACCAAGGACTCGTGTTGCTTCAAAATATGACACAAAAATATACTCGCCTTCCTTCATTTCTAATCACATTGAGAACTAACCACTTGCTGCTAATATATTGTTCATAGAAAAGGTGACTGCAAATATCATTGGTATCTCCTCTTGGCTTCTCCATAAGCAACCACCCCCATAACTGTCATCGAGTAACCAGCTATGCCTACAAATGTTACGGGGTTTCTGAAAAGGAGTATCGAGATGACAACGGCTACAGCCCCTTTGGCATTCCCGAGTACCTAATCAAGTTCATCATTGTTTATCAAGTTCAATTCGAAGACAAATATGATGTTTTGGTAAACTGTTTGACTTTTCAGGTAAAAGTGTCAAACCAACTAACTATTCATATTCAATTCGAATAAGATCTCACACGTTTTGTAGAAAGTTGTGGTAATGCGTCAAGATGTATAACAAAAGTTGCAGATTGAAGAACGTAACTCACAGATTTTCAATATCGTGGAATTTGTAAGTACTAGATTTGACCTCCAAATGTCAAATTGCATATCTTTTTCATTGAATTAAAGGGGTATCAGCTTTTAACTTTTGATAATAAAAAATAAAGTGGCAACCAATTCAAATTGCAATTATTAAAGTTAAAACTGGAAATTTCAACTCATTTATATTGCAAAATGATCATTTCAGGTTTTATGTTTGTTAGACAACAGGTCAAACTATTAAAATATAACGAATAGCTATAGCTATAAAGGAAACATGTCAATTAGCCTAAAAGGGTCAAAATCAACTTTAAAGTGTATTAATATGTTCACAACATCCAAATAATTTTCTTCAGAAAATTAGATTATCGCTTTTAAGCAAAAAACATTTCATAACCATATTTCTATATGTAATACTTTATAACATAAGAACTTATAAAAAATGTGTTTATGTGCCCAAGCTGACCCGTCTCAACACAAGCTTGAAATTCACTTGTTTTGACACATTACCTAACCTACCCATTCGACCCAAATTACCACCTCTGATATAGAGTAGGTATAAAAAAGAACCAATGGTGAGAGACAGACCTGGAGTGTCAACGCACTAGTGTTCTTAGTCACCAAGAAGTTGGTCAAGTTGGCTGCATAAGCCATAGTTGAATTAACCAAAAGCAGCACCCACATGAATCTATGTTGCAACGCTAGAGAGACGGTAACATCTAACACATCCGGTTCCATTACCAGTGCAGCAGGCAATAAAACAACAATAGCAACAGGAGACATATATAGCAACAGATTCATGGAATTCAATTTCTCCCTGCAAACATCACATGCTAACTATTATGAACTCATATACTACTGACATCACGTTTGTACAGTCAATGTATTACATGAGTGGGAAATGAATTACCCCTCGGATGAAAGTAGAATGCCTTGAAGAACCGACTTGAAGGCTCTGGCAGCAGTCGCGCTTATGCACATAATAAATCCATATAAATGAAAACTTGGCTCACCCTACCAACCATCAACCAAATAACTTATTCATTCTTTCATCAACATCAAACTTCAAGAATCAAGATGCCACAAAGAGCAACAACGAACATGACATTTAATATATAAACTGTTTTTCAGTGTAAATGCCTAAAACGCCCTTTAGCAGAGGCGAAACAGGGGATGTTGTGGATCAAAATCGATATCATCAATACTATCTGATCAAAACAATGGTCAAATCAGTAGCTTTTGAATATAAATTTGACTTGTATCACTGTGACTCTCAAAGGGCAGCAGATCAAGATCCATCATCTATGATCGCTCAACAAAGATCACTGATCTTTACAAATTATGCATAGATCAATACTAAATCAATTAAAAGAATCATAATCACACAACGAAACCAAATAAAATCATCAAACAACTGATCTAACAATTCAACAAAAGATGAAAACATGATCATCATACCCCACTGGCAATCACAACACCAGTAACAACAGGCACAAGAGCACCATAAGTAACCCAAGCCTCCCTCTTAAACGTCATCAAATACGCGAACAACGCAGTGAAAAACGGTGTCGTTGCACCCACAGCTTGATTGAACGAAACAGGCAGATATCTCAACGAAATATTCCCACCAACAACAGACCCACAAAACACAATGCTGAGAGTCGCAATCCTCAAAAACTGAGACCTCGATTTGATCTTCTGAAAGGGTACAATCTTGAGGAAAACAATGGAGATGTAACTGAGGATCGCACAAGCTGACATGTGACACATTGTGAGAAAAATTGGAATTTGAACCCATAATTGGAGAGGAGCAGCTTGTTGAGGAGAAGAACACCGATGTTTGATGAGTACCAGAGGATTATGAGTGAAGATATGAAGAAGATTTGGGTGGATGATGGTGATTGTGAAGAAGATGATGACATTGTTGTAGGGTTTTGATTATGGTGGTTTTGGGTAGATCTAAGGATCAAGAAGGAGATGGGTCGTCGGGGTTGAAATTAAAGAAGCAAAAGGTTGGATTTTTAATGGGGATCTGATTAGGGTTTGTGATTTGTTCAGAGAATGATGATTACGAGATGGGATGTTTGTGTAGTGATGGTATGAAATCTGTCGGGAGGTGGGGGTGATGTTAATCTGTGCCGGCCGGAGGGAAATATAAAGTGTTTTAATTTTACAGAGAGTGGTTAAACTTCCCTCTTATTTGGTAAAAACGAGTTTATCAACTGGTTTGTGACACCTTTGCTCCATCTTGTGACATGAGGCAACCGACTTACGATTCCAATGGGTGAGTTTCGAGTTACTATTTATGTCCCACAATCAAACATTGACAAGGAATCTCCTGATCATGGTCACCATTGGATACACAATTAGGAAGAATTAAACTGTCTTCTCCTCTTAAGATACCTAGAACCATTTGAGTGATGATTACCTCTCATCTAGTGATCACACTCATTTATAACTAGGGAGGGGGTCCATAAGTGGGTGAGATGGCCGATTAGGATACGTTTAGTAGAACTTGATTTATTTGTTTAGTCTTTTCTATAGATTTAATAAAAATATAACATGTTGTATTATGAATATTTTAAAACCATTTTGATACTTGTTCATTTTGAGCTAAATTTGAACAACAATCTTGAACACAATTTTATCTACATTCAAGTAGGGATGAGCATTCGTATTGAGTACCACTATCATACGGGCACCGTACTGCGCTCTACCAAACAAAAACGGTACCGGTATCGGTACTTGATTTTGCCTAATTTTTATATCGGTACTAGGCGATACATGTACTAATATATCCTGAAAAGTATCGCTTCGGTACAAAGTAACCAAAATGTTTTTTTTAAACCGTGTTGATACAAATTTTAAGATAATTTTAGTGTTTTATAATCCAAGTTCAAGCACATAAATGTTTTTATACAATTTTGAGATGCTTGTTAATGTTTTTGTCATTTTAAAATTTTAAGTCAGGTACTTAAAAATTACGTCACAACTTAGTTTTAGCCAAAAAGAAAAGGAAAACACCATGTGGTACCAAGTCGTCAAAGTATTAAAAAACCGATACCGCTAATATACCGTAACCGAACTAGACCATACTATACCGAAAAAAAATATATTTGGTAATAGACAACATACCCTAAAATTCAGGCTCCCGTGAAAAATAATTCTAGATCCGCCACTGGACATAGCATAAATTTGAGTCAAGTGAAGCATGTGTTTCGTGTTGTATATCTATTATGTCCGGTAAAAGACATGTCAACTTTATGATGCATGTCAACTTGTGATTGATGTTTAGATTCGAGGTTTACAATAATAACTTTTATGGTGAATGCTTATCTTGATGAAAAAAAGTTGATCCATCTCGTCTATATATTTGATTTTTCCCTTTTGGTCTTTGCGTATATCATTATAGAAGATTATGTAAGATTGAGAGGATATGTAATATCTTTAAAGATAAAAACTTCATATCAAACATAATTTACATTCCATAAATTAAAATTCATAAGAAACTTATACAAGTTGTACTAGATTGGCACTCAATATAAATGTTGAACGACGACTTGTCATAAACTTGGACCACGCTATGTTTTAGTTTTGCCAATATGTTATCTTTGAATAAAATTTGAACATGTATTTTTCCAATATATCAACATCAAATCTAATAGAACCAAACGTATGTCCTGGGCAACAAAAATCTACTCCTCATGGCCAAGGCTATCTTGACTATGACATTAGTACATGTTAAATAGTTATGTCTAAGTCATGTGTAATGTAGGAGAAATAAGTTTTTATTTTCCTTTAAAACGATTGACTGTTGGAAACGATATGTAATAGAAGAACAAGATGAAGGGATTGATGATTATTTGTGTTTAACACTAATATTTTAGTAGTGGTGGAGCTTGAACCAAAGGTGGGAGGGAATCTCTCTCTTTTTCTAGAAAGAGGATCATTTGAGAATTAAATTTAACTAGTATTAAGCTCCTGGCGTTGCCGCTGGGGGTGTAAAACCATTTCAGGTAGCACCAGTGATACACCACCATTGGTGACCACCAACCGAAACATAGAACCAAGGACACACCACCATTAGGTGAAACATAAAACCTATAAAATAATAACTAAGTCGATCTTGGATCGGCGCGTTGTTACGAGACCGTTAAACGGGAAAAAATAAATGTAAAAACGTTGAATTACACACGCACAATGCGACGTGTTAACTCGCAAAATGTAGACCGAAACGTAAAACAATTTTTTTTTTCAAATATAAAAAGTATATGGACCAAAGTTAAAAGTAAATAATTATTTGGTCTAAATTGTAAAATATGTAAAAATGTTGGGAAATGAAAAAGTTAAAGATAAAAAATAGGACAAAAGTTGAGTACAACCCTTAAAAAATGTTGTACAACCTATAATGCATAAGAAAGTTGGTAATTAGTATATATATCGTGAACTTAAGAACTAATGGTTATTTGAGAACTCGTCCCATTTTTCTCTTTAACGTCTATACTTTTTCATAAGTTATTAGTTATTAAAAAAGAAAATGCACCATAAAAACAAAAATTTTAATATTTAATTTGAGTATAATATTCTTATATTACAAGTATGTTGCATATATGTAATATATCAAACTACATATATGCAGTAATCATATTATATGGATGTTGTATTATAATAATACCTATATGTAGTATTGATATCTAAATTTTATTTTCTTTTTTATATAGCATATTATACTTACCTTAAAAACAAAAAAAATGTAATTTAATGGTGTAATTTAAAAAAATACGATTGAAAAAGTTATAGACATTTAAATTAAAAAAGTGAGTAGTTTTCAAGTTCTCAAAATAAAACTAGTACTCAAGTGTACGAAGCCATTAGGGCGTGACATGTGTTCTAAAAAATAAGTACGCAAGTCATATTTATAATTATGCAAATTATATGATAATTACGCATGTTATGTTCATAATTACACATTTAATAATAACGCAAATTATACGTACAACACATACACATTTTAAAAAAATGTTGATTTAAAAAGAATAAGTATAGCAATATGATACACAAATTAAAGAGAATAAATTCTCAATTTTATGGTGTAAGTTTTTTTAAAAATAACATCGTATAAAAAGTTATATACTTATAAAAAACGGAGGGAATTTAAAATGTATCAACACTTGTAGTTTATTTCTGAATTTACCTATCCGACCATCATTCCACGCGTTATTATTGCACCATTAATATGAACCGTCCATATCCTAAATCAATGGTTGGAATTACTTCACACACTTCGCACGACTTTTTAACTTTGTATAGTTCGTTTGGTTCTGTAATTAATAGTGGTTATGTGAAGATCCTAAATATATATATATATATATATATATATATATATATATATATATATATATATATAATATATATACACGTATGTATAGATGAGGGATCAAATGAAAACCACCATTATAAAAGAAAACCAAGAAAACCAATATCAACTAATCACATAATTTCTAATAGTTTTTTTAATTCTTCTAACTAAAAGGGTAACTAAGTAAACTTTCACTCCACTAATTTAGACAATAATTTTTAACTTTCAATTTCTTGTTGACTTTTAACCAATTTCACTTCAAATCATTATCTTTCATATTTGTAGAACTAACTAAAATCAAATTAAAGATTCAATCAAGTTGATAAGTCTTGATTAAAAATTACAATCCTTCGATGATGTCAACTGAACCGTCGCATCACCGCCTTGCCACCATTGATCACCAGCATCTACTCCCATCGGCACCTACGAACACTACCAGCACCATGGCCTAATAGGCGTAATCTGCATTTGATTACAAATATTGTGATGGGTTCGATAGTGGAAAGGTGTTAGATAAGAAATCGATTTAGATAGAAATCGATTGATATGAGAAATATATTAATATGAACAAACCACCATCGAAGAACACGGTTATCTGCTCCATTCATATCCGCAAATCAATATTTGGGTACGACTAGGGCTCAACCTCATGATCGAAGATGAAGAAACGGATAGGATACATGTGGATAGACGTGGAAAGGTGTTAAGTGAGTTATAATGAATCAAGTAAAGAAGAAATATTCTTGGAAATGTCAAGATGAAGATGATGATGATAATGAACTTAGTTACGTATATGCAACCAAGATGAAGATGAAGATAACGATAAAATGGATGGAAAAATGGTATTTCAGGTAGAATTCATATATGTACCTAGGTTATATACATGTAACCATATGAGATACATATATGTAATATTGATAGCTATGGTGATGAAGATCAATCATTGAATGTGAAAAAAATGGTATCATGGTAGGATACATATATGTACCAATGTTACATATATGTATATGAAAAAGAATATTTGGGTAGGATACATATATGTACCTAGGACACATATATCTAATCATCAGATACATATGTGTATTATATTGCAGTTCTATATGTTTATTTATACGTAACCACATCTATATATATGTAAATTTTTAGTTCAATAAAATGTTTATTACTTGGTACACGTGTTATGCTTATATAAGCATGTATGATGACGATTGTATATGTAGCAAGAATAATTGAAGTGGTTAGATGGTCAAAATATTTGAGATTGGTTCATGGTGAAAATGAAGTTTCATTAGGTTACGTATACGTAACATAATGTTTCATATACATAGATCATTATTACATATACGTAACACATTGTTACATATTGAAATTAACTCATGTTTATCGTGGTTACATATTTGTGTTTGTGTTTTATTTTATAGTCAATTGATTTAATATCTAAAAATTAGTATAATTTGGTGTTAAATTAAAAAACTATTAGTATAATAAAATAAAAAGAATGAAATGTTTTTTTTATTAATTAAGAAAGATGAAGAGAATGAATGATTTTAGGGATTTAGTTAATTAAGAAAAGATTTTCATATAATTTATATATCTTTTACCTATTATACCCCTAAAACATTTTAATTAAATCCCCTGAACGCCATTTAATTACCATCATGCCATTAAACAATCTTAACCATAGATTAAATAAATCAATGACTATAATTTGGTTTTTTGGTTTTCAATTATAATAGGGTTTTCAATGGAACTCCCCCTATGTATGTATATATATATATATACGTATATATACATATATATAGTATATATAACGTATATATACGTATATATATACGTATATATATGTATATATACGTGTATCTATATATATATATGCGTATATATTACATATATATATACGTGTGTGTGTATATATGTATATATATATATTATATATATATATATACGTATATATATGTATATCTATACGTATATATATACGTATATATATACATATATATATATATATATATATATGTATATATATATATGTATCTATATATGTATATGCGTATATATTACATATATATATATGTATGTATATATATATGTATATATATATTATATATATATATATATATATACGTATATATATATACGTATATATATATATTTATATATATACGTATATATATACATACATATATATATCTATATCTATATATATACACACACACATACATATATATATACATATATATGTAAGGCCCCGTTCCCGGGACGCTTACAGCTAGGTTCTCATCGCACATAAAACATATAATTACATTAGTATTTAATAAATCGCAGCGGAAAACTAAAACAAACTTTCATTTCCATGTGAATGCTTTTGCAAACTAATACAACATTCATTACAAAAATAGTTTGTTCGCATTACAATGCAAAAACATTAATCAAAGAATGCCATCCCAAAAGAGCTGAGTAGTCGCCTGTGCCACCCTCAGCAATCATTACCTGCCAACTGGAAGCACATCAAAGTCAGCGTTGCTGAGTGAGTTCTAGTTTTATAAATAAAACATACTTTACTTTCAGATAAAACCGTTCATTACTTTTACATGATCACACATCATACGTACACATAGATAATATCATTATTATCTTCCTCATTCGTTCATTCCTTCTTTCATTCCCTTACTTGCGCATCGGACATCATCCCAAACCAATACCATGTGCTACACCCCGGTTAGTCGTAGCTACCGGGCCGAAGTCAACGAATGACAGCTAAACGTATGCCACGGTACTAGGAGTAACCATCAGTCTTAGCTACTGGGCCGAAGTCAACGAATGACAGCTAAACGTATGCCACAGTACTAGGGGTGAGCGGTAGGGGTTCTACATTTAGGGTCAATCACCAAGAAGGACCCCGTATCCGATGTGTGCAAGACGTTTCATTCGTTTATTAATACATGCATTCATTCATCATGTTCCTCTTTCTTTATCTTTCACTTTACGTTACATAATACTTCGTTCATTCATCATAACAAGTAAAGCCACAGGAAAGATATTATACATCACATTAAGGAACATAAACATGCATCAACATCACATCATACATGGCAACATCATACATACATAACGTGCAACATCATCACCCTCATCATGCCCAACATGCTTCTAAGACCTCGATCGTCATCTTAAAAACTCTTATGGGAACCTTTACATCAACACTTACATCTGCACTTTCCCCCGAAAGTCAGAAGTCAATCTACACCTTCCTCGGGTTCAACAGCCCTATTCGGGCGTATGGACACCCTTCAGTCGCATTGCCTCCATGCGACTGAACATCATGCGATTGAACTAATACGGATGAACACCTATGCGAATGAACATCCAGTCGTGCGAATGGACCATCAGTCGCATGACCCCCATGCACTGGCCCTCAGTCGTACGAATGAACCCCAATCGTGCGAATGGACCCCAATCGCACCCTAATCGGCCGTATGGCCTCCATTCGGCCTCCAGTCGGTCGCCTAGCCCTAACTGATGCAGAATGCAGTTCAACCCGACTGCAGCCGAGGGTTTTCGGCCCCCAACTCATCTAAACCCATTTTAAGCCTAAATCGACCATCCTAAACCTTAGGGATGCATACCATAACATCATTCAAGCACAACAAGCAAGAAATCAAGTCACAATCGCGTCATACATATACATACACATACACAAACGGGTCAACTTACACACATACGAAAAACTCGATTTCAGATGTTTTCCAGCCCCAATCGTTTGAAAACAAGTAAAAGAGGGGTCCTAGAACTCACCTAAACAGCACAATGACAAGAGCTTCGATTCGGCTTGCTTCACGACGATTTTGGCGACCCGAACCAACCGAACCAACACTTTTTCCTCTTTTTTTCCCTTCTTTCTCTCTATTCTCCTCTTTGTGAGTTGAAATGTGAGTGTGGGGAGAGTGGGCTGCCCTCTCCCTACATATGTCACCACATTTCCCAACTTTTCTTCGTTGGCGGGTTTGGTCCCTCGACTTTTGGACTTTATTTTCTTTTCTTTCGCCACCGGCTTCAAAATAGTAAATATTCGGGTGTTACAAGGTCCACCCCCCTTAAATAGGTTTCGTCCCCGAAACCTGTTATTCGTCGAACAAACGTGGATAATGTTGTCTCACTTCTTCCTCAGTCTCCCACGTTGACTCGGATCCCTTCCTGTGCTTCCACTGTACACGCACAAGAGGAACCACTTTCTTCCTTAGCCTCCTTTCTTTACGATCGATGATTGCCACTGGTTGCTCCACATAGTTGAGCCGTTTGTCTACTTCAATATCTTCCAATGGGACAATCATATCTTCCTCTGCTAAGCACTTCCTTAAATGAGATACATGGAATGTCGGGTGAATTCCACTTAACTCATCCGGCAACTCCAATCTATAGGCCACCTCTCCTACTCGAGCAATGATTCGGAAAGGGCCTATATATCTTGGGCTCAACTTGCCCCGCTTTCTGAATCTGATAATACCCTTCCAAGGTGAGACCTTAGCATAACCCGGTCACCCACCTGGAACTCAATTGGCCTACGTCGCTTATCGGCATACGACTTCTGTCTATCCTTGGCTGCCTTCATGAAGGCTTTAATCTTTTCAAGCTTCTTTGTCGTAGCCTCGATTACCTCGACGCTCCCCAATTCCTTCTGACCAATATCACCCCAACAAACGGTGTTCTGCATCTCCTACCGTATAGCATCTCATATGGTGGCATACCAATACTGGCATGATAGCTGTTGTTGTATGAGAATTCAGCTAACGCAGGTGGTCATCCCAACTTCCACCAAAATCGATCACACATGCCCCGAGCATGTCTTCCAGTGTCTGAATGGTCCTTTCTGACTGACCATCAGTCTGGGGATGATAAGCCGTGCTAATATGTAACCTCGTCCTATAGCGTCGTGAATTTCTTCCAAAATTTAGATGTAAACCGAGTGTCACGATCAGACACAATAGACACCGGCACACCGTGACGAGCTACAATTTCCTTGATGAACAGATCAACCAACCTCTCCGATGAATACGTCTCGCTGATCGGTAGGAAATGAGCGCTCTTCGTCAGACGATCAACTATCACCCATATGGCATCATACCCTTTCGGGGTACGTGGCAGCTTCGTAATGAAGTCCATGGTGATGTGCTCCCATTTCCATTCTGGTATATCCAAAGGTTGTATCTTCCCATACGGCTTTTGGTGCTCTGCCTTCACCTGTAAGCAAGTAAGGCACTTACTCACATACTCCACCACGTCACGTTTCATACCCGGCCACCAATAATCTTTCTTCATGTCATGGTACATTTTCGTGGCACCAGGATGAATGGAGTATCGAGTCCTGTGGGCTTCATCCATTATCTTCGTCCGTAGATCCCCAAAACGAGGAATCCACACACGACCGAATCGAGTTCTAACACGAGTGTGTTTTCACCCAATTCCCCAAGCAGACCTCTCATTCTTTCCGAGCTAAGATGATCTTCTTTCAATGCCTCATCTTGAAACTCCTTAACTTGCTTCATCACATCGAGGTCATGATTAATTGATAGCTTTCACCCGAATCGGTTCGGGCCTTTCCTTCCGGCTAAGGGCATCCGCCACCACATTAGCTTTGCCTGGATGGTAATGGATCTCGCAATCATAATCCTTTATAAGTTCCAACCATCTCCTCTGCCTCATGTTCAGATCTTTTGCTCGAAGAAGTACTTCAAGCTTTTATGATCGGTGAATATGGTGCACCTTCGTCCCGTAGAGATAGTGCCTCCAAATCTTTAGTTCAAAGACCACGGCTGCTAGCTCCAAGTCATGAGTAGGATAATTGGCCTCATGAACCTTTAACTGTCGAGATGCATAGGCTATAACCTTCCCTCTCTGCATTAACACACACCCCAACCCTGAGTAGGAACATCAGAATAAACCACTAGATCTTCACTTCCATCGGGTAATGACAGAACAGGAGCTCGAGTCAGTCTTGCCTTCAGCTCTTCGAACACCTTCTCTTGAGCTTGACCCCAACACAAACTTCCATCCTTTCGGTCAACTTAGTTAGTGGAGAAGCAATCTTAGAGAAGTCTTGGATAAATCTTCTATAGTAGCCCGCCAAGCCCAAGAAACTACGGATCTCGGATGGCGTCTTTGGGACTTCCATTGCATAACCGCCTCCACCTTCGCCGGGTCACCATAATCCCGTCAGGATTTACCACATGACCCAAAAACTGAACTTCGCGCAACCAAAATGCGCACTTGGAGAATTTAGCATACAATTCTCCCTTCTCAACGTCTCTAGAACCTCTCGAATGTGACCGCATGCTCAATCTTGCTCTTCGAATAAATCAGGATATCATCGATAAACACAATCACTGATTTATCCAACATAGGCCGACACACACGGTTCATCAGATCCTAAAAGCAGCTGGCGCGTTGGTCAAACCAAAGGACATGACAAGAAATTCGTAATGACCATAGCGCGTACGGAAAGCTGTTTTAGGGATATCTTGCTCCTTCACCTTCAACTGATGATAACCAGATCGAAGATCTATCCTCGAGAACCAACTAGCACCCTGAAGCTGATCGAACAAATCATCTATCCTCGGTAAGGGGTAGCGGTTCTTCACTGTCAACTTGTTCAGTTCGCGGTAGTCAATGCACATCCTCATACTACCATCCTTCTTCTTTACAAATAGGACCGGAGTACCCCAAGGAGAGATACTCGGTCTAATGAACCCCTTATCAAGCAGCTCTCGCAACTGCTCCATCAACTCTTTCATCTTCTCGTTGGAGCCAACCGATATGGTGCCTTGGCAACAGGTTGGGCACCCGGTATCAGATCAATCTGAAATTCAATCTCTCTGTCAGGTGGCACTCCTGATAAGTCTGCTGGGAACACGTCTGGAAAGTCACACAACCGGTACATCGGCTAGTTGTGGTGTGGTGTATCCACATCTTTTACATAGGCCAAGTAAGCACTACATCCACGCCTCATACACTTTCCCGCCACCGCCATTGAGATCACCTTCGGAATCGTAGTAACCCGATCACCATAAACCGTTACCAAACTCCCATTAGGCGCTGTCAACCGAACCATCTTCTTGCGACACAATGTTCGCCTCGAAGTCCGCCAACCAATCCATCCAAGAACCAAATCGAAACCACCCAAGGTCATCACAAACGGTCTAACAGGAAACTTATGACCCTCAAGTTCCACATCACAATTCTCTATCATCTCAGAAATCCTGGTAGACTTACCTATGGCAGTTTCTACATCAAAGGGCGCATCAACACGTCTACTACTAACAGGCAGCTTAGCACAGAAAGCAGCAGAAATAAAACTCTTACTAGCACCCGAATCAAATAACACAGAAGCTAAAGTCTGGTTCACTAGAAACGTACCGGACACAACGTCAGGGTCCGTCCTAGCCTCCTCCGTGTCATGGTGAACGCCCTGGCGCTCGCCCTCGGTCCATCACTTCCCGTCTTCTTCACCTCTAAACCCTCAGTCCTCGACTTCTTACAATCTCTGCTCATATGACCAGTTTCCCCACAGTTAAAACATTTGCTCGACATGCAATACTTCGCCATATGCCCTGTCTTCCCACACTTGAAGCACAGGTTTGACCCAAACCTACATTCCCCGCTGTGCTCCCTTCCACACTTGCCACACCTTTTCGACCCCGCACTTGATGTGACCACACGGCGCTCATCCACCCGTGCCTTTTTGTTACCCATCGGGGCATCACCCCGACCAACCGTTTCCCGTTCCAGTTCCGATCACCACCACCCTTCTTACTTGCTTCAGTTACCACCACCTCCCGTTCATCATACAGCCTCCCTGCCAAATCAACCGCCGACCTAAACGTGCTTGGCCGGGCGGCGATCATATGCCGGCGAACATCCACCGTAAACCCTGAATATACCTCTTGATTTTCCGAGACAGAGGCGTCACCTGATCAGGCACAAGCCGTGCCATTTCATTAAACTTGGTGGTATACTGCTGGTGTGTCATGGTTCCAGCCTCCAACTGTAAAAACTCCCTTTCCAACTCATCCATTTCCCTGTGAGGACAGAACTCCTCAATCACCATCTTCTTCAACTCAGGCCATTTCATTCTCCCGATCGCCCGATTACCCTCTGCTTGGACAATGTTATCCCACCAACACAGAGCTGAATCCACAAAAGAGTGGGTAGCATACTTCACCTTTTGATCCTCTCGGCACTCGCTGATATCGAGAACAACTTCCATTTCCCTCACCCACCGGTGAGCGGCTGCAGCGGTGCCGTTTCCATCAAAAGTAGGGGGCTTGCATCTCATAAATGCCCCGTAGTTACATCCTCGCACTGCCTCTGGCACAGGCTCTTCTTCTTCTCCTTCATCATCAGACAGAACCGTTTCCGGCTCTGGTTGTTCCCGTCCTCCAGAGGATCTGTTTCTTTCTTTTCTTTCCCCTTCTCGTACAGCCTTAATAACTTCAGTCACCACAGACGGTAAGATTGTCTGCATGACCTGATGGACTTCTTCTACAACAGCCTCCTTTACTGAGGCTCTCAGATTGGCGCTTTCGTCGCCACCCTCCGGATGAGGGGTCTCTGGTTCTTCATGAACCACTCTCTCAACTCTGGGTCTCCCTCTCTTAGGTCGCGGTCCAACACCGTGACCTCCACCCCTAGAAGCTTTCGAAGATCTACCTCCGACCATCACACACACACCGAAAGATTCAAACACCAACACGGTCATTCAAGGAAACAACTCAGTTTATGTCAAGTATAGTAAGTCCCTAATTACAGTGGCCAGTTGTGTGATTAGCCACTTACTTTACTCTTCATACCCCAAGTATACCTGTCCTGACTACATCAGTATTTAAACCTACATATAACACATAACACATACCATGCGCACATAAAACCGGTTAACTTTACGAAAATACCTGATGGCACGCAGCTACTCAGTTTGGCATCCCATTCCCTTTCCGTCCCATTCTCAGTTTAAGATTAGGTTTATTCTGAAAATTTACCCATTTCACTTAAACTTTGGCTCTGATACCAACTTGTAAGGCCCCGTTCCCGGGACGCTTACAGCTGGGTTCTCATCGCACATAAAACATATAATTACATTAGTATTTAATAAATCGCAGCGGAAAACTAAAACAAACTTTCATTTCCATGTGAATGCTTTTGCAAACTAATACAACATTCATTACAAAAATAGTTTGTTCGCATTACAATGCAAAAACATTAATCAAAGAATGCCATCCCAAAAGAGCTGAGTAGTCGCCTGTGTCACCCTCAGCAATCATTACCTGCCAACTGGAAGCACATCAAAGTCAGCGTTGCTGAGTGTGTTCTAGTTTTATAAATAAAACATACTTTACTTTCAGATAAAACCGTTCATTACTTTTACATGATCACACATCATACGTACACATAGATAATATCATTTATCTTCCTCATTCGTTCATTCCTTCTTTCATTCCCTTACTTGCGCATCGGACATCATCCCAAACCAATACCATGTGCTACACCCCGGTTAGTCGTAGCTACCGGGCCGAAGTCAACGAATGACAGCTAAACGTATGCCCGGTACTAGGAGTAACCATCAGTCTTAGCTACTGGGCCGAAGTCAACGAATGACAGCTAAACGTATGCCATAGTACTAGGGGTGAGCGGTAGGGGTTCTACATTTAGGGTCAATCACCAAGAAGGACCCCGTATCCGATGTGTGCAAGACGTTTCATTCGTTCATTAATACATGCATTCATTCATCATGTTCCTCTTTCTTTATCTTTCACTTTACGTTACATAATACTTCGTTCATTCATCATAACAAGTAAAGCCACAGGAAAGATATTATACATCACATTAAGGAACATAAACATGCATCAACATCACATCATACATGGAACATCATACATACATAACGTGCAACATCATCACCCTCATCATGCCCAACATGCTTCTAAGACCTCGATCGTCATCTTAAAAACTCTTATGGGAACCTTTACATCAACACTTACATCTGCACTTTCCCCCGAAAGTCAGAAGTCAATCTACACCTTCCTCGGTTCAACAGCCCTATTCGGACGTATGGACACCCATCAGTCGCATTGCCTCCATGCGACTGAACATCATGCGATTGAACTAATACGGATGAACACCTATGCGAATGAACATCCAGTCGTGCGAATGGACCCTCAGTCGCATGACCCCCATGCGACTGGCCCTCCAGTCGTGCGAATGAACCCCAATCGTGCGAATGGACCCCAATCGCACCCTAATCGGCCGTATGGCCTCCATTCGGCCTCCAGTCGGTCGCCTAGCCCTAACTGATGCAGAATGCAGTTCAACCCGACTGCAGCCGAGGGTTTTCGGCCCCCAAACTCATCTAAACCCATTTTAAGCCTAAATCGACCATCCTAAACCTTAGGGATGCATACCATCATCATCATCAAGCACAACCAAGCAAGAAATCAAGTCACAATCGCGTCATACATATACATACACATACACAAACGGTCAACTTACACACATACGAAAAACTCGATTTCAGATGTTTTCCAGCCCCAAATCGTTTGAAAACAAGTAAAAGAGGGGTCCTAGAACTCACCTAAACGAGCACAATGACAAGAGCTTCGATTCGGCTTGCTTCACGACGATTTTGGCGACCCGAACCAATCCGAACCAACACTTTTTCCTCTTTTTCTCCCTTCTTTCTCTCTATTCTCCTCTTTGTGAGCTGAAATGTGAGTGTGGGGAGAGTGGGCTGCCCTCTCCCTACATATCACCACATTTCCCAACTTTTCTTCGTTGGCGGGTTTGGTCCCTCGACTTTTGGACTTTATTTCTTTTCTTTCGCCACCGGCTTCAAAATAGTAAATATTCGGGTGTTACAATATACATACATATATTATATACACATGATACATACATACATATATATCATATATATAATTACATATATATACATATATATACATATATATATATTATACATATATATATACATATATATATATATTACACATTAAATCCTCATTCATCGTTTCATCATCTTCAAGACCAAAAACCCCCCATTAAATCCTCACATTCAAAATCAAAAAATCTGGTGAAAATCAGTATTATTATACATTAAGCAAAATTTTCAAGCTTTTGAATTGAAGATATTTTTTCAATCGACTATCAAACTGAGTCAAATTTCGTTTATAATATAGCAGATTATTCACTTATAAATTCGAATATTGTAACAGGTTAGTATATATTATTGTTTAGTTACATACCATATTGTGCAATTAATACAATTCATTTTGCAGTATAATGCCTTCTCGTAAAAATATTGATACAATGGTTAATCTGGTTGGTGATTCTATACAAAATCATATAGATCAATGGTTGTGAAGTTGTTATTGATGACAAAGTTGCTGTGAGATGATTGTATTGAACAAGATGATGATGATGACGATGAAGATGATATCGGTCATGAAGTTGTATGTTTAATAATTCTAAAAAGGTTTTTTCTTTCATGTGATTTGAATTTACGTTCTGTATAAACTTTTGAAAATTATGAAGTTTTACAACTACATATATATATATACAGACTTATGTAAACGTAAATGTATGTGTAAGCTTATTTCTGTATATGTATATGTATGTGTAAGCTTGTATACGTATAGTTACGAAAAATTCAATTTTCTATTAATATATATAAATCATTGATATCTCATGAAGTTTTGGTTATCTTTTCGTTTGGTTGTGTAATTTGATTACGTATACATAAATTCGATTACATATATGTAAATTTAATATCATAACTCACATACATGTAACCAACATACTGTTAACAGATATATTTCAAATTACATTTACTTCTATATATGTTAATTGCTCGGATTTGTAAAATACATAATAAAAACTAACATATATGTAACATGCTATCATCTTTGTAAGTTAAGTTATAATATTTGTTGTTTATTAGTTACATACATTAAGTTGATCTGGTGCAAAACAACTAAGAATTTACCATGTTTCTTTTAAAGATGATGTTTGTATAATAAATTGAAAATTCAATAATATACATATATGTAATTTATAAATATATATTACAAACGATACTAATTTACACATATGTAAATCACTTGAGTTCCTTTGATTCAGTAATTTATGATCTTAGAAAGACATGAGATATATTGAATAATATTTTGATTTTTTTTATAGGTTTATATTTTGTAAAGATGAGAGATGGAGAGAAAAGTTGAGAGAGAGGATAAAAAAGGAATAATAAGAAAAACTAATTAATTAACTTAACAAGTAATTGGAGAGAGAGAAAATATTTTTACAATTATACTCTTTTACTAATTTAGAATCATTTAATTAAATGAATATTTACATATTTTATATTTTTAATCACAACCATTGATCAAGTTAATCAATAATTGTTATAGGTTCTGTGGTTCTGAAAATAAATCAAGTTCTGCAAAAAAACTTAACCCTATATATATATATATATATTATATATTATTATATAATATATATAAATGACTACTCACATCGATAATAAATGACTTGTTGGTTGATGTTGGGAATTAAAGAAAGAAGAATGTTAATAAATGAGAAAACTATGGTTGGATATGTAATTTTTTAATATAATATTTTTGTCATAATTTAATTCCTTAAGTCGGTTGTGAAGGCACCCACATGTGGGATTTATTTAACAATTTTGTTTATTTAATTTGCCATAATTTAACTCCTTATTAGTTGGATATGTAAATTTTTAACAATAAATATTTTTTAAAACATAACATTATTTAGTTAATATAAAAATAAAATGATACCAAATTCGTATATTTTTCCTTTACTGATAGTGTATAATATCGATATACTTTTATACTAGTTTTGATTCTATGTTGCTTCCAAATTTTAAAGTTTCTATTTACTTTTAATAAAATAAAAATAAAACATAGTTAATATATAAATAGTAGAACATTAGTTTGGTTGAATCGTTAATGAGAGTGAAAAAAATAAAGTTTAGTTGTGTTGCATTGGTGGAAGAAAAAGAAAAAGTTTTAATGAATAATTTGATTGGGTTGTCTTGTGAATAGAAGTAGTATAAGTGGTGTATATCCCCACCCATGTTTGACTTTTAAGTATTATTTTTTATGAAAACGAACGAGATTTCGTGTTCGTTCATTAAGAAAATAAATATGTTTGTGAACTGTACACGAATACTTACCGAACATAAACAAAAACAAACGAATACAAACAACTATTCATGAACATGACAAAAAAACATAAACACATCGAATACAAATAATTAATATTTATTTTAGAATAAATACATTTTTTACAAAGATTACACAAAATTAATAAAAATAAATAAGTAGTTAACATAAATATCAACAAAATAATTGATATAATAGTCATAAAAATAACTGACACAATAATTAAGAATATAAACGAACAGCTTAACGAACATAAACAAACACTTTATCGAAAGTTCACGAACGAACACTAACGAACATAAACGAACACATTATCAAACGTTCACGAACATAAATGAACGAACGCGGCTTGTGTTCATGTTCGTTCGTTTAACTACGAACGGAATTTTCTTGTTCGTGTTCGTTCATTTACTAAACGAACGAATATAAACGAACTTCCCGCCGAACGGTTCACGAACTGTTCGCTTAACGTTCAGTTCGTTTGCAGCCCTACATAGGGTTATTGGTCAGGTAAATAAAGTTTGGGGTAACGGCAACAAACTATAATTAGTTGATTTAAAGTCTCATTATATGTAACACCATTTTGAATTTAATATTTAATTTAATAACTATAATGATTTTAGGTAAGGGTAGAGTTGTAGTAAAGTGTATATAATCTAAAAAGCTTAAGAAAGATTGTGTACTTGACACGTGTCATTCTATAGTTTTAAAGAATAGGATATTTCTATCATTGGGTCAAATGTGTTATATCAGTGTGTCTTATATGTCCATTATATCATATATTACACATAATTTTGTAACACTCGAATATTTATTATTTTGAAGCCGGTGAAGAAAGAAAAGAAAATAAAGTCCAAAAGTCGAGGGACCAAACTCGCCAACGAAGAAAAGTTGGGAAATGTGGTGATATTAGTAGGGAGAGGGCAGCCCACTCTCCCCACACACCCCACATTTCAGGTTCCTAGAGAGGAGAAGAGAGAAAAAGGAAAAAAAAGTGTTGGTTCGGGTCGCCAAAATCGTCGTGAAGCAAGCCAAATCGAAGCTCTTGACGTTGTGCTCGTTTGAGTGAGTTCTAGGACCCCTCTTTTACATGTTTTTGAATGATTTTGGGGCTGGAACACATCTGAAAACCCTTTTTCGCGTTTTTGGGTGAAAACCCGTATGTATGCGTGTATGTATGAAACCCTAGTTCTCGTTAAATCGTTTAACTTATAAATAAACTTTAATCTTGTAAGTATGCATTTATATTTAGGTGCCTTGTGACGGATTACGTGGAAACGACGTTTATTATTTTTTCTTATTAATCATCTAATATATACTTATTGATCAAGTGAGTTTTCTATGTGAGTATTTCTATACCCCTTTTTATATTTTTACACTTTTGGGGTGAAACATGTTACATTATAAACTTTACACTTGTAACACGTTTGATTTTTGTAAACCTATGGCTTTTCACTTGTATGTTGTGGTTAGTTGAACTTTGTAGCTACCATGTAATGTCGAATATATGTACAACCATTAACTATTGCTAGCCTGGCGACGTCATAGATCTATGGCCTGACAAGCCTGCTTGGTTGATCCAAGTACACTTAGCTAATCGTATATGCTTGTAAACGTTTGAGACTTGTAAAACTTTGTCAAGTTTGATTGTGCATTCTGTCTTACATCCCTAGTTTACTTTGTTCTCTAACTTACAACATGAATTGCCATCTTTTATATACTTATGTATTGCAAACTATGGAAATCTCACCAACATTATTGTTGACCCTTTATTTTTAACATGTTTCAGGAAATACTCAAGCTTGATTTCTACTCATTGAAGCATACACATCTAGAATGGACCTAGATAAATAAGTGAAATAAAATGACTTGTTATGTTTATTTTAATTTCTTTGAGACTTATGATTGTAATGGCACAATTGGAATTTGATTTATATATATAATTGGAATTATTAATAGCGTTATGTGGCTGTGAACGATCTTAACTCTCACTTCTCGACGTTTCCGCCATCAAGGTTGGGGTGTGACAGATTGGTATCAGAGCCCATAACTATAGGGATCTAGGTTATTAGAAATGGTGACCTAGACTATAGTATGCGTGAACCATATAGAATTATATTTCTATCTTGTAAATTATGCTACATAATGCTATGCCCGCCTATGTGCAATTTGATGCCTTAGCATAGGATTGGCTAAACATTGTTAGTTGTCTCCCTAAACTTAGCTTTGACTCTTTGACTCTCCGGATCATGAAACTTCTTAATCTTATTCTTGACGACACGTGGAATCTTATGCCTATACTTATGACTTGGATCTTTAGACGTTATGTCTAATCTATATAATCTCATCAAGGTTTTGATTCCATGAACCTAAGAAATATTGTGTGACACATAGACACTTGTATCCTGGATTTCCTGGCAAAAGGCCTTCGGGCTAAGGCAAGCATTTCGTATAAATCATACGGGACTAGTCATGCTTACCTGGGGATTTCTGGGATGAGTGATAAAAACTATGGTCAAAATACACAAGTTTCTAAGGCAATTGGGTCAAGTCACCTTGACGTGTCAACGTTTCCAAATGGTAATGCGTTACCAAATGGAATCATTCCGTATGCCTTACAACTCTAAGCTTGTCCTTGTCTAAACTATTACCCTTTGTTATCCTCATTCCCATAACTAACTCATTTTTGTATATTCAGCATGTCTCGTCACCATGGAAAGCGTGGAAGTTCCAACCGTAAACTAGCTGCAATGATCGCCCGACAAATGGCTCCTGTCATCCCGACCATGGTTGCTGAACTCAATAGCACTTTAATGACCAACTCTAGCAACAATGGAAATGGTCATAGAGAGAATAGGAACAACCAAAACGGGAACAATCGTACTTGCACTTTCAAACATTTCAACTCGTGCAAGCCCACTAGCTTTAGTGGAAAAGAAGGAGCCACTGGACTCCTCAAATGGTTTGAAAGTATGGAGAACACATTCATTGTTAGCGAGTGCCCCGACGAGTTCAAGGTTCGCTATGCCACAAATGTTCTTCAACAACGAGCACTAACTTGGTGGAATAGTGAAAAGAGAAACCATGGAACTGAGGTTGCAATGGCATTGCCCTAGGGAGAATTTAAGGATATCATGATCCAAAATTTCTGCCCAAGGAGCGAATTGCAAAAGCTGGAGGAGGAGTTCTGGAACCTCAAACAAGATGGTGGGAATCACTTGGCTTATTCCACCCAGCATCATGAGTTGAGTATGCTCCTACCACACATGGTGGACACCGTGCCCCGTAACATCGAGAAGTTATCAAGGGGGTGCCACCTCAAATTCAAGATGTGGTGGTGGGTAGTAGGCCCACAACTTTGGAGGAGGTGATTACTATTACTGCATAGCTCATCGAGAATCATATAAGAGCTGGCACAATATAGGCTAAGGGTTCCAAGTCTACTACAAAGGTGACACCGAGGCAACAAAGGAGGTAAGGGCCAAGTCATCTTCTCAAAACAAGAAGCGTAAGTTCACCCCGACGCGCAACTACTTCGTGACCGCACCCAATGCTCCTCAAAAACAAATGGTGGTTGCAAATCAAGCCCCTGTGGCTAGAGCTTATGCTGGTCCATACCCCATGTGTAACACGTGCAAGTACCACCATGCGAGCAACATCCCATGCCGAGTCTGCTCGTTGTGTGGGAAGTATGGTCATTTGGTGGCTACATGTCTTCGTGCACCAAACAACACTGCCATGCTTACCAACCGAACCTACTATAACTGTGGCGAGCCTGGTCATATTCGTCCGCAATGTCCTCGCAATGTGGGAACTGTGCCACCGGCTCGTGGAAGGGCTTTCAACATCAATGCCAACCAAGCTCAAGCCAATAACGACGTGGTGAATGGTACGTCGTTGAACTCCTTTTAAATCATTTCTTGTCTTATAAAAGTTTCTATCTGTGTTCGTCATACCTATAATGGATTATTAGCAAACAGGTATGTATCTTGTAAATAATCATTATGCATCTGTATTGTTTGATTCGGGTGCAGATAGGAGTTTCGTGTCCCTGGAATTCAAGCCTTTACTTTCTAAACCGCGTGGTAACCTGGAAAGATCTTTCACGGTCGAAGTCGCCGATGGAAAATCTATTGTTGTTGATGTTGTGATAAACGATTGCACCCTAAGCCTTAACAACAAGAGTTCTTCGTCGACCTTATTCCTATGCAACTGGGAAGCTTTGATGTTATCATTGGTATGGATTGGTTAGCCAAGCATCGTGCGGAAATTCTATGTTTCAGAAGTGTATCCGAATTCCTTTATCGACTGGTGATACTTTGAAGGTCTTTGGGGAGAAATCATCCCAAAGACTCAAACTCATGTCTTGCATCAAGGCCCGCAAATTCTTAAGTAAAAACTACATGGCTTTCATGGCATATGTAGTTAATACGAAAGCCAAGGGTAAGGAGTTGAAAGACATTCCTATTGTGCGGGACTTTCCCGAGGTTTTTCCCGAGGATCTTAAAGGGTTACCTCCCATGCGAGAGGTTGAGTTCAAGATTGACTTAATCCCTGGTGCGAACCCTGTGGCTAAATCACCTTATCGTTTTGCACCATCCAAAATGCAAGAACTAGCTAGTCAATTGCAATAGTTGATCGAAAAGGGTTTTATTCGCCCTAGTTCATCACCGTGGGGTGCACCGGTACTGTTTGTGAAGAAGAAGGATGGTTCATTTCGTATGTGCATCGATTACCAAGAACTCAACAAGCTTACTATTAAAAACCAATACCCTCTTCCTCGAATCGATGATCTCTTCGATCAACGTCAAGGAGCAACTCAATTCTCAAAGATCGATCTATGTTCTGGATATCATCAACTACGTGTTCATGATGATGACATTCCAAAAACCGCTTTTCGTACTCGATATGGACACTACGAGTTCATGGTCATGCCTTTTGGTTTGACCAATGCACCTGCCGTGTTCATGGATCTCATGAATCGAGTATGTAAAGCGTATTTGGATAAGTTCGTGATCGTGTTCATTGATGACATTCTTATTTACTCCAAGACAAAAATCGATCACGAGACGCACTTGAGACAAGTTCTTGGACTTTTGAAGAAGGAGCAATTATACGCCAAGTTTTCCAAGTGTGAATTTTGGTTGGAAGAGGTTCAATTCTTAGGGCATGTGGTGAATATCCAAGGAATTCATGTTGATCCTGCAAAAATCGAAGCTATGAAGAACTGGTGTGGTCCCTCAACACCAACCGAGGTTCGTTCTTTTCTGGCTTAGCGGGATATTACCGTAGGTTCATAGCAAATTTCTCGAAGATTGCTAAACCATTAACGACGCTAACCCAAAAGAATCGACTCTTTGAATCGACTCTTGATTAGTGTCGAGTAACCGATTACTCTCAAATGCCAATCATTCGACAATTAAAAACCTCATAATGACCTAATTAATCGAACCAAATTTACCGTTAAACCATTTCTAAACCTTTGATAAACAAAATTTCATCTGAAACTCACATATACACCACATTCCATCATCATATCCTTCGTGAACCAACCACTCATTCGAACTCCGCCAACTGGTCATCATAAACCGAAATTGGAAGAGGGCTTTTGATCTCAGAGACCATTAGAAACTTCCTGCACAAACAATTGGATTATTATTGGCATTTGCACATCAAACAAAATCAAGTTGTGGTTGCGACCTGTTCATAACCTATTCTTGTGCTCCACACTTCAATACGGGTAATCAAAGGCATGTACATACTCGATTTCTATTGGGAAACAAAAGCCCTAACATTAATTTGATTGACAACATCGATTTAGGGTTCAATTTGAACCTAAACGAATCTAGGGTTCTTAGGATTTGGGGGTTTCTATTTGATTTGTTTTAAAAGATATGGGAAACGGTTTTTGTCAGGCATAGGCTACCCAGCCTAATGGTAAAACATTATCTTGTCATTCTTGAGGTCCCGGGTTCGAACCCGGGCACCCTCAATTTATTTTTTTTGGCAGTTGCAGCCTATAAAAAAATTGTAGAAAAATTATAAAAAAAAATTTGTAAACTTTGTTTATTTTTAAAGTTAACTAATTATTTTCTGGAAATTTACCAATCAAAATACATTGACATTTTTATAAAATATTATTAACAAATGCTATAATTGGTTTAGAAATAAATATTAAAAAGTTGAAATCATTAGATTATTATTGGTCATAGATTAATTATGTTAATTACAAAATTTATTCACATTTCATAATTAAATCATTAATTCAATTTCTTGAATTTCATAAATCAATACAAAAAGGGATTAATTAAGATTTCTTCAATGTACTAATATATATACATATATATATATATATTATATATATATATATATATATATATATATTTGTGATTCCGATAACAAATTTTATTTATAAAAAAAACCCAAATTCTTATTGAAACCCTAGTTCTCGTTAAATCGTTTAACTTATAAATAAACTTTAATCTTGTAAGTATGCATTTATATTTAGGTGCCTTGTGACGGATTACGTGGAAACGACGTTTATTATTTTTTCTTATTAATCATCTAATATATACTTATTGATCAAGTGAGTTTTCTATGTGAGTATTTCTATACCCCTTTTTATATTTTTACACTTTTGGGGTGAAACATGTTACATTATAAACTTTACACTTGTAAACACGTTTGATTTTTGTAAACCTATGGCTTTTCACTTGTATGTTGTGGTTAGTTGAACTTTGTAGCTACCATGTAATGTCGAATATATGTACAACCATTAACTATTGCTAGCCTGGCGACGTCATAGATCTATGGGCCTGACAAGCCTGCTTGGTTGATCCAAGTACACTTAGCTAATCGTATATGCTTGTAAACGTTTGAGACTTGTAAAACTTTGTCAAGGTTTGATTGTGCATTCTGTCTTACATCCCTAGTTTACTTTGTTCTCTAACTTACAACATGAATTGCCATCTTTTATATACTTATGTATTGCAAACTATGGAAATCTCACCAACATTATTGTTGACCCTTTATTTTTAACATGTTTCAGGAAATACTCAAGCTTGATTTCTACTCATTGAAGCATACACATCTAGGAATGGACCTAGATAAATAAGTGAAATAAAATGACTTGTTATGTTTATTTTAATTTCTTTGAGACTTATGATTGTAATGGCACAATTGGAATTTGATTTATATATATAATTGGAATTATTAATAGCGTTATGTGGCTGTGAACGATCTTAACTCTCACTCCTCGACGTTTCCGCCGTCAAGGTTGGGGTGTGACATGACACACACAAGTTTTATTATCATACCTTTGGTCAAATGAAGAGAAACACTCAAGTTTAATTAACGTGCCATTGTTGTGATTTTATTTAGTAACAAACTTAGTTCTAATATACTAAGAGGTTATATGGTAAATTTTAACAAAATGTACATTTTACACTTCTTGTTGTTCATGTCAAAGGTTGGTATTATTAAGCTACTTTTAAACACGTCTCATGGGATAACAATGGATTGTTAAATGTATTAACATTTATTAAGATTTCTTGTTTTGATAACAACATTCGCTCTGGATAGTCATAGGAGGCAATAGGTGAGTTTCAAACTACTATCCATATCCCACAATCACATAACGTTGAATATTAATAAGTAATTTCCTGATCATCGTCGTGGGTTGGCCACCATTGGATACACACCTAGGAAGAATTGAATTGGGTCCTTCTTCGAAGATACCTAGAGCCATCTGAGTGATGATTACCTCTCATCTAGTGAACATAGTCATTTTTGACGACGGAGGGGGTCCATAAGTGGGTGAGACGGCAGATGGTGATACGTTTAGAAGAGCTTCATTTATTTGTTTAGTCGTTTCTATAGATTTAATGGAAATGTGAGATGTTGTATTATGATTTCTTTAAAACCATTTTGGTACTTGTTCATTTTAAGCTAAATTTGACCAAAAATATTGAAGACTATTATATCAACATTCAAGGATGGATGGGCTTTGGTAATGAGTTCACTATCATACGGAGTACTATACTGCACTGTACTAATAAAAAAACGGTACCGGTAATGATACTTGATTTTGCCTAATTTTTATATTGGTATTAAGCGCTACAAGTTCTAGTATATACCGAAAAGTACCACTTCAGTACAGAGTACCCAAACTATTTTTTTAACCATTTTGATACAAGTTTTAAGACATTTAGTGTTTTATAATCCAAGTTCAAGCATATAAATATTTTCTCCTTCATATCTTTATATAAAATATAAATATATTTCTTTTCATTTATTTCAAGAAAAATATATTTGGTTTCCATTTGTTAAAAATAGTTGACAAAGCCCCAAAAATCAAATTGAACTTTAGTTCACGTTAAAACATTTATCAATATTATTAAACTTAAACCTTGTAAATATATTTATATTCTTAGGTTCATTGTGAAGGCTTTGCATTGGAGCGTTATTTTATATTTTTCTTATTAATCGTCAAACTATACGTATTTGATCATGTGAGTATTTCTATACCCCTTTTTCATATTTTCACACTTTGGGGCGAAACATGTTACTTTATAAACTTGCACTTGTAACGTTTGATTTTTGTAAACTTATGGCAATTTACTTTGTGTTGTGGTTGTAGCTACCATGTAATGTCGAAATATGTACAATCATTACTATTGCTAGCCTAGCGACGTCACAGATCTATGGGCCTGACAAGCCTGCTTAGTTGATCCAAGTACACTTATGTAACACCCGGATATTTATTTTTTGAAGCCGGTGAAGACAGAAAAGAAAATAAAGTCCAAAAGTCGAGGGACCAAACCCGCCAACGAAGAAAAGTGGGAAATGTGGTGACATATGTAGGGAGAGGGCAGCCCACTCTCCCCACATCCACATTTCAGCTTCATAAAGGGAGAAGAGAGAAAGAAGAGGAGAAAAGAGGAAAAGTGTTGGTTCGGGTCGGTCCGGGTCGCCAAAATCGTCGTGAAGCAAGCCGAGTCGAAGCTCTTGTCATTGTGCTCGTTTAGGTGAGTTCTAGGACCCCTCTTTTACTTGTTTTCAAACGATTTTAGGGCTGGAATACATCTGAAAACTCTTTTTCGCGTTTTGGGTGAAAACCCTATGTATGCGTGTGTGTATGTGTATGACGCGATTGTGACTTGATTTCTCGCTTGGTTGTGCTTGAATGATGTTATGGTATGCATCCCTAAGGTTAGGATGGTCGATTTAGGCTTAAAATGGGTTTAGATGAGTTTGGAGGCCGAAAACCCTCGGCTGCAGTCGGGTTGAACTGCATTCTGCACCAGTTAGGGCTAGGCGACCGACTGGAGGCCGAATGGAGGCCATACGGCCGATTAGGTGCGATTGAGGTCCATTCGCACGATTGGGGTTCATTCGCACGACTGGAGGGCCAGTCGCGTGGGGTCATGCGACTGAAGGTCCATTCGCACGACTGAAGGTCCAGTCGCATAGGTGTTCATCCGCATTCCATTCGCACGACTGGATGTTCATTCGCATAGGTGTTCATCCGTATAGTTCATTCGCATGATGTTCAGTCGCATGGAGGCAATGCGACTGAAGGGTGTCCATACGCCCGAATAGGGCTGTTGAACCCGAGGAAGGTGTAGATTGACTTCTGACTTTCGGGGGAAGTGCAGATGTAAGTGTTGATGTAAAGGTTCCTATAAGAGTTTTTAAGATGACGATCGAGGTTTTAGAAAGCATGTTGGGCATGATGAGGGTGATGATGTTGTATGTTATGTACGTATGATGTTGCCATGTATGATTTGATGTTGATGCATGTTTATGTTCCTCAATGTGATGTTATAATATCTTTCCTGTGGCTTTACTTGTTATGATGAATGAACGAAGTATTATGTAATGTAAAGTGAAAGATAAAGGAAGAGGACATGATGAACGAATGAACGTCTTGCACACATCGGATACGGGGTCCCTCTTGGTGATTGACCCCAAATGTAGGACCTCTACCGCTCACCCCTAGTACTGTGGCATACGTTTAGCTGTCATTCGTTGACTTCGGCCCAGTAGCTAAGACTGACGGTTACTCCTAGTACCGCGGCATACGTTTAGCTGTCATTCGTTGACTTCGGCCCGGTAGCTACGACTAACCGGGGTGTAGCACATGATATTGGTTCGGGATGATGTCCGATGCGCAAGTAAGGTAATGAAAGAAGGAATGAACGAATGAAGGAAGATAATAATGATATTATTTATGTGTACGTACGATGTGTGATCATGTAAAAGTACTAACGGTTTTATATGAAAGTAAAGTATGTTTTATTTATAAAACTAGAACTCACTCAGCAACGCTGACTTTGATGTGTTTTCAGTTGGCAGGTAATGATTGCTGAGGATGGCACGGGAGACTACTCAGCTCTTTTGGGATGGAATTCTTTTGATTAATGTTTTTGCATTATAATGCGAACAAACGATTTTTGTAATGAATGTTGTATTAGTATGCAAAAGCATTTACATGAAAATGAAAGTTTGTTTTAGTTTTCCGCTGCGATTTATTAAATACTAATGTAATTATATGTTTTATGTGCGATGAGAACCCAGCTGTAGCGTCCCGGGATCGGGGCCTTACAAGTTGGTATCAGAGCCAAAGTTTAAGTGAAATGGGTAAATTTTCAGAATAAACCTAATCTTAAACTGAGAATGGGACGGAAGGGAAAGGGATGCCAAACTGAGTAGCTGCGTGCCATCAGGTATTTTCATAAAGTTAACCGGTTTTATGTGCGCATGGTATGTGTATGTGTTATATGTAGGTTAAATACTGATGTAGTCAGGACAGGTAATACTTGGGGTATGAAGAGTAAAGTAAGTGGCTAATCACAACTGGCCACTGTAATTAGGGACTTACTATACTTGACATAAACTGAGTTATTTCCTTGAATGACCGTGTTGGTGTTTGAATCTTTCAGTGTGCGTGTGATGGCCGGAGGTAGATCTTCGAAAGCTTCTAGGGGTGGAGGTCACGGTGCTGAACCGCGACCTAAGAGAGGGAGACCCAGAGTTGAGAGGGTGGTTCATGAAGAACCAGAGACCCCTCATCCGGAGGGTGGCGACGAAAGCGCCAATCTGAGAGCCTCAGTAAAAGAGGCTGTTGTAGAAGAAGTACATCGGGTCATGCAGACGATCTTACCGTCTGTGGTGACCGAAGTTATTAAGGCTGTACGAGAAGGGGAAAGAAAAGAAAGAAACAGATCTTCTGGAGAACGGGAACAACCAGAGCCGGAAACGGTTCTATCTGATGATGATGAGGAGGAGGAAGAGCATGTGTATGAAACGACACGAGGATGTAATTATGGGGCTTTTATGAGATGCAAGCCCCCTACTTTTGATGGAAACGGCACCGCTGCAGCCGCTCACCGGTGGGTGAGGGAAATGGAAGCTGTTCTCGATATCAGCGAGTGTCGAGAGGACCAAAAGGTGAAGTTTGCTACCCACTCTTTTGTGGATTCAGCTCTGTGTTGGTGGGATAACATTGTCCAAGCAGAAGGTAATCGGGCGATCGGGAGAATGAAATGGCCCGAGTTGAAGAAGATGGTGATTGAGGAGTTCTGTCCTCACAGAGAAATGGATAAGTTGGAAAGGGAGTTTTTACAGTTGGAGGCTGGAACCATGACACACCAGCAGTATACCACCAAGTTTAATGAAATGGCACGGCTTGTGCCTGATCAGGTGACGCCTCTGTCTCGGAAAATCAAGAGGTATATTCAGGGTTTACCGGTGGATGTTCGCCGGCATATGATCGCCGCCCGGCCAAGCACGTTTAGGTCGGCGGTTGATTTGGCAGGGAGGCTGTATGATGAGCGGGAGGTGGTGGTGACTGAAGCAAGTAAGAAGGGTGGTGGTGATCGGAACTGGAACGGGAAACAATTTGGTCGGGGTGATGCCCCGATGGGTAACAAAAAGGCACGAGTGGATGAGCGCCGTGTGGTCACATCAAGTGCGGGGTCGAAAAGGTGTGGCAAGTGTGGAAGGGAGCATAGCGGGGAATGTAGGTTTGGGTCAAACTTGTGCTTCAAGTGTGGAAGACAAGGCATATGGCGAAGGATTGCATGTCGAGCAAATGTTTTAACTGTGGGGAAATGGTCATATGAGCAGAGATTGTAAGAAGTCGAGGACTGAGGGTTCAGGGGAAGAAGACGGGAAGTGATGGACCGAGGGCGAGCGCCAGGGCGTTCACCATGACACAGGAGGAGGCTAGGACGGACCCTGACGTTGTGTCCGGTACGTTCTAGTGAACCAGACTTTAGCTTCTGTGTTATTTGATTCGGGTGCTAGTAAGAGTTTTATTCTGCTGCTTTCTGTGCTAAGCTGCCTGTTAGTAGTAGACGTGTTGATGCGCCCTTTGATGTAGAAACTGCCATAGGTAAGTCTACCAGGATTTCTGAGATGATAGAGAATTGTGATGTGGAACTTGAGGGTCATAAGTTTCCTGTTAGACCGTTTGTGATGACCTTGGGTGGTTTCGATTTGGTTCTTGGGATGGATTGGTTGGCGGACTTCGAGGCAAACATTGTGTGTCGCAAGAAGATGGTTCGGTTGACAGCGCCTGACGGAAGTTTGGTAACGGTTTATGGTGATCGGGTTACTACGATTCCGAAGGTGATCTCAATGGCGGTGGCGGGAAAGTGTATGAGGCGGGATGTAGCGCCTACTTGGCTTATGTAAAGGATGTGGATACCCCAACACCACAACTAGCTGATGTACCAGTTGTGTGTGACTTTCCAGACGTGTTCCCAGAAGACTTATTAGGAGTGCCACCCGACAGGGAGATTGAATTTCAGATTGACCTGATACCGGGTGCCCAGCCTGTTGCCAAGGCACCATATCGATTGGCTCCAACCGAGATGAAAGAGTTGATGGAGCAGTGCGAGAGCTGCTTGATAAGGGGTTCATTAGACCGAGTATCTCTCCTTGGGGTGCTCCGGTCCTATTTGTAAAGAAGAAGGATGGTAGTATGAGGATGTGCATTGACTACCGCGAACTGAACAAGTTGACAGTGAAGAACCGCTACCCCTTACCGAGGATAGATGATTTGTTCGATCAGCTTCAGGGTGCTAGTTGGTTCTCGAGGATAGATCTTTGATCTGGTTATCATCAGTTGAAGGTGAAGGAGCAAGATATCCCTAAAACAGCTTTCCGTACGCGCTATGGCCATTACGAGTTTCTTGTCATGTCCTTTGGTTTGACCAACGCGCCAGCTGCTTTTATGGATCTGATGAACTGTGTGTGTCGGCCTATGTTGGATAAATCAGTAATTGTGTTTATTGATGATATCCTGATTTATTCAAAGAGCGAGATTGAGCATGTCGGTCACATTCGAGAGGTTCAAAGACGTTGAGAAGGGAGAATTGTATGCTAAATTCTCCAAGTGCGCATTCTGGTTGTGCGAAGTTCAGTTTTTGGGTCATGTGGTGAATCCTGATGGGATTATGGTTGACCCGGCGAAGGTGGAGGCGGTTATGCAATGGAAGTCACCAAAGACGCCATCCGAGATCCGTAGTTTCTTGGGCTTGGCGGGCTACTATAGAAGATTCATCCAAGACTTATCTAAGATTGCTTCTCCACTAACTAAGTTGACCCGAAAGGATGTGAAATTTGTATGGGGTCAAGCTCAAGAGAAGGCGTTCGAAGAGCTGAAGGCAAGACTGACTCAAGCTCCTGTTCTGTCATTACCCGATGGAAGCGAAGATTTGGTGGTTTATTCTGATGCTTCCTACTCAGGGTTGGGGTGTGTGTTAATGCAGAGAGGAAGGTTATAGCCTATGCATCTCGACAGTTAAAGGTTCATGAGGTCAATTATCCTACTCATGACTTGGAGCTAGCAGCCGTGGTCTTTGCATTGAAGATCTGGAGGCACTATCTTTACGGGACGAAGTGCACCATATTCACCGATCATAAAAGCTTGAAGTATTTCTTCGAGCAAAAGGATCTGAACATGAGGCAGAGGAGATGGTTGGAACTATAAAGGATTATGATTGCGAGATTCATTACCATCCAGGCAAAGCTAATATGGTGGCGGATGCCCTTAGCCGAAGGAAAGGCCCGAACCGATTCGGGTGAAAGCTTATCAATTAATCATGACCTCCGATGTGATGAAGCAAGTTAAGGAGTTTCAAGATGAGGCATTGAAAGAAGATCATCTTAACTCGGAAAGAATGAGAGGTCTGGTTGGGGAATTGGGTGAAAACACACTCGGTGTTGGAACTCGATTTGGTCGTGTGTGGATTCCTCGTTTTGGGGATCTACAGGTGAAAATAATGGATGAAGCCCACAAGACTCGATATTCCATTCATCCTGGTGCCACGAAAATGTACCATGACATGAAGAAAGATTATTGGTGGCCGGGTATGAAGCGCGACGTGGTGGAGTATGTGAGTAAGTGCCTTACTTGCTTACAGGTGAAGGCAGAGCATCAAAAGCCGTATGGGAAGATACAACCTTTGGATATACCAGAATGGAAATGGGAGCACTCACCATGGACTTCATTACGAAGCTGCCACGTACCCCGAAAGGGTATGATGCCATATGGGTGATAGTTGATCGTCTGACGAAGAGCGCTCATTTTCTACCGATCCGCGAGACGTATTCATCGGAGAGGTTGGCTGATCTGTTCATCAAGGAAATTGTAACTCGTCATGGTGTGCCGGTGTCTATTGTGTCTGATCGTGACACTCGGTTTACATCTAAATTTTGGAAGAAATTCCACGACGCTATGGGGACGAGGTTACATATTAGCACGGCTTATCATCCCCAGACTGATGGTCAGTCAGAAAGGACCATTCAGACACTGGAAGACATGCTTCGGCGTGTGTGATCGATTTTGGTGGAAGTTGGGATGACCACCTGCCGTTAGCTGAATTCTCATACAACACAGCTATCATGCCAGTATTGGTATGCCACCATATGAGATGCTATACAGTAGGAGATGCAGAACACCCGTTTGTTGGGGTGATATTGGTCAGAAGGAATTGGGGAGCGTCGAGGTAATCGAGGCTACGACAGAGAAGCTTGAAAAGATTAAAGCCTTCATGAAGGCAGCCAAGGATAGACAGAAGTCGTATGCCGATAAGCGACGTAGGCCAATGAGTTCCAGGTGGGTGACCGGTTATGCTGAAGGTCTCACCTTGGAAGGGTATTATCAGGTTCAGAAAGCGGGGCAAGTTGAGCCCAAGATATATAGGCCCTTTTCGAATCATTGCTCGAGTAGGGGAGGTGGCCTATAGATTGGAGTTGCCAGATGAGTTAAGTGGGATTCACTCGACATTCCATGTATCTCATCTGAGAAAGTGTATAGCTGATGAAGACATGATTGTTCCACTGGAAGAAATTGAAATAGATGAAAGGCTCAATTATGTGGAGCAACCGGTGGCAATCATCGATCGTAAAGAAAAGAGGCTGAGGAATAAAGTGGTTCCTCTTGTGCGTGTACAGTGGAAGCACAGGAAGGGATCCGAGTCAACGTGGGAGACTGAAGAAGAAATGAGACAGCATTATCCACGTTTGTTCGACGAATAACAGGTTTCGGGGACGAACCTATTTAAGGGGGTGGACTTGTAACACCCGGATATTTATTATTTTGAAGCCGGTGAAGACAGAAAGAAATAAAGTCCAAAAGTCGAGGGACCAAACCCGCCAACGAAGAAAAGTTGGGAAATGTGGTGACATATGTAGGGAGAGGGCAGCCCACTCTCCCCACATCCACATTTCAGCTTCATAAAGGGAGAAGAGAGAAAGAAGAGGAAAAAGAGGAAAGAGTGTTGGTTCGGGTCGGTCGGGTCGCCAAAATCGTCATGAAGCAAGCCGAGTCGAAGCTCTTGTCATTGTGCTCGTTTAGGTGAGTTCTAGGACCCCTCTTTTACTTGTTTTCAAACGATTTTGGGGCTGGAATACATCTGAAAACTCTTTTTCGCGTTTTGGGTGAAAACCCGTATGTATGCGTGTGTGTATGTGTATGACGCGATTGTGACTTGATTTCTCGCTTGGTTGTGCTTGAATGATGTTATGGTATGCATCCCTAAGGGTTAGGATGGTCGATTTAGGCTTAAAATGGGTTTAGATGAGTTTGGAGGCCGAAAACCCTCGGCTGCAGTCGAGTTGAATTGCATTCTGCACCAGTTAGGGCTAGGCGACCGACTGGAGGCCGAATGGAGGCCATACGGCCGATTAGGGTGCGATTGAGGTCCATTCGCACGATTGGGGTTCATTCGCACGACTGGAGGGCCAGTCGCGTGGGTGTCATGCGACTGAAGGTCCATTCGCACGACTGAAGGTCCAGTCGCATAGGTGTTCATCCGCATTGTCCATTCGCACGACTGGATGTTCATTCGCATAGGTGTTCATCCGTATTAGTTCATTCGCATGATGTTCAGTCGCATGGAGGCAATGCGACTGAAGGGTGTCCATACGCCCGAATAGGGCTGTTGAACCCGAGGAAGGTGTAGATTGACTTCTGACTTTCGGGGGAAGGTGCAGATGTAAGTGTTGATGTAAAGGTTCCTATAAGAGTTTTTAAGATGACGATCGAGGTTTAGAAGCATGTTGGGCATGATGAGGGTGATGATGTTGTATGTTATGTACGTATGATGTTGCCATGTATGATTTGATGTTGATGCATGTTTATGTTCCTCAATGTGATGTATAATATCTTTCCTGTGGCTTTACTTGTTATGATGAATGAACGAAGTATTATGTAACGTAAAGTGAAAGATAAAGGAAGAGGAACATGATGAACGAATGAACGTCTTGCACACATCGGATACGGGGTCCCTCTTGGTGATTGACCCCAAATGTAGGACCTCTACCGCTCACCCCTAGTACTGTGGCATACGTTTAGCTGTCATTCGTTGACTTCGGCCCAGTAGCTAAGACTGACGGTTACTCCTAGTACCGCGGCATACGTTTAGCTGTCATTCGTTGACTTCGGCCCGGTAGCTACGACTAACCGGGGTGTAGCACATGGTATTGGTTCGGGATGATGTCCGATGCGCAAGTAAGGTAATGAAAGAAGGAATGAACAATGAAGGAAGATAATAATGATATTATTTATGTGTACGTACGATGTGTGATCATGTAAAAGTACGAACGGTTTTATATGAAAGTAAAGTATGTTTTATTTATAAAACTAGAACTCACTCAGCAACGCTGACTTTGATGTGTTTCCAGTTGGCAGGTAATGATTGCTGAGGATGGCACGGGAGACTACTCAGCTCTTTTGGGATGGCATTCTTTTGATTAATGTTTTTGCATTATAATGCGAACAAACGATTTTTGTAATGAATGTTGTATTAGTATGCAAAAGCATTTACATGAAAATGAAAGTTTGTTTTAGTTTTCCGCTGCGATTTATTAAATACTAATGTAATTATATGTTTTATGTGCGATGAGAACCCAGCTGTAAGCGTCCCGGATCGGGGCCTTACAACTTAGCTAATCGATATGCTTGTGTAAATGTTTGAGACTTGTAAAACTTTGTCAAGGTTTGATTGTGCATTCTATCTTACATCCCTAGTTTACTTTGTTCTCTAACTTAAAACATAAATTGCCATCTTTTATATATTTATGTATTGCAAACTATGGAAATCTCACTAACATTATTGTTGACATTTTATTTTTATCATGTTTCAAGAAATACTCAAGCTTGATCGTCACTTTTGAAGTTTTCAGACCTAGGAATGGACCTATTTATTAAATGAATGAGCTTGTTATTTCTTATTATGTTTTTTTTTATTTGAGAATTATGTTTGTAATGTACATTTGAAACTTATGAATAATATATTTGGATTTAATAATAGCGTTATGTGGTTGTGAACGATCTTAACTCTCACTCCTCGATGTTTCCGCCGTCAAGGTTGGGGTGTAACAACATCTTAAACAAATGAAGGAAATTGAAAGTCAAAGAAAATTATATCCATCATTCCACTTTCACTATATGCCCGGTTTAAACTACGACCGTTCAAATTAGGAAATTCGAAAATTTCGAATAGTGGATTTCACCTGAAATTTTAGATTTGGATTCGGATTTCCGAATTCCAAAAAAAATATTATTTAATAATTATTATAAAAATTAAATAATTTTTATTGAACTTTTTTCGGTTATCTAAAGTTTTATTAGAATATCCTAAATATATGAAATATCTGAAACTTCTAATTGATTTTTATTATTTTTAAATTTTTGTAAATGTATTTTGGATATTTCGGATATCCGAATATACAAAAAATTTAAAATCATTATCTGAATCCGAAATTTCGGATATTTCCTGATATCCGAAATTCTGGATAGCTGAATCTCGATTTTTAAATATTTCGGTTTCAAATTCGAATATTTTTAAAACCCCTAGTTTAAATCCATTAGTGATATAATATCTCACCTAGCATTCAAATTTAAACTTTGGGTTGGGTTGGGGGAGGGGGTTGCTTGCCAATAAGCACCCTATAGTGGCTTAAAGAGGTAGCATCTCTTCTATGTTAGAAATAAACTTTTAGGCCTATAAAATTCAAGAGATTAGAGTCTCGTCATGAGTGATATTATATTTGGCTTATTCGAAGTAATTTGATATGTGTTTTTGAGTATTACATCCCCAAAATTAAGAACCACCATCCACTAATTTACATATTTTTATTTTATTTAACGTGTTATATAATGAAGTTAATTGTTATACTAATTGATTGCAACACCTACTCTTTCAATTTAATGGGTATTTGTCTAGGCCTCATACTTGGTTGTCTCAATGGCTCCTTAGCAGTTGGGCTGTTTACAACGTGTTTAGTTTCATGATGGTGCAACTAGATCCGTTGGACTTAATGAATATGACACATTCTACATTAACGTCGGAGTTTATACAAACATACACACGTACTGATTAATATGCTACTATGAGATTAGAGTCTTAAAGTTTATACAAACATACATATATTTAACATTTATACATGCGTACTTACATACATAAGCATTAAATACAAGAGCCCAAGACTTCCCAAATTTTATGTGTGAATAGTTTCTTTTTAATTTCACTTATGCTAATGGTTCTTAACAATTTGTAAATATAAATATAATAGTGTGGTAAAAAATGTGATTCTAAAGCAACAACTTTGTTTGTTGTTTATGCTCATTTTAAATCCATTGAAGATGGCATATGGATTGTATGCAAAATAATTGTTCTTTTTTATTTTTACAAGGGTCCTAATTGTAGGGTCGACTCTGGAAAGACGCAACGCAAACCCTATGATGAGGAACTGATAGCTCCAATAGTTATGTGTATTGGTGGTAATTAGTTAAAAGATTAAATTATAAAAATTAATATTTATTATTGTATTTTTATGATTTCATTTTTATTTTAGTTTTTCAGCTTTTATTATTTTTTTAAATTTATTTTAGTGATCTATACTTAAACTGGAATCATTAGAATTAGAATAGGATGTTCAGTAAGAACGTGAGCAAAGGAATGAAATAGTACATAATGTAGATGTTTGTGTGGGTAAATGTTTATGCTGTAGTGTATCAAACACGCCAAGTATGTGACTGATGTTGGGCTCGAAAGTAAGATTGTGAATTGTTTGACATTTGTACATGTTACGTTCATGTTGTAACAACATGAGTGAGAGATGTTGAACGAGTAGACATATGTTGATTTGAAGTTGAAGTAGATATGAGCAAGAGACGGCTAATCCAAGATGAGATTGATTGAGAAATAACCAAGACGAAGTTGGATCATGTTGATGCTTAGCTTTGATGGTTACTTTTTTATGTTTAATATTTGTGTGTTGCGATCGGAGCCAAAGGGAGAGAAGAAAATAAGTGATCGTGCAACCAAAGGAGGTGGACTTCAACCCGGGTTGAGGAAAACACCAGGTGCGCGTGGCCATGCCAATTGTGTTTAGTATGCCACAAATATAATTTATTAACAATAAAATCAGTGCATATAAAAATAAAGAAGTGGTCCAATCAAGTAGTGCCATGTGGCAAGGCGCTGCGATGATGATTAACTATCGTAGACATCATTTCAAATTATAATATATATAATATAAGAGATATTTAATCATTCTTTTTCGACATTGTTGCGGACTTTTGTGTGGGAAAATGATATTTACACTAATGTGTTACCAAAACATATCAAACACAACACTTATTTTTATAAACATTTCTCAAGCGATTATAAATTGATTCATATACATTATTCGGAAAAATAAGCTCACAATATGACACATGTTCCTTACTGGCTCAATTACACATCCTCAACACACAACCAATAGAATTTCAACACATGGCAGCTACCACAAAATTATGCGATGAGTTTGCTCCAAATCAGTAGATTCTTTAGACATTCATTCTCTCCTCTTAGTTGGCATTTATCAATCACTAGAGCAAATAAAAATGAGGTTTTGCTACTTATGCAAGACATTAGACCTCGTTTGGTTTGTAAAATACAAGAAATTGAATTTAGTATTGGTTTGTAAAGGCCAGATTTGAAACCTAAATAATTGGAACCTGAGTGTCAGTTTATTAAGCTGGGAGAACCGCTATATCGTTCATTCGGAACCCAAAAAAACTAAACCCCGATCGAATGTCACTCCCTTGATCATCGACATAAACGTAAACAAGGGACTTGTTTTGCTGGTGTTGAAGTGAACAATTGAAGAAAATGTGCTAGCTAGGGTTGGGAAGGAGGGCGTGATTATGAAACTTTAAAGACAGAATCTATTCATTTAAGGCGTTCTTGTCTATTAAAATTTTAAAGTTCTAGTTCTTTTTGTAAGTGAACAAACCAATGACCATGTGAGTTTCAAAGGGGGTGTTTGGTTTGCGGTATTTGTAGGAATTGAAATTTGAATTAGAATTATAAGGAATTGTATTTGGAATTCAATCAATATTTTCCAAAGGATTTGGAATTCAAATGAATTGAAATCAATATATGTAATTTAAATTCTAATTGCATTTTTAATAACAAAACACTCATAAATGAATCTAAATTTATCACCTATTGTAAACCTCAATGACCAACGATAATTGCCGCTATATACCACCGACCACCGCTGCGGTCATCGCTAACAATTGACTGCAACCACCAACCTTACCCGTTGCTGAAAACCGACCGTACCTCGCCGCCGCCGCCGCCACCAACCGATCACGCCTGTCGTTGAAACTGACAGTCACCGTCAAACGCGTCTAAAACCGACATAGTTTAGCGACGACGGTCAGTAATCGGCCACGGGCGCGGTAAGTGGAGACAGGCGTTTGTAGGCGGCGGGCGCGATTAACAGTGACTATCATCCATCTAGTCTATATATGTGATTTTTCCTTTTTGGTCTTTGTGCATACCATTATAGAAGATTATGTAAGATTGAGACAATATGTAATATCTTTAAAGACCAAAACTTCATATCAACATAATTTACATTCTGTAAATTAAAATTAAAAGGAACTTAGACAAGTTGTACTATGTTGGCACTCAAGATAAATGTTGAACGACAACTTGTCATAAACTTGACCACGACACCAATGTTTTAGTTTTGCCAATATGTTAACTTTGAATAAAACCGAACATGTATTTTTCCAATATATCAACATCAAATCTAATAGAACCAAACGTATGTCCCCGGCAAGAAAAATTCTACTCCTCATGACCAAGGTTATCTCGACTATGATCTTAGCACCCGTTAAACAGTTTTGTCAAGTCATGTGTGATGTAGGCCAAATAAGTTTTTCTTTCCTCTTAAACGATTGACTATTGGAAACGATATGTAATAGAAGAACAAGATGAGTATTCTTGTTTAACACCGGTATTTTAATAGTGAAAAACCAATTATTTTAACAATAACTACATATCATTATTTATTTTCAAAGTTAGCAAAAACATATATTTCACTAAGTTTTCTTACTCTATCATTTTTCCAGCAACCCTCCTGACGAATGGAGTTTGATCCGTATATATAAGCATTAAAATGCAATTTCAATGTTCGGGTATTGTAGAGTAAATAAGTGTTACATACTTACATTTGAACCCTCCTTTGTGAACATTATATAGTTTACTAACGGTGGGCAGACTCGATCTCCTAGCTCCTTGAATATTTGTGTATCACAACAAAAGTCGTCAACAAGATAGTCATGCTTGGTTCGAGCACAAGGTGATACCATGATGAACTATAAAAACAAATCTAACATATATCTTTTAATATTTATAGTGGTGAAGAGTTGAAAAGGGAGTTAAAAAGTTAAAATCAACGTATCAAACTTTATATGCCAACATTTTATTACATAACTTACTTTAAGATCTAAACAGAAACTAAAAAAAACCTCTTAAACTTACACCGGTTAACAGGACAACCCATTTATTAAAAATGGTATTAGCGATAAATGGGCTAAATACATTCGATGGTGTTACAATTAATAGGACCCACCGAGCCCTTGTAGTTTTCTTGAAAATTCTAATACGGTCTTCACCAACAATTATTTTGTTCTTTCTATTGAGGGACGACTTTTGAAGTCTACACCGTTACTCCAGTCGACACGATAAAGGATTAAGACTACTCCCATCGGTGGTAAATGACTTGGTCTACTTTGAAACATTTAAACCGATTGTTTGAGTCAACTTTACATAAGCATAGAGGAAAATTGGTTTCATTTGAACGGGAGAATTAAGTTTGTTTTAATATTTTTCATCTTTTTATGTAATTGTAGATCCATGAAAACTATTATCTTTAAAAGCAAGAAAAATACGTACAGGTGACCTCATAAACTCATATTTAGCAAAATCCTTCTACACACATTTAAATATTCACTCCCTGATTCACCCCTTTCTATGACCATCTCCGGTGGTCATTTTTAGGGATCGTTTTTATGTCAAGAATTACATTGAGTCGTTTTTTTTACCATCGTGGAACTATGTTTTTAGAAGAAAAGTTTCTCACCATGAACATAAAAAATGAAAGGGAGGTGGGGCCAACAAGTTTTTTTAATTATATTAAATATACATATAGATAGAGATAAATAAAAAGGTGCTAATGATGTGTCATAATTTTTTTGTGTTGTTCGAGTTTTCTTGTTGTGAAAAAATGAATGTTTTTATGATGTGGTAGCTCACTAAACATGTATGTTAGTGTTTTTATGTTTCTTTACTGTGAATGCTCTAAATACACATGTATATAACCAAATGTTTTTCACATCATCACACCCAATTGCATATAAATAATAATGATGATTATACTAACCCCCATATAGGTCGTCTTTACCCTTAATACCCTTAACACCATTTTATAAAGATTTAACTTCTACTACATCACACCCCAAGCTAGATTCGTCGATCTATATATTTAAAAGTTAAACTTACAAACTAATGCATATGTACTCACCTTTTCCTCTAGTTCGTACCTTTAATTTGCGCGGTCTTAAATTCGTCAGTCTACATCAAGCAAATACAATCCAATAAATTCATTTTTTAGAGTAAATTACATGGATGGTCCTTATGCTATGTTAAAATTTTTAGTTTGATTCTTAAAATTTTTAAATATAATCCTTAATATTTTTTTCTCTTTCTTTTATATATATATATATATATATATATATAATATATATATATATATATATATATATATATATAATATATATATATATATATATATATATATATATATATATATGATCCTTATGTCTGTTAGGTTAACGTTAGTGATGTTAAATATTGTAAAAATTAGCATTTTACCGTATTAGCCATTTATTTAATTCACCTTTTAAACTATATGATTATTTTTATTTAAGAAAAATATTTTTATTTTTCAATTTTTTATATTTTATATTATTTTTATAATTTCATTATTAATAAGATTATTATTTAATAAAATACATTTTAAATACACAAATAAAAAACATTTTATAAACATATTTTTTAAACATTCTGATTTTTAACCATTCAGTTTTTATATGTCATTCTACAAACTTTTTTATTTTTAATTTTTTAAACTGGTTGGTTTTTCAAAGTTTTTTTAAACCATTCATTTTTTAAAACATATTTCCATACACAATTTCTTAGTTCTTAAACATTTAAATAAATTCAGTTTTAAACGTCTATATAAAAAATAGATTTTTATAAAGGTTAAAAGAAACCCGAATATGGGTTTAAAAAAATTTATAAACCACATTTAAAAGAAAACATTTTTTAGAATATTTTTTATTTGTGTATTAAATAATAAACATATTTATTTAAAAAGATTATAATAAAATGAAATTACATTGATTATTCTTACAAGTAAAATAGTTATTTTGATAAATCTAACATCACTAACTGAACTAACAGAGTAGGGACCATTGATAAATGATAACTATAACATTAGAAATTGTATTTGTAATTTTAAAACTTTAAAAAAAATCCAAAATTTTAATCAAATCACAGGGACCATCCGTGTAATTTACTCTTTTTTTTTATCTAATTGTCTAGTTTTAACATTAACTCAATTATATTTATCCTTATTAACTATAACAACCCTTTAAACCACATCTTAACATCAAGAATCAAGTCTAGACCCATTAATTCGTTACTTCAACCGAAACCGACTTCTTATTCCAAAACTTGCATCTTGATTACTTCTTATTGGACTTTTAGTACCCCAACCACATTTAAATGTAGCGAGTAGATCAATTTGGCATTTTTAATCCATCTAAGTATAAAACTCCAGTGTCACCATAATCCACCATTTTCGTATTTTAACCACATATTTTGATATGAAAACATTAATTACATCAATAATTCAAGTTCTTTCTCATAATTAGTTGGTGATTATTAAAAATCCATATTATGCAAATTCACCATTTTGGATCAAATTAGGTCAATTTTTAACACTTAACTTTAATTGCTCACACAATCACCATCTATGGTTTCTAAACATTATAAAGATTTTTAAAAATGTTAAACACCTATGGATGTCCTATTTACTCGATTCCAGATTTTAGTGTAATATCTCGTATTTTCGGTAAATTAAAAGTTAACTTTGTTTATTCTTGTAAGGTTTATTGTTGTCAATTTTGGAACTTATGGTTATTCTAAATAAAAAAAAGTTATAATAAGTATATTTCTAATAATAAAACTAAGATAATAATAATAATAATATAATAATAAGTTTTACAAGTTTGAAAGTTAAATTATATAAAACTTAATGTTTGATTAATTCAAGGGGCCTTGGTGTTAATTTAAAAACTTTTAAAATAAAGTTTGTACATGAAATGTTAACAAACAAACTACAGGGACCATTTTTGTAAAATGATCAAACCCAACCCCCTTTCACCCGTATTTCCGGCCACTATCGGCCGCCGGCGGCCAACGCTCCAGCGAGCCCCATAAACCACTAAAACACTTGATTTAAATGCTCAAACCGTTTCTAATCACTTTGTGAGGAAGTTCGAACCTTAATCACACTTTAATTCGAGTTTAAGGCCGGTAATGGGTGTCGTTTGGGCTTGATAACCGTTGATCTCAATGTTCTGACCGTTAACCCATTAAAACACGATAATAATTCAATTAATTGTTATTGAATCAATGCTTTAAACAACTCTACACTTCTACCAAACGAAATTCTATCTAAAACAACACCTAAACATCACAATTGAACCTCACCGTCGTCGAGTCTGCGATTTGATCAAACGTTGTCCATTGTGCATTTTGAGGAGCAATTGATTGAGGGGAAATCATCCATAGCACCCAAGAAAGCTCCCTACAGGTTTAACTGGATTACCATTGGAGTTTGCTCGTCCTTCTACACTCACGACTACGACTCGATCTTGGTTGTCTTTTCCATCGGTTCGTATCAAATCACGTAAGTATAACACATTAACACACTCGAAATCACATGGGGAATCAAAGCCCCATGTTTGTTATAGAAAATGTTATCGAATCGAACTTTAATTTGATCAAAGAAGGTTCTAGGGTTCATGTAAATTAGGGGAAATCGTTTAAGGATTGCTTTTAAAATTTAAAGCCGGATTTACATCGCGGCTGAGAGCCTGGTTCACTGGTTAAAGTCTTACCCTTACAACTTTGAGGTCCCGGGTTTGAACCCGGGCTCCCTCAACTATTTTTTAAGGTTTTTTAAGCCTTAATTTAATTATGGAAAATTTTTAATAATTATAAAAATAGTTTTTGTAAACTTTAAATATTTTTATAAACACCAATAATTTTCTGGAATTTTTATTAAGATGTAGATAATTAAATAATTTTTAATAAAACTTTTTTTATAAAGATTATTCTAAGTTTTATTCTTATTAAAAATGGATTTCAAATCTTAGTTAGCAAAATAATTTTGATTTAAATATTACCTTTAATTTATTATGGTTTAAATCATGTATGTTTCAAGTGTTTATTTAAATTTTATATGTAAACCTTATTAGTTATTTTAAATGGGTTAATTACATATTTTCTATTAAAAGACATGAAATGGTATATTTCTTTATTATTTAGCGTATTTACAAAAACTCCCAAATTCAACTTAGAACCTTAGTCCTCACTAATTCGTTAAACTTATTATTAAACTAAATCTGTTAAATATACATACTTAGGTGCCTCGTGACGATTCATCTTGGAACGACATACATCATTCTTATTTCTAATCTCCATTATATACTTATTCATCATGTGAGTTTTCCATGTGAGTCTTCCATGTGAGTTCTTCATGCCAATTTTTACTTTATTTTACACCTTTTGGGGTGAAACATGTTAACTTTATCAACTTACACTTGTAAGATACTTGTAAATGCACATGCAATTCATCTTTATCTTTTTGTCATGGTTATTTATGTTATTGTAAGTCTTATATGAGATATATATTTTGTTTATAATCATTAACTATTGCTAGCCTGGCAACCTTTTAGATCTTTGGGCCTGACAAGCCTATTTGGTGCTAAAGCCGATGTATTGCCGGCTCCTGATGATGTATGCTTGTTCATCATGAGAACCAAATACACTTAGCCAATCTTATATACTTGTAATCAAGTTGAGGTTTGGTTGTAACTGTATGTATTTAATAAGCTTGCTAACTCGTAACCATAGACATGAGTTGCTACATGTAACCCTTTTATATATATATATATATATATATATATATATATATATAATATATATATATATATATATATACACACACACACACACACACACACATATATGCGTGTGTTTAAACCATGAGAACTCACCAACTTTATAGTTGACTCTTTATTTTCAACATGTTTCAGGTTTCCTACTTGAAGATCTTCTTGTGCTCATATAGGACTTGAACCTAGAATAATTGAAAGTCTTATGTTTCTGTTTGTATCTTGATTGTTTTGTAATTACTTATTTGACTTGTAATGTTTAATGAATAATGACATTTAATATTACTTCAACTTAATTAGTTCCATATGCTATGAACAATCGTCTCCCATTCGTCTGTCCCGATGATTCCGCCGTCGGTCGGGGTGTGACATTTAGCAACAAGATCCAAATTCACCTAAAACCCAATATTGCCATCAGTGGCGGATCGATCTTGAATATTTCCATAAGAGGGGGGATAATTTTTTTAAGGAAGGGGTGGCGAATTCGATATTTATATAAAAAGTTACACTATGATCCTCCGCCAATGTTTGTCATTCCTTGGATTTCATTGTAGAATTGGAACCAACGAATTCTGATAGCTTCTAATCATCATTAGTGATGGGCTAAGTCATTAGATACAATAATTAAGAACCAACAAGTTCTAGAGTTTTGAGTCGAGTTCGCATCACTAATCTTGTTTCCTAGACATTTTTAGTAAATATTTTGTAAAAAAGCACATTATTCATAATCTGCACAAAGGGTGTAACTGACAATAGGCATTGGCAGGGTCATCATGACAAACATGATAGGTAATTAGGGGGTCAGTGTGCAATTTTCTTTTCTATAAGTAGCTAGCGTTTATCTTGGTTGTTTAAGCAAGTCTTGTTGAGTTATATAAATAATATTCACTACACTGTTTCCATCATCAATCTTGCTATCTTTTGCTTCCTCTTATAAAAATAAGAGGTATGAAATTTCATCACCCAATTAATCTACTCCTACCCCAAGGATCTTTTGTGTCCCTCTCAGTTGCAATAATAATATTATTGTTCTGTTATTGTAATCTTTTGTTTGTCGCTTCACTTGCAAGTGCGCGAGCAACAAACGAAGCATCTGCTCTTTTGAAATGGAAAGCCAGCCTTGATAAACGAAGCCAGTCGGTTCTTTCTTCATGGTCCGGAAGCAACCCATGCCATAATAACTGGACCGGTATTGGTTGCAGTAACAGCACTGCAGCAGCAGAAAGTGTTGTAATAAGCATCACACTTCCAAACTCAAACTTAACAGGTACACTTGGTCATCTTGACACATGGTCATTACTAAATCTTGAATATATTGAGCTTTCATTTAATATGCTCTATGGTCGCATTCCTTCTAGCATTGGGAACATGTCTAAGCTAAAACATCTTGACTTATGGAATAACCGCTTCTCAGGGGTTATTCCATCAGAGATAGGAATGCTAAGATCTTTGGATGTGTTATTTCTGGATAAAAACCGCCTTACCGGTCATATTCCGGATAGCATAGGAAACATCACAAATTTAACTGGGATTTTTTTGTCTAGGAATGCTCTTACTGGTCATATCCCAATAACATAGATAACCTCAGAAAGGTACTTCAGGTTGACCTTCATGATAATGAACTTACGGGACCCATCCCTACCCTAAGTTCACCCATGATCCAAAACCTTGACCTTTCTTCTAATGATCTTACTGGAGTCATTCCTTCGTCGATTGGAAATTTAACCAATCTCCATTTCCTTTATCTATATAGTAATGAACTATCTGGGTCCATTCCACCTGAACTTGTTGGGGCTAGGGATCTCATAGATCTTCAAGTCAATGGAAATCTTATCACCGGAACCATTCCAATTACTTTCCAAAAGTTCAGTAGGCTAGAAAGGGTGTACTTAAGTGAAAATCTTATATCTGGCTCTATTCCAAATTATTTTACAAATTACACCCATCTTAAAGCATTGAACTTAGGTGGAAACCAATTCAGTGGCATCATACCACCTGAATTAGGAAAGAGAACACCCTTTGTGTCATTGGGCTTGTACGATAATAATCTTATAGGTCCTTTTCCTCAAGATATGAATCTATCTAAGATGGAAGTGTTATCACTATCCTGGAATAGTCTTAACGGTTCCATTCCACAAAATTGGAATTTTACTAAGATGAAAAGCTTCCAAGTAAGCATGAACATGCTTACTGGTCATTTACCACACGATATCTGTGTCTCCGGAAATCTTGAATTAATCAGTGCACACAACAATTTCTTTTCAGGCCCTGTACCAAAGACCCTTAAAAATTGTAGTAACTTACAAAGAGTTCGGCTTGATCAAAACCAAATGACTGGAAACATCTCGGAAGATTTTGGGATATATCCAGAGTTGGATTATATAAATTTGAGCAACAATAATTTCTATGGTGAGGTTTCTAGTAACTGGGGGCATTGTCTTAATTTAAGTAGCTTACACATATCCAATAACAACATATCTGGAAAAATATCTAAAGAGCTAGGAGGAGCAACACGATTAGTAGAGCTTCATCTCTCATCAAATCACTTAGTTGGTGAAATCCCAAAGAGCTTTGAAAGATTAAGCTCACTGATGAAGTTGTACTTGGACGACAACAAGTTATCCGGTACAATTCCTTTAGAATTGGGAAATCTGTCCAACTTAGAAGAACTTAACTTGGCAAAAAATGCTCTTATGGGCCCAATCACTGGACCTACAGGAGAATGCTTAAAGTTAAGGAGCTTAAACTTGAGCAACAACAACTTTGAGGGAGTTATTCCTGTTTAGATTTCCAAGTTGGAACAGTTAGAATATCTTGATCTTAGTGAAAATAAATTTACCGGGAGTCTACCTTCACAACTTGGAGGTCTAAAGTTTCTAGAAACATTAAACGTCGCTCATAATAACCTCACTGGCTCTATTCCTCCAAGTTTCACCGAAATGTTAAGTTTAACCACAGTCAACATATCTTTCAATCAGTTTGAGGGACCACTTCCGAAGATGCGAGCTTTTGAAGAGGCTCCAATGGAGGCACTTGGACATAACAAGCGGTTATGTGGAAATAACACAGGTTTAGAATGCCCCACCCAAGCAAGAAATCAAGGTAATAAAAAGAAGGTTCCCACGATGATTCAAATCATACTTCCTACTTTGGGATGCATCTTGTTGATTTTTATTGGTCTTATATTCTTTTACCTCTGTAAAAGAAAACCAAATGATACAAACAACACACATGTGACACGAAACCCTTTTACCATCTGGAGCTATGACGGCAAAATGGTGTATGAGAGCATCATTGAAGCTTTAGAAAACTTCGACTCAAAGCACATTATTGGAGCTGGTGGACACGGAACTGTTTATAAAGCAGAATTGGCGACAAAAATCTTGGTAGTGAAAAAAATTCACTCGCTAGAAGATGGCGATACACAAAATCTAAAGAGTTTTGAAAATGAGATTCGAGCATTGACAGAAATACGTCATAAAAACATTGTCAAGCTCTATGGATTTTGTTCACATTCACGACACTCCTTTTTAGTTTATGAGTTCTTGTCAGGAGGGAGCTTAAGTAATGTACTGAATCACATGGAACTAGCCGTTGAATTTGATTGGAAAAAGAGGGTGATGGCTATTAAAGGTATTGCGAAAGCCTTATCATATATGCACCATGATTGTTCACAACCAATCATCCACAGGGACTTATCAAGCAACAATGTTTTATTTGATTCGGATTGGGTTGCTCATATATCCGATTTTGGCACAGCCAGGTTGTTAAACCCAGACTCGTCAAATTGGACTTCATTTGTTGGAACATTTGGTTATGCTGCTCCAGGTACGTATACTCTAAAATAAACATGACTGCATGAGTGTCGGTGTACAAAATCAATCTTTAAACACAAGATGTTAAATTGACTGTTTTTTGTAGAGCTTGCATACATGATGGAAGTGAACGAGAAGTGTGATGTTTATAGCTTTGGGGTACTAACGCTAGAAATTATAATGGGAAAGCATCGTGGGGATTTCCTCACTTTTGCAGAAGACATGAAAAGTGTATCTTGGACTGAAATACCAGACCAACGCCTTGCTCCACCTGAGGAGGAACATGTTACTGAGCAAGTTGAATCACTTGTGGAGGTTGCATTCTCATGTCTCGATAAGAACCCTCACTCTAGACCATCGATGAGGGATATTACTCTTGCTTTCTCAGTGGCTTCTAAAAGGAATTGAAATGATTCAAGTTTTTAAGGTGCTACTTAAATACCATAGTATGTTTATGTTCATTTTATAAATATCATTTTGTGAACAATAAAACACACAAGTTTTATTATCATACCTTTGGTCAAATTAAGAGAAACACTGAAGTTTAATTAACGTGCTATTGCTGTGAATTTTTTTTAGTAACAACTTAGTTCTAATATACTAAGAGGTTATCTGTTAAATTTTAACAAAATGTAAAATTTACACTTCTTGTTGTTCATATCAAAGGTTGGTATTATTAAGCTACTTTTAACATGTCTCTTGGGATGACAATGGATTATCAAATGTATTAACATATATTAAGATATCTTGTTTTGATAATGACATTCGCTCCAGATTGTCACAGGAGGCAATAGGTGAGTTTCAAACTACTATCCATGTCCCACAATTACATAACGTTATATATTAATAAGTAATTTCCTGATCATCGTCGTGGGTTGACCACCATTCGATGCACACCTATGAAGAATTGAACTGGGACCTCCTTCGGAGATACCTATAGCCATCAGAATGATGACTACCTCTCATCTAGTGAGCATAGTCAAATTTTTATGAGGGAGTGGGTCCATAAGTGGGTGAGATAGCCGATGGGGATACGTTTAGAAGAACTTGATTTGTTTGTTTATTCGTTTCTATAGATTTAATGGAAATGTAAAATATTGTATTATGATTATTTTAAAACCATTTTGGTACTTATTCATTTTGAGCTAAATTTGACCAACAACATTGAAGACAATTGTACCAACATTCAAGGATGAATGAGATTTTGAGCTAAATTTGACCAACAACATTGAAGACAATTGTACCAACATTCAAGGATGAATGAGATTTTGAGCTAAATTTGACCAACAACATTTGATTTTGCTTAATTTTTATATCGATGCTGAGAGCTACAAGTACTAGTTTATACCAAAAAGTACCGCTATGGTACACGGTACCCAAACTATTTTTTTAACCATTTTGATACAAAATTTAAGACAATTTTAGTGTTTTATAATCCAAGTTCGAGCACAAGAATTTTTTCATACAACTTTGAGATACTTGTTAATGTTTTTGGCATTATAAATTTTTAAGTCATGTATCCAAAAATTTACGTCACAACTTAATTTTAGCCAAAAAGAAAAGGAAAACACCATGGTGGTACAAAGTCGCCAAAGTATCAAAAATCCAAAAACCGGTATTGTTACTGTAGCATAACCAAACTAATAGATTTTGTACAATATTCGGTACCAGCTTTTCCATAAATTCAATATCGGTACAGTACCGACATCATCCCTACATCCAAGTATTTACATTCATAGAAGGATGTTGATACATGTTAGAAATATACGAGTGAGAAAACGTTACAATAAAAGTTGAAAAGAACAAAAAGAATTCTTAAAGCTGTTAGTTTTAAATCTGGGTCAAGTAAACCCATATTATAGATTGTTGGTTTAAGGTAGAGGGAACACCTATACTTAATGTTTTCAGAACCGGATCGGACGTTGAACCGGACGCCTTACTGGTTTGGTGGTCGGACCGGTCTGACCGGTCGGACAGGTTGGATCGGATTTAACTATATTTTAATTATATTTATATATGTAGTTAAATATAAGTAATTTATATATATATTTTATAGTTATATATAAAACTTAACTATATTTGTATATCAACACACTAATTTATGGTTTAACATCTCGTTTTTACCCATTAAAATCAAAAAAACAAAAACCGGTCCGAACCGGTCCGACTGGCGGTTCGGGAAGAACTGGCCGGTTCGACCGTTCAAAAACGATTCATAGCGACCCGGACCGGCTACCGGACCGATCCCCGGTCAAACCGGTCGGACCGGCCGGTCCGATCCGATCGCGAAAACACTGCTTATATTACACCCACCACACTACACCATAAACCCACAAATCAATCTTGTCATATCATACAATACTACACTATACCACACTCTTAAAATTGGTGGGGGCAATATTGCCACACCATGTTAGACCTATATATGCATGAAGTCTGGGAGCACAAGCACGATAAGTACTCGCTAATTGAAAATGCCAGCAACAAACACGAGCAACGTAAAACACGAGCAGCGGTGACGGTGCCACGATGCACACACCCCTTCCACCTATAATGTGTTTACTACATTACAAATAAATGAAAGCAAATAACATCCTAAACAAATGTATTTGCAACTAAAGTGAAAGTCAAAGAGAATTATATCCATCATTCTACTTTCATTATATGCCTGGTTTAAACTAAGGTTGTTCAAATTCAAATATCCGAAAATTTTGAATAGTGAATTTCACCCGAAATTTCAAATTTGGATTCGGATTTCCGAATTCCAAAAAATTATATTATTTAATAGATATTATAAAAATTAAATAATTTTTATTAAAATTTTTTTAGGTTATCCAAAGTTTCTATTAAAATATCCTAAATGTATGAAATATCCAAAACTTCTAATTGATATTTATTATCTTAAATTATTATAAATATATTTAGGCTATTTTGGATATCCGAGTATACAAAAGTTTCAAAATCACTATCCGAATCCGAAATTTCGGATATTTCCGGATATCCAAAATTCTAAATAGCCGAATCTTAGATTTTTGGATATTTCAGTTTCGAATTCGGTTATTTTTAACACCCGTAGTTTAAATCCTTTAGTGATTTAATATCTCACGTAGCATCCAATTTTTAACCTTTGGGGGGAGGGGGGTTGCTTGCCAATAAGCACCCGATAGTGGATTAAAGAGGTAGTATCTCTACTATGTTAGAAATAAACTTTTTAGGCCTATTAAATTCAAGAGGTTAGAGTCTCCTCATGACTCATGATAATTATATTTGGCTTACTTCGAACTAATTTGCTATGTGTTTTGAGTATTACATCCCCAAAATTAAGAACCACCATCCACTGATTTACAAATTTTCATTTATATTTAACGTGTTATATAATAAAACTATTGTTTTACTAATTGATTGCAACACGTACTCTTTCAATTTAGTGGGTATTTGTCTAGGCCTCATACTTGGTTGTCTCAATGGCTCCTTAGCAGTTGGGTTGTTTACAACATGTGTTTAGTTTCATGAGGGTGCAACTAGATCCGTTGGACTTGATGAATATGACACATTCTACATTAACGTCGGAGTTTATACAAACATACACATACCGACTAATATGCTATTATGAGATTAGAGTCTTGAAGTTTATACAAACATACATATATTTAAGTTTATACATACGTACGTACATACATACATAAGCATCAATATTTGATAGTAGATGTTTGGTCAAGAGCCCAAGATTTCCCAAATTTTATGTGTGAATAGTTTGTTTTTTAATTTCACTTATGCGAATGGTTCTTAATAATTTGTATATATAAATACACTCTGTGGCAAAAAATGTGATTGTAATGCAACAACTTTGTTTGTTGTTTATGCTCATTTTAAATTCATTGATGATGCTAAAAGGATTGTATGTAAATAATTGTTTTTTTTATTTTTACAAGGGTCGAAAGACGCAAACTCTATGATGAGGAATTGATAGCTCGAATAGTTATGTGTATTGGTGGTAATTAGTTAAAAAGATTGAATTATAAAAATTCATATTTATTATTGTATTTTAATGATTTCATTTTTATTTTAGTTTTTTCCGTTTTTATTATTTGTTTTAATTTATTTTACTAATCTATACTTAAACCGGAATCATTAGAATTAGAGTAGGATGTTCAATAAGAAGGTGAGCAAAGGAATAAAATAGTACACAATGTAGATGTTTGTGTGGCTAATGTTTACGCTGTAGTGCATAAAACACGCCTAGTATGTGATTGATGTTGGGCTCAAAAGTAAGATTGTGAATTTTTTGATATTTGTACATGTTACTTCATGTTGTAACAACATGAGTGAGAGATGTCAAATGAGTAGACATGTTGATTTGAAGTTGAAGTAGATAGGAGCAAGAGACGGCTAATTCAAGATGAGATAGATTAAGCAATAACCAAGAAGAAGTTGGATCAAGTTGATGCTAAGCTTTGATGGTTGATTTCTTATGTTTAATATTTGTGTGTTGCGATCAGAGCCAAATAGAGAGAATGAAGGAAGTGATCGTGCAACCATAGGAGGTGGAGGGCGAAAAAAACTGGATTTGAACCCGGGTTGAGGAAAAAACCATGTGCGCATGACCATGCAAATTCTATTTAGTATGCCACAAATATAATTTATTAACAATAAAATCGGTGCATATAAAAAATAAAGAAGTGGTCCAATAAGTGGTGCCATGTGGCAAGGTGCTGCGACGATGATTAACTATCGTAGACATCATTTCAAATTATAATATATATAAATATAAGAGATATTTAATCATTCTTTTTCGACATTGTTACTTATATATGAAAGGATTTTGTGTGGGAAAATGACATTTACATTATGTGTTACTAAAACATATCAAACACAATACCTATTTTTATAAATTCTTATACATTATTCGGGAAAAATAGGCTCGCAATGAATTCTACATTAACGTCGGAGTTTATACAAACATACACACGTACCGACTAATATGCTATTATGAGATTAGAGTCTTGAAGTTTATACAAACATACATATATTTAACCTTTATAAATACGTACGTACGTACATACATACATAAGCATTGATAGTAGATGTTTGGTCAAGAGCCCAAGACTTTCCAAATTTATGTGTGAATAGTTTCTTTTTTACTCACTTATGCGAATGGTTCTTAATAATTTATAAATATAAATACAATAGTGTGACAAAAAATGTGATTCTAAAGCAACAACTTTGTTGTTTATGCTCATTTTAAATCCATTGATGATGGTATATGGATTGTATGCAAAATAATTGTTTTTTTATTTTTACAAGGGTCCTAATTGTAGGTCGAATCTGAAAAGACGCAAACCCTATGATGAGGAATTGATAGCTCGAATAGTTATGTGTATTGGTGGTAATTAGCTAAAAAGATTAAATTATAAAAATTCATATTCATTATTGTATTTTAATGATTTCATTTTTATTTTAATTTTTCAGCTTTAATTATTTGTTTAATTTATTTTAGTAATCTATACTTAAACTGGAATCATTAGAACTACATGTGAGCAAGAATGAAATAGCACACAATTTAGATGTTTGAGTGGGTAAATGTTTATGCTGCAGTGCATAAAACACGTCAAGTATGTGATTGATGTTGGGCTTGAAAGTAAGATTGTGAATTATTTGGCATTTGTACATGTTAAGTTCATGTTGTAACAACATGCGTGAGAGATGTCGAACGAGTAGACATATGTTGATTTGAAATTGAAGTAGACAGGAGCAAGAGACGGCTAATCCAAGATGAGATAGATTGAGAAATAACCAAGACGAAGTTGGATCATGTTGATGCTTAGCTTTAATGGTTAATTTTTTATGTTTAATGTTTGTGTGTTGCGATTGGAGACAAAGGGAGAGAAGAAAGAAGTGATTGTGCAACCAAAGGAGGTGGATTTCAACCAGGTTGAGGAAAACACCAGATGCGTGCGGGCATGCCAATTGTGTTTAGTATGCCACAAATATATTTATTAACATAAAATCAATGTATATAAAAAATAAAGAAGCAGTCCAATCAAGTTGTGCCATGTGGCAAGGCGCTACAGCGATGATTAATTATTGTAGACATCATTTCAAATTATATATATATAAAATATAAGAGATATTTAATCATTCTTTTTCGACATTGTTACTTATATATGAAAGGATTTTGTGTGGGAAAATGACATTTACATTAATGTGTTACTAAAACATATCAAACACAATACCTATTTTTATAAATTCTTATACATTATTCGGGAAAAATAGGCTCGCAATGAATTCTACATTAACGTCGGAGTTTATACAAACATACACACGTACCGACTAATATGCTATTATGAGATTAGAGTCTTGAAGTTTATACAAACATACATATATTTAACCTTTATAAATACGTACGTACGTACATACATACATAAGCATTGATAGTAGATGTTTGGTCAAGAGCCCAAGACTTTCCAAATTTATGTGTGAATAGTTTCTTTTTTACTCACTTATGCGAATGGTTCTTAATAATTATAAATATAAATACAATAGTGTGACAAAAAATGTGATTCTAAAGCAACAACTTTGTTGTTTATGCTCATTTTAAATCCATTGATGATGGTATATGGATTGTATGCAAAATAATTGTTTTTTTATTTTTACAAGGGTCCTAATTGTAGGGTCGAATCTGAAAAGACGCAAACCCTATGATGAGGAATTGATAGCTCGAATAGTTATGTGTATTGGTGGTAATTAGCTAAAAAGATTAAATTATAAAAATTCATATTCATTATTGTATTTTAATGATTTCATTTTTATTTTAATTTTTCAGCTTTAATTATTTGTTTAATTTATTTTAGTAATCTATACTTAAACTGGAATCATTAGAACTACATGTGAGCAAGGAATGAATAGCACACAATTTAGATGTTTGAGTGGGTAAATGTTTATGCTGCAGTGCATAAAACACGTCAAGTATGTGATTGATGTTGGGCTTGAAAGTAAGATTGTGAATTATTTGGCATTTGTACATGTTAAGTTCATGTTGTAACAACATGCGTGAGAGATGTCGAACGAGTAGACATATGTTGATTTGAAATTGAAGTAGACAGGAGCAAGAGACGGCTATCCAAGATGAGATAGATTGAGAAATAACCAAGACGAAGTTGGATCATGTTGATGCTTAGCTTTAATGGTTAATTTTTTATGTTTAATGTTTGTGTGTTGCGATTGGAGACAAAGGGAGAGAAGGAAAGAAGTGATTGTGCAACCAAAGGAGGTGATTTCAACCCAGGTTGAGGAAAACACCAGATGCGTGCGGGCATGCCAATTGTGTTTAGTATGCCACAAATATAATTTATTAACAATAAAATCAATGTATATAAAAAATAAAGAAGCAGTCCAATCAAGTTGTGCCATGTGGCAAGGCGCTACAGCGATGATTAATTATTGTAGACATCATTTCAAATTATAATATATATAAAATATAAGAGAAATTTAATCATTCTTTTTTGACATAGTTACTTACATATGAAAGTCTTTTGTGTGGGAAAATGACATTTACACTAATGTGTTACCAAAGCATATCAAACACAATACTTATTTTTATAAACATTTCTCAAGCAATTATAAATTGATTCATATACATTATTCGGAAAAATAAGCTCACAATATGACACATGTTCCTTACTGGCTCAATTACACATCCTCAACACAAAACCAATAGAATTTTAACACATGGCAACTACCACAAAATTATGCAATGAGTTTGCTCAAAATCAATAGATTCCTTAGACATTCATTCTCTCCTCTTAGTTGGCATTTATCACTAGAGCAAATAAAAATGAGGTTTTGCTATCTATGGAAGACATTAGACGTTGTTTGGTTTGTAAGAATACAAGAAATTGAATTTAGTATTGGTTCGTAAAAACTAGATTTGAAACCTATATATGTGATTTTTTTCCTTTTGGTCTTTGTGCATGTCATTATAGAAGATTATGTAACATTGAGACAATATGTAATATCTTTAAAGACAAAAACTTCATATAATTTACATTTTATAAATTAAAATTAGAAGAAACTTAGACAAGTTGTACTAGGATGGCACTCAACATAAATGTTGAACCACAACTTGTCATAAAGTTGGACCATGACACCGATGTTTTAGTTTTGCCAATATGTTAACTTTGAATAAAACTAAACAAGTATTTTCCCAATATATCAACATCAAATCTAATAGAACCAAACGTATGTCCTGGGCAAGACAAATTCTACCCCTCATGACCAAGGTTATCTCAACTATGATATTAGTACCCGTTAAACAGTTTTATCAAGTCATGTGTGATGTAGGCCAAATAAGTTTTCATTTTCCTTTTAAACGATTGACCATTGAAACAATGTGTAATAGAAGAACAAGATGAAGGGATTGATGAGTATTAGTGTTTAACACTGGTATTTTAATAATGATAGAGCTTGAACTAAACTATTGGTGTAGGGGATCTCTCTCTTTTTCTAAGGAGATGATCACTTGAGAATTAATTTTAATACAAGAACTTAAAAACTAATGGTTATTCGAGAACTCGTCCCATTTTTTTCTTTAAACGTCTATACTTTTTCCTATGTTATTAGTTAAAAAAGAAACCGTACCATAAAAACAAAAACTTTAATCTTTAGTTTGAGTATAATATTCTTATATTACAAGTATGTTGCATATATGTAATATATCAAACTACATACATACAGTACGTCATATTATATGTATGGTGTATTATAATACTACCTGTATGTAGTATTGATATCTAAATTTTATTTTCTTTTTTATGTAGCAATATTATACACTCAACTTAAAAACAAAAAAATATATAATTTAATGGTGTAATTTAAAAAAATAACGTATGAAAAAGGTTATAGACGTTTAAATTTAAAAAGTGAGGAGTTTTCAAGTTCTCAAAATAAAACTAGTTCTCAAGTGTACGAAGTCACTAGGACGTGACACGTGTTCTAAAAAATAAGTATGGAAGTTATATTTATAATTACGCAAGTTATATGATAATGACGCAGGTTATGTTCATAATTACACATTTAATTATCACGCAAGTTATACGCATAACACATAAAATTTGTTTATTTAAAAAAAGTAAGTATAGCAATACAATATTCAAATTAAAGAGAATAAATTCTTAATTTTATGGTGTAAGTTTTTTTTAAATAACATTGTATAAAAAGCTATATACATATAAAAAACAGGGGAATTTTAAAAATCAACAATTGTAAGCTATAACTATATTTACCTCTCCAGCCATCATTCATTCCATGCGTTAATTTCACCTTTAATATGAATCATCCATATTCTAAATCAATGGTTGTAATTACTTCGTACACCTCGCACGACTTTTTAACTTTATATAGTGAGTGTTTGGGAGTGCTTATTTTTATCAACTTTTAACTTTTTAACTTTTGAAAAGTTAAAAAGTCATTTTATAGTGTTTGGCAATATGATTGTTGTAAGTGAATAAGTTAATAAGACACTCCATATTAACTTATTAACTTATTGAAAAAATTATTAAGTCAATAAGTTGGTTTTTTAAAGTATTCCCAAACATGCCCATAGTAAACTTTCTCTCTCTCTCTCTCTCTCTTTATATATATATATATATATATATTATATATATATATATTATATATATATATATATATATATATATATGTGTGTGTGTGTGTGTGTGTGTATATATATGTATATATATATGTATGTATATATATACATATATATATATATATACATATAATCATTACATAACCACTTTTTATTTCCAAAATCAATAGAATCATAAATTTACATAAATATAAATTAAGTTAGGTGATATTTGAACTGTTTTACATATGTGTATATTAGACAAGAATAATTAAGTCTAGTAACCGGGGGCATTGTCCTAACTTAACTAGATTACGGATGTCAAATAACATTTAATTGTCTAGAAATTATCTAAAGAGCTAGGAGGAGCAACAAGATTAGCCGAGCTTAGTTGGTGATATTCCAAAGAGCTTTGGAAGATTAAGCTCACTGATGAAGTTGTACTTGGACTACAACAAGTTATCCGGTACAATTCCAAAAATCTGTCTAACTTAGAAGAGCTTAACTTGGCAAAAAATGCTCTTATGGGCCCAATCACTGGACCTATAGGAGAATGCTTGAAGTTTAGGAGCTTAAACTTAAGCAACAACAACTTTGAGGGAGTTATTCCTATTCAGATTTTCAAGTTGGAACAGTTAGAATATCTTGATCTTAGCGAAAATAAATTTACCGGGAGTCTCCCTTCACAACTTGGAGGTCTAAAGTTTCTAGGAACATTAAACGTCTCAAAACATAGCGATGGACATGAAACTGTTTACAAAGCAGAATTGTCAACAAAAGTTTTGGCGGTGAAAAAATTCATACATCAGAAGATGGTGAGACAAAATCTAAAGAGTTTTGAAAATGAGATCCAGCCTTTGACAGAATTACGTCACCAAAACATAGTCAAGCTCTATGGATTTTGTTCACATTCACCACACTCTTTTTTAGTATATGAGTTCTTGTCAGGAGGAAGCTTAAGTAATGTACTGAATCACATGGAACTAGCTGTTGAATTTGATTGGAAAAAGAGGGTGATGGCTTTTAAAGGTATTGCAAAAGCCTTATCCTATATGCACCATGATTGTTCACAACCAATCATCAATAGGGACTTAAAGTAACAATGTTTTATTTGATTCGGATTGGGTTGCTCATTTATCTGATTTTGGCACGGCCAGTTGTTAAAGCCAGACTCATCAAATTGGACTCCATTTGTTGGAACATTTGGTTATGCATCTTTAGGTACGTATACTCTAAAATAAGCATGACTGCATGAGTGTCAGAATACAAAATCAATCTTTAAACACTTTGTATTTACAAGATGTTAACTTGACTGTTTTGTGTAGAGCTTGCATACACGATGGAAGTGAATGAGAAATGTGATGTGTATAGCTTTGGAGTACTAACACTAGAAGTTATTGTGGGAAAGCATCCAGGAGATTTCCTCACTTTGTCACAAGACATGAAAGACACATCTTCGATTGAAATCCCAGATCAACGCCTTGCTCCACCTGACACGACTGAGCAAGTTGAATCACTTCTTGTGGTTGCGTTCTCATGCCTTGATAAGAACCCTCATACTAGACCATCGATAAGGGATATTAATCTTGGTTTGTCAAAGGCTTTTAAAAGGATCAAGCACTAAAATGATTCAAGATTTTACGTTGCTACTTAAATACCATAGTATTAGACAAATATATTTTATATATTTGTCATATATATTTTGTATTTATGTATTGATTGTATTTTCTTAGTTATCGTAAAGTTAGTTAGACCATAATTGTATTTATATGGTTCTACTTCAACAATAATATACGGAGAGTATTTTACATGGTATTAGATCGCATTTGCTCTCTACCAAAACCCTAGCCGTCACATCATCGGATTATGGTCTTTGATCACCTCCGGGTACCTACCTCTTCACGGTCTAGTTCTCGATTGCTGCATCGTCTTCACCATGGCAAAAGACGATATAGGATCGATGTTTGTCACTTAACATAATGTTTTCTATCAAACTCACCTAGAACAACACTCGGGTAAGGATAGAATCAGTAAGAGTTGATTACAATATAGAAAGTAATAAAGAACACAAGAAGTAATTTTCAAGGTACTTTTATATATTGCTTCTCAACTCAATAATACAAGACTCTTACAAGCAGTGTGGAATGAGTTACAAAGAGAACCTATATATAACACTACCTACAGCCGAATATACTTTGATACCAGCTGGGATCCTATAACTAAAGCCTATACTACAAGACTATAGTTTAAGGTATCTCGGATAAAGTCTTATCTGAGATTTGGTAGTTAGGACATGTCCCTGACTTACCTTTTGTCACCAACTAAAGTTGGTAACATGTACTATCATAGAAAGGTGAACAATGGAATAAAGTATGGTCAACTGCATGGCTCTTTGAGAAAACGCCATACAATATTAGAGGTCTGCAGTGGAGTGTCCGAGACCATACATCCACTGGTTCATAGTAGTGTCTTCCGAAGGTTAAATGGCGTCGGAAGAGTAAGTACTTCCGAAGCCACTTATACTTCGGAAGAGGCTGCTTCTTCCAAGGCTTGGAGACTTCTTCTTTTCATCATACTTAGGAAGCGGTCTTCAGCTTATTCTTCTAAGACTTGAACTTCGGAAGTATACACTTGACTTCGGAAGTAGAGTTCTGTCTTCGGAAGTTGATCTTTTACTTTGTCTTCGGAAGAACTCTACAACCTTCGGAAGTTCCATGTTAAGCTTCGGAAGCCTTTGCATACAGCACCAGAATTACCTAGGTGACTTAGTTTTGGTTGCATTAGCCTTCTTCTTGATCCAACAGACGACATCCCCGAGAACTTCTTCGCTATATAAGCTAAAAGAGCCATCTGTTGGACAATGTCCACGTACTCTACATCATCTGGATTGAAACACTCAAGATCATCAAAGCAGTATTGAAAATACCAGAGTGTCCACTTCCTGAGACAAAGGCACAACTTTCCTGAAAGGAGTTGTGTTGAGCCTGTTGAGACCTTGGAGTCTCAGGGAAAGTGATGTATGGTCCAGGAGAGCAGGATGGTTGCTGGTAAGTCAGGTAATGCTAAGGTTGTGGGGGTAATAAGCCTTCAGCAACCATTAAAGAGTTGCTAGCAAGAAGAATCATAGGTCTGCTTGTTTGGAGGCCCTTCTTACTCTCCATCTCTAGGCGATATCCATCAAGGATGCCATAGAGTTCAGTCATGGTGAGAGTGTTCAAGTTCTCTGTCCTCTTGATAGAGACACACTAGAATGTCCACTCGTTTGGAAGAGCACTCATGAACTTTCTAATAAGATCTCTAAGTTCGGGAGTGATCTTCACAGACTAAAGAGAATAGATAAGATCCATGTACCTGAAGTACTGCTGGCTAAGAGTCTTTCCAGCAATACGAGTGAAGTTCTCAAACTGATGCTTCAGCGAGTCCTTCTTCGAGTCATTGGAGCTTGAGTACATCTGAGCAAGTGCATCAAACAATTCTTTGGCAGTTGTGCAATGCTTGAATCCCACCATGATGGAGTTCGGTATTGCAGTCATAAGAATAGTCATGGCATTGTTGTCGATGTCCATCTTCTTTCTGTCTTCATCAGAGTAATCCTCTATAGCCTTTTCTATCATGGCACCATTTTCACCAGGTGATGCCACCTTTGGCTTATACGGGCCATTGACAATAGAGTTCCACATCTTGTTGTCTTGATATCTGATGAAGCATTCCATTCTCCTGCTCCAAGACCTGAAATTTTCAGGAGTAATGATAGGAGCCTTTGTCATTGTTCCCATCTCTACTTCGGATTTGTTAAGGGCCATTTTAAGTAAGTGAGTTGAGCAGTGAAAAAACAGGTTGATTTGGATGGTTAGATCACGCAATCAAGAGCCTAAGTAGCTCTGATACCAATTGCAGGATCGATGTTTGTCACTTAACACAATGTTTTCTCTCAAACTCACCTAGAACAACACTCGGTAAGGATAGAATCAATAAGAGTTGATCATAATATAGAAAGTAATAAAGAACACAGGAAGTAATTTTCAAGGTACTTTTATATATTGCTTCTCAACTCAATAATACAAGACTCTTACAAGCAGTGTGGAATGAGTTACAAAGAGAACCTATATATAATACTACCTATAGCCGGATATACTTTACTACCAGCTGGGATCCTATAACTAAAGCCTATACTACAAGACTATAGTTTAAGGTATCTTAGATAAAGTCTTATCTGAGATTTGGTAGTCAGGACATGTCCCTGACTTACCTTTTGTCACCAACTAAAGTTGGTAACATGTACTATCATAGAAAGGTGAACAATGGAATAAAGTATGGTCAACTGTATGTCTCTTTGAGAAAACGCCATACAGTATCAGAGGTCTGCAGTGGAGTGTCCGAGACCATACTTGTTTCCACTGGTTTATAGTAGTGTCTTCCGAAGGTTAAATGGCGTCGGAAGAGTAAGTACTTCCGAAGCCATTTATACTTCGGAAGAGGCTGCTTCTTCCAAGGCTTGGAGACTTCTTCTTTTCATCATACTTAGGAAGCGGTCTTCAGCTTATTCTTCTAAGACTTGAACTTCGGAAGTATACACTTGACTTCGGAATTAGAGTTCTGTCTTCGGAAGTTGATCTTTTACTTTGTCTTCAGAAGAACTCTACAACCTTTGGAAGTTCCATGCTAAGCTTCGGAAGCCTTTGCATGCAACACCAGAATTATCTAGGTGACTTAGTTTTGGTTGCATTAGCCTTCTTCTTGATCCAACAGATGACATCCCCGAGAACTTCTTCGCTCTATAAGCTAAAAGAGCCATCTGTTAGACAATGTCCACGTACTCTACATCATCAGGACTGAAACACTCAAGATCATCAAAGCAGTATGGAAAATACCAGAGTGTCCACTTCCTAAGACAAAGGCACAACTTTCCTGAAAGGAGTTGTATTGAGCCTGTTGAGACCTTGGAGTCTTAGGGAAAGTGATGTATGGTCCAGGAGAGCAGGGTAGGGGTGAGGGTTCAGGTTGTGGTTGAGTGGTTACAGTGAAGGTCATCCCCTTTACCCTTCTGTACATCTCTTTCTTCTTTCCTAGCCGGATGTCAGCCTTGATTTCACTGACAATCCGTTGGAGTGTCCTCACCACCTGCCTTCCAGAGAAGCCATGGGCCCGAAGATAGTCTTTCATCCAGGCCTTTTCACTGAGCTTCCTGGTTGCAGTGTCCCTAGCTTTTTCATCCTTCTTCTTCTTCTCCTTTATCTTTTCTCTTGCAGCCTTCTTCCTTACTTTCTCCATTTGATCCTGCTCTTTGTTATAGAGCCAGAGGATCGTCTCATCATTGTGTGGAGAAAGTTCTTGAAGATTAATGCCTCTGGAGAGTAGGAAATTTATCCCGTCTCTCCTCAGCTGCAGTTCAACCTCCTTCTGTTTTTCTTCTTCTTTCTCCAAGGCCAACATGACTTCTTCTTCAAGTTTTAGCCAGGTTGCCTTCTCCAGATTCACCAACTCCTCTAGTGGTAGCAGGAGTGTCTCTTCATTGGCAGCTCCTATTTGGATAAGCTGGTCAATGATCTCTTCCTTTTTCTTATTATTGACAGCCTCCTGATTGGCTGCAGCTGCTTTTGTGCTGGCAGCTAGCAACTTCTCAGTTGGAAGTCTTCCTTTCTTCTTAAGTTTCTCAATCTTTTCCGCTTCTTGAAGCTCTTCCGCAGTCATCTCTCTTTTCCATTTATCCTTTGAAGAGCCTGACTGTGGTGGTTCTTGGAGAGTGGATTCTGATTGTGAGGGAGGTAGAGATGGTGTCTGGGATGGAGGTAGATTCAGAAAGTCCTCGCTGTTCACCTCAGATGTCATTTTAAGGATTGCATCTGTGATGATTAGTTCCTCGGACATTTTAAACAATCCTTCCCCGGCTTCCATTTCAGCTTCGGAAGATTCAGCTTGTTGTTCCGAGGCTTTAACTTCAGCTTCGGAAGTTAGAGGAGATGCAGATTCTGTCCCAATTGTTTTAGTTGTTGGGCCATCAGTCCCCATTTCCCCTTCGAAATGAATCTTAGGTTCCATGTGGACCTTAGGTTGACCAACTTCTTCCATAGTGGTAGAAGGTGCAGTCAGCCTCTGAAGCTCTTCAACTCCGAAATAAAGCATTGCAACATTTGGGCTTGGCTGATCAGTGGAGGATCTCAACAGAAGCTTGATGAAGAGTCTGTAGAGATCACTGAGCATCTTTGGTCAATCTGAAGAATGACTTGAGATGGCTCAGACACAGTAATGATAGGAGTAGATGAAGTTGAAGTTGAAGTGTGGCTCTGTTGTGGGTCCTCAAATGTTTGTCTCTAAACATTCTCCCCTTTTTTGGTAGCATTATCGTGAGAGCTAGATGAGCTAGAGGAAGAAGTCAATGAGACCTGAATAGGTACATGCCTAACAGACCTCTCTGTCTGTTTCTCAGCTAGTTTGGCCTTAAGATTATCAATCTCAAGTTGCTGAGTGGCGGACCTTGCTTCTAAAGTCCTAACCAAAGATTCAAGGTTTGAGACTTTAGATAGAAGGTTTTGAATGAGGAGTTGTATGCTTCCCTCATCTTCTTTTGAAGAATCACGAGAGATGAGGTAACATACCTTGTATGTTCAGCCTCACCACCAGATGTGGTTTCTTGGCACCTTGGTTTCCCGTGATGTCTCTTTCAGAGTCATCAAAGGACTCGGTTGCTGCAGATTCAGTCTGAGATATGTTACCACTGTCCACAAGGTCCATTGAGGCACCTTCTGTAATGGCAGCTGAATCTGCATGAGTTCCTTCCACATCAGTAGGACTCACCTCAGTTATAGGTTGCTGATGGGGGCTAGAGATAAGGGATTTCTCCGGGCTCTATTGATCTTGAAGAGGGTGTTGTAAATCAACTTCATTGCCATGGAGAGATGTTATCTCTTTATCAGTTTTGAAGAGAAGGTCAGTAAATGATAGGAAGGTTAAGCCTACTGACCTGGGACCTTGATCAATGTCTACAGGCATTAAGCCTTTGGTGGGGCTGTCCCTAGTTGGCTGCTCAGAAGAGTGTAGATACTCATCCTGAGGGCTGCTAGTTTGGGTGTCAGGCTCCTAGGTTTGAGACTAAGGAGACTCAAAACCCATATTAAGGTCAAAAGAGAAGGATAGAGAGACCTCAGACTGAGTGGGAGCCCATGTTTCTACTTAGTCTTTTTGGATTGAACAGAAGGGGCTTGTTCAATCAGAGTAGATTGAACAAGTGTTCGTTTGGGGCGTCTTTGATATGTGATGGTGATGGGTGGAGAAGGAAGTGTTGGCATTGTGGTGGTGGTTGTTGGTGTGGGTTCATCACCTGTGAGGTGAACAGGGATGTCACCAGGAGCTATGCGCTCAATCATACTTGGAAGCAGAGTAGTGTGCCTTCCGGTGAAGTTGGTGGATACCTTCTTCAATGTCTTGAAGATGGTAGGCCGCATGTGGGGGACAGTCAGAGCAGCTGCACAGACAAGCATGCTCTGTCCAACTCAAAGTTGATGATGTGTTGAATGAATCTAGGATACATAAAGAATGTCTCCCGTTGTAGATTCCCAATCAGATTGGTGAACACAAATCGTGAATAATTAAAGCCAGGCCTCTCATCAGTCCATGAACTAAGCATCCTAGTTCATAAGGGATTTGATCCCATCCCCCAGACTTGTTGGACAAGTAGTGAAGGATAACATGCAGAGGAACTTCCAGTTGTAGGAGAAGTTGAACTTGTAGACCGTCGACCTGCTTATGTCTCCACCATATCCCATTAGGATGTAGGTGTTGTCCAAGTCTGTCTTAGGAAATTCAGTAGGAGCTCCTTCATCATGAAGCTCTAGATGCTCCCTGATGAGTTGTTCAGTAATGATCAACTCCTGTCCACAAATGCTGGACCTTAGTATACGAATCCCATTTAGGGTTTCGGCTTGATCATTTCCCAAAAATTCGGCCATGTGATTGGAGTAAACAGTGGGGTTAATAGTAAGAGCAGTGTAGAGGTGATTGGGTGAGAAAGGAGATGATTTCAGAGAAGTCAGCATCTCTTGAAGAATCAAGAAGTGCGACTTGGTTGTGCTGAGTGTTAAGTGACATTGGAGAAAGATGAATGTGGATGATTTTGAGCTTGGGTAAAGTTGGAGAGGAGAGAAATTTCTAGGGCAGTAAAAATTGCAAGTAAGAAGATGAAACTGAATAGTCGAGATTATTTAAAAGAGGGTGGGAAGGCGGTAATGGGGGTTAGGATAAGGTGATGTGATGGTTTACAGGATGAATTGACACTGGAGGTAAGGTTAAAATCAGTTAAATAATCCGACATCATTAACAAAATCTTTGATTTTTACAGTGTGGGGCCCAAGAGATTTACGTTACACAGTAGAATCTTTCTTCCGAATGTAAAACATTTCCGAAGGTAATTTGTCTTCCGAAGGCAATTCTTACTTCCGAAGCAAAAACTTTTCTTTCGAAGGTTAGTATTGCTTTCCGAATGGAGAGTTTGTAAACCTCGAAAGTAGTTCTGATATGTAATCAATCGCTTCTTCCGAGACCGAAAGCTCTTCCGAGAAGAAAAATTATCCTTTGAGAAATTATGCTTCGGAAGATATAAGAGTAACTTTCGAGGGTTAATTTCTCTTCGGAAGAAATATACACTTAGAAAATTTCAGAAAGATCTTTTGTAACAGGGCTTAAATTGTATTGACAGAAGACATTACATATTAAAAGGTTTTCAAAAGAGGTGATCTAATCAATGTTATCATCCTAATAGCTGTTATGAGATACTTAAATCTTTGCTCATCAAAAGCTTTGGTGAACAAATCAGCATATTGTTCATTTGAGTCAACTTTGATTAGTTTAATCAGATTTTTCTCATGAATATCTCTAATGAAATGGTACCTGATGTCAATATGCTTTGTCTTGGAGTGCTTCACCGATTTTCAGTAATGGAGATAGCACTGTTGTTGTCAATATGGATAGGAGTGCTCATAAAGTTCAATCCATAGTCTAACATCTGATTTTGAATCCATAGCAGTTGAGCACAGTAGCTAGCAGCAGCAATGTATTCAGCTTCAGCAGTTGATGTAGTGACACAGGATTGCTTCTTGCATTGCCATGAGATGATCTTTCCACCAAGAAATTGACATCCTCCTGATGTTGATTTCTTGTCAATGTTGCAGCCACCATAGTCACTGTCACAGTATCCATAGAGATTGAAATCCTTGTTTCTGGGATACCAGAGACCTAATTTAAGTGCTTCTTTGAGGTATCTGAGGATTCTCTTAACAGCAGCTAGGTGAGACACCTTTGGAGCAGCCTAATATCTTGCACAAATGCAAGTAGCAAACATGATATCAGGTCTACTGGTAGTAAGATACATCAGAGAACTAATGATTGCCCTATACTGATGTTAATCAGTATCCTCTCCCTTAAGGTCAGGACAAAGATTATGGTTTCTGGGTATGGGTGTCTTGACAGGCTTGCAATCCTTCATTTCAAATCTTTCTAAGATGTCAGAGACATACTTAGATTGATTAATGAAGAACCCTTCCTTATTTGCTTCACCTGAATTCCAAGAAAAAGTCCATTTTTCCATGGAACTCATCTCAAACTTTTTCTTCATAATGCTCTCAAAGTCCTTACACATTTGGTCATTTGAAGAACCAAATATGATGTCATCAACATAGACTTGAATGAGCAAGATGTCCTTTCCAGACTTTCTGATGAAGAGAGTCTTGTCAATGGTACCTCTAGTGTAGCCGTTCTTCAGAAGAAACTGAGACAGAGTCTCATACCATAGCCTAGGTGCTTGGTGCAGCCCATATAGAGCTTTATCCAATTTACACACATAGTTGGGGTGTTGTGGGTCTTCATCTGGAGGTTGGCATACATAGACTTCCCTATCTATATCCCCATATAGAAAGGCACACTTGACATCAAGTTGATAGACAGTGAAGTCCTTAGATGCAGCATAAGCAAGGAAGATCCTAACTGCCTCAAATCTTGTAACTGGTGCAAAGACATCAGTATAATCAATTCCTTCCTCTTGTGTGTATCCTTGAACTACAAGTCTTGCTTTGTTCTTGATGATCAAGCCTCTATCATCTCTCTTGTTTCTGAAACCCATTTAGTGCCTATTGGTACTTGACCATATGGTAGCGGACATAGGTTCCATACCTTCTGTCTTTTGAATTGAAGCAGCTCCTCTTGCATCATTCACCAGCTACTATCTTTTAAGGCATCTTCTACCTTCTTGGGTTTCATCTGGGATAGAAAGCATGAGTACAAGCAGACATTCCATGATAAGTCTGTCCTCTTGTTCACACCCTTAGTGACATCCCCTATGATGTTCTCAGCAGGATGAGTTTTATGAATCCTAAGGCGAGGAATCACTTCCAGTTGCAGAGATAGATCCAGGTTGGACATATTCTGCTCAGGAACTAGAACACTCTGTCCAGCTATTGTTTCAAAATCATTCAATGAGGACTGATTGAATGAATGAGAAACATCATCAATGGTTGGCTGTGAAGTAGTGTTAACAGTTTCTTGTTCCTTCAAAACACTACTTCCTTCTGCCTGGTGTTGTGGTGGATCACCTGATGAGTTTTGAGGCTCAGTAAGTGATTCACTTGTAGAAGCTTCACTATTCCTTGATATGGTCAAGCTATCAGATCTGCGAACGGTGGAAACTTCATTTATTGCAGCTCTTGGAGAATTTGGACTAGGTCTGGTAGCTCAAACATTTGATTATCAGCAGCAGCATCAGCATCATTTTGAGCTCTTGTTCCAACTGAAACATTCTCACAAGAAGGTTTAGAATAGTTTGGAAACAATTATAAATCAAAGATATGATCAGGGCCATTCCCCCTAACACAAGGAGTGTGCTCATTAACAACTATGTTGGATGAATCCTCAAATTGTTGATTCTTAATGTTGTATACTCTGTAAGCTTTGGAGCTAGAAGAGTACCCAACAAAGATAGCATCATCCGACTTTTTAGAAAACTTTGCTAAATTGTCTTTTGTGTTAAGTATGGTACACCTGCTACCAAAGGACCTTAGAAAGCCAATGAATGGTGGCCTCTTGTTCCATAGCTCATAAGGGGTTTTTTCATGGGACTTAACTACAAGAACTCTGTTCTGCACATAGTATGCAGTGCTGACTGCCTCTACCCAGAATGTTAGAGGTAGTTTTGAATCAGCTAACATAATTCAAGCAGCCTCAATAAGTGTCCTGTTTCTCCTCTCAGCAACACCGTTTTGTTGAGGAGTTCTAGGAGCACTATATTGTCTGGAAATCCCTTTTGAGTTACAGAATGAGTCAAGAACGAAGTTCTTAAACTCAGTCCCTTGATCACTTCTAATGATTTTAACCTTGTGATCAATTTGATTCTCTATTTTAAAAATAAAAGATTTTAATGTTTCAGCAGTTTCATCTTTAGTTCTTAAAAAGAATACCCATGTGAATCTTGTAAAATCATCAACTATCACAAAGCAATATGATTTCCTTCCAATGCTCATTATACTTGTGGGACCAAAAAGATCCATGTGCAATAAGTGTAATGGAGTAGTGATAGAGTTAACACATTTGGATTTGTGAGATGTCTTTGCGAAAAACTCCTTTTTAGGCAAATATTGTACCAAGTTATTTTTAGTCAATTTATTCATTGTCTTAAAATTTACATGACACATACGTTTATGCCATAGTGTTGACTCATCACTATCAGTTGGAAAGAAAGCATGATACTTCACCCATTGGGGAAGTTGTTCATATAGCTTGTACATATCCCCTTTTGGGAGATCTAAGAAGCACCAATTCCGGAGGATTGTCATCCCTGGTTTGAGGATAATGCACTCATGTTCTGTGAAAAGCATTTGGTGCTTTTGATCACAGAATTGAGAAACACTTAACAGATTGTGTTCAAGCTGTTTGATAAAGTGAACTTTGTCAACATTTAATTTACCATTGGATATACTCCCTCTGCCAGAAATATATCCTCCGGCCTCACCTCCAAATTGGACAGGCTCCATCATAGTTCTGAAACTATGCAAGGAGATATCTGTTCCCTGTCATGTGCTGGAGCATCCATTGTCTACAATCCAAACATTGTTGTTCTTGTCATATGGATGTCCCTGCACATAAGATGAGTTTGTTAGTTTTGTTTGGAAGCCCAAGCCTTGCTGGTTGGGTTCTTCCAAAAATAATGAGATAATTGAACCAAAAGTTATGCATGGGGGTTCAATAGAGGTCTTTGAAGAAAAGATTTGGGCTGCAGCATCTTCCTTGATCTTCCAACCATCCTTTGGTTGATCTTGGAGGATGAGCTTATGAAGCTTTTGCAGCATGGCCATCTTCAAAGCTTTTTTCTTTTCGGAAGAAGCCTTCACCACCTTTTCTTCCGAAGCAGTCTTCTTTTAGGGGAGGTTTCAAGGGAGCTTCTTGTTCTTCCGAACCTTAGTAGCTTTTGCTTCCGAAGCCATTTTCCCTTCGAAGAAAGAGTTTCTTCCGAACGCAACCTGGCTTTGAAACTAGCTTTCCCTTTTTCACCACTTGAACGTTTGAAAAGGTCCAAATGTGAAACCTTCCTTGACTCCTTCTTTTCTAACATTATTTGCATAATGTGTGCTTGCAGGATTGTAGTAACAATCTTTTGCCATGTGGTTTGCAGACCACACATTATGCATGCAATGTTAGTTCTTTGGGAATGTGAGGGTTGCTGTTTCTTGGACTTCTTTTCTTCATCAGCAACTTTTCCCTTCAACTTCTGATCCTTTGGCAGGACAAGAGTGCTAGTATTACACTCCTTTCCTGAATCAGAAGTACCTAACACTTGGAATCTAGCTGAGATAAAGACACCCTTCTGCTTGGGGTCAATCTTCAGCTTGGACTCAGCCACCTTCTTGGCAGTTCTTCTAGCAGCTTTGGCTCTGCTTCTTCTGGCCTTAGTGGTTAGGATTTATTCTCACAGGAGGAGATGGGTACATCTACCTATTCCTTCCCTGTGGTGGCCACTATTGTTGCTTATCCTTCAACTCTAGTGAGGAAGGGTCAGTAGTTGGAACCTCTTTCTCCTTAGTACCACATCTTGGCTGCCTAATAGACTCATAGGAGTGTGGTGGAGCAATTTCATTGGTTCCCAACCCTCTTTGCTTTGATAACATAGTTTGGAATGGGAGGATGATGATACAAGAATAGCTTGGAAGTTTTGCTCAGAAATAGCATGCTTCCTGGCATGAGCCTCAGCAGTGACAAGTTAGGCTTGAGCCTCAGACAATTTGGATATCAGATCTTGATTTGAGTCTTGTAGTTGGTGTTTCATGTTTAAAAGAGACACAGTTTTCTCTAACTCCTTAATTTTCTTTTAATAGTCAGATTCAGCTTTTTAAAATCAGATTTTAAGATGTTTAAAGACTCAATATCATATCTGATTCCATATTGTAATCCTGATAGAGTGTTTAACTTTAGCTATACAGGCTGGTGTGCAGAGATGTTCATATACCTGGGCATTGTCTATTCTGGCCATGAGAGCTTGAGTAGGAGTCACATCCTGTACCATAAAGCTCCAGTCAAGTTCTTGAGCCATTGCAGTTGTTTCAAGACTTCTCAGCGGGCTTTGAGGTTAAGGGATGTGTGGAGGCCTGTGGGGTTCCCGGATTAGTCTGGGAGCCTTGCATTCCCTTGCAAAGTGACCCAGTTGGTACAGTTGTAACACTTTGCCTTGGTCTTGTCGAACCCAAAACTTGGCAGGTAGTTGGTTTTGAGGGAAATGCCTTCCAGTTCTCTTAAAGATTTTCTTCGCTCTATAAGCTAAAAGAGCCATTTGTTGGACAATGTCCACGTACTCTACATCATCTGGACTGAAACACTCAAGATCATCAAAGCAGTATTGAAAATCACCAGAGTGTCCACTTCCTGAGACAAAGGCACAACTTTCCTGAAAGGAGTTGTGTTGAGCCTGTTGAGACCTTGGAGTCTCAGGGAAAGTGATGTATGGTCCAGGAGAGCAGGATGGTTGCTGGTAAGTTAGGTAATGCTGAGGTTGTGGGGGTAATAAGCCTTCAGCAACCATTAAAGCGTTGCTAGCAAGAAGAATCATGGGTCTGCTTGTTTGGAGACCCTTCTTACTCTCCATCTCTAGGCGATATCCATCAAGGATGCCATAGAGTTCAGTCATGGTGAGAGTGTTCAAGTTCTCTGTCCTCTTGATAGAGACACAATAGAATGTCCACTCGTTTGGAAGAGCACTCATGAACTTTCTAGTAAGATCTCTAAGTTCGGGAGTGATCTTCATAGACTAAAGAGAATAGATAAGATCCATGTACCTGAAGTACTGCTGGCTGAGAGTCTTTCTAGCAATATGAGTGAAGTTCTCAAACTGATGCTTCAGCGAGTCCTTCTTCGAGTCATTGGAGCTTGAGTACATCTGAGCAAGTGCATCAAACAATTCTTTGGCAGTGTGCAATGCTCGAATCCCACCATGATGGAGTTCGGTATTGCAGTCATAAGAATAGTCATGGCATTTTTGTCGATGTCCATCTTCTTTCTGTCTTCATCAGAGTAATCCTCTACAGCCTTTTCTATCATGGCACCATTTTCACCAGGTGATGCCACCTTGGCTTATACGGGCCATTGACAATGGAGTTCCACATCTTGCTGTCTTGATATCTGATGAAGCATTCCATTCTCCTGCTCCAAGACCTGAAATTTTCAGGAGTAATGATAGGAGCCTTTGTCATTGTTCCCATCTCTACTCGGATTTGTTAAGGGCCATTTTGAGTAAGTGAGTCGAAGGGAGCAGTGAGAAACAGGTTGATTTGGATGGTTAGATCACGCAATCAAGAGCCTAAGTAGCTCTGATACCAATTGCAGGATCGATATTTGTCACTTAACACAATGTTTTCTCTCAAACTCACCTAGAGCAACACTCGGGTAAGGATAGAATCAGTAAGAGTTGATCATAATATAGAAAGTAATAAAGAACACAGGAAGTAATTTTCAAGGTACTTTTAAATATTGCTTCTCAACTCAATAATACAAGACTCTTACAAGCAGTGTGGAATGAGTTACAAAGAGAACCTATATATAATACTACCTATAGCCAGATATACTTTGCTACCAGTTGGGATCCTATAACTAAAGCCTATACTACAAGACTATAGTTTAAGGTATCTCAGATAAAGTCTTATCTGAGATTTGGTAGTCAGGACATGTCCCTCACTTACCTTTTGTCACCAACTAAAGTTGGTAACATGTACTATCATAGAAAGGTGAACAATGGAATAAAGTATGGTCAACTGCATGGCTCTTTGAGAAAACGCCATACAGTATCAGAGGTCTGCAGTGGAGTGTCCGAGACCATACTTGTGTCCACTGGTTCATAGTAGTGTCTTCCGAAGGTTAAATGGCGTCGGAAGAGTAAGTACTTCTGAAGCCACTTATACTTCGGAAGAGGCTGCTTCTTCCAAGGCTTGGAGACTTCTTCTTTTCATCATACATAGGAAGCGGTCTTCAGCTTATTCTTTTAAGACTTGAACTTCGGAAGTATACACTTGACTTCGGAAGTAGAGTTCTGTCTTCGGAAGTTGATCTTTTACTTTGTCTTCGGAAGAACTCTACAACCTTCGGAAGTTCCATGCTAAGCTTCGGAAGCCTTTGCATACAGCACCAGAATTATCTAGGTGACTTAGTTTTGGTTGCATTAGCCTTCTTCTTTATCCAACAGATGACATCCCCGAGAACACCGATAAGAACCCTAAAACTCTCGAACATCCTGAAAACACCATAAAGCAAACACCCTTCATCCTGTTTACACCGTTACCAACATTTAGAAGAAGGTTCGTGTGCTAGATGGTTCAAAGGTATCCTACTCGTCTTAGGTGAAACTCTTCACTCTTCATGCACGGGGATACAAGGTTCTGAGATCACATCAATGGCACAAAGCCACCATCCGATACCGATCCTACCTATGGTGCGTGGTGCGAAGTGGATCCTATTGTTTAGTAGTGGATTTATGGCACTCTTCAGATGAATATTTGGTACGAGTTCTTGTTCCTGAATCTACCGCATACGAAGCTTGGCGTCGCATCAAGAATATGTTCTTAAACAACAAAGGTTCTAGAGCCGCTGCCCTCAAACACGCCTTTACCAACCTCACCCTAAAAAATCAAAGAACCCGTTGACCAACTTTCTGATGTCGAAAGCCCAGTCTCTGAGAATCGTTTGGTTCTCCAAATGGTACGTGGTTTGCCCTCTTGGGAGACCGCTTGCAACATGGTCCAACTAAAGGAGCAACGTCAATCGGCTCGTGATAATTGTCAATCACCTATCGCCGCTGCCACCACGCACGACTTGTCATCCCCTGCCCCACCACACCGTCGCGAACCACGACGGGTGTCGTCCTCTCGTTCTGGTCAGAAACACCCCAACAGGCCTCGACCAAACCACAGACCAAACGGTGCCCATATCTCTCGATCGATTCCTCAAGCCCAGCAAACCCGGCCCAATCAACCTTTTTGGGCTTCTGGACCACCTCCTTACTGGCCCCTTGGTGGGCTCAACCACCGCCATGCCCTTACCCTTCTCAACCTGTAACACCCGCCTCCTCGCATCAACAATATTGTCTGCTTTGCCCACAAGGAGCTCACGGATTTGCTTTTGGTTGCCCGGGTGAAAACTTCCCAGGAAGGTCATCCATCCTTGGATTGCTCCCATCTGAGCACGCTTAACTGTGGAGTTCTCCTCTCATCTACAGCCAATACGCCCAAAACGCTTAGTTGATATCAAAGGCCAGACATTCCTTATAAACCAAGAATCTCTCCTGTCCACGGCCGATGTGGGATATGTGTAGGGTGTCACAAGCACCCCCTATTTAGACTCGTCGTCCTCGATAAACCCGAGAAGTCACCATCCTTGGTGAGGTATGTCCCACACCCCGAATGGCACAAGAGTGGCTCTGATACCATTTGTAACACCCGGCCCCTTGCATCAACAATATTGTCCGCTTTGCCCATGAGGAGCTCGCAGATTTGCTTTTGGTTTCCCGGGTGAAAACTTCCCAGGGAGGTCACCCATCCCTGGATTGCTCCCACCTAAGCATGCTTAACAATGGAGTTCTCCTGTCATCCACAGCCAATATGTCCAAAACGCGTTGTCGATATTAGAGGCCAGACATTCTTTATGAACCAGGAATCTCTCCTGTCCACGACCGATGTGGGATATATGTAGGGTGTCACACAACCTGGGTGGGCCTACCCCACCGCCCTATGGTCTGCCTCTCCTTGGGCCTCAAACCTGTCACAGTCCAACAGGCCTGCTAGGCCACATCAGTCCAAGAATTCTCCACAGGCCAACAATACATATTTCAATCCGTTGGAGCCCACGGACCTTGGTGAAGCCTTTCAAGCCATTTTGTAGAGCATGGAGACACACAATGGTACATGGATACAGTCGCTTCACATCATCTATCCGCCGACCCATGCATAGTCTCTAACTCCTCGGTTAATTCTATTAAGTCCATATTTATCGGTAATGGCCATAGAGTGCCCATACTTGGATCGGGAAATATCAAACTCCCATCCCCCTTGCACCTTCGGTGAACAATGTTCTTCACACACCCCATATTATCAAAAATCTGATTTCAGTTAAACAATTCACAACCGATAATAATGTCATTGTCGAATTTGACCCATTTGGCTTTTCTGTGAAGGACTTCAAGAATAGGAAGATATTGACCCGTCACAACAGTGACAGTCATCTCTATCCTCTCACCGCCCCCACTCGTGTTCCTGCTTCTGCATTCGTTACCACCTCCAGCTCAACTCATTGGTATGATCGACACCCCAGGTCTACCGTAGTGAATTTTTTGCTTTCTCGTAATTTTATTTCTTGTAATAAGACAAGTTGTTCCCATTTTTGTCATTCGTGTCAATTAGAAAACATAAACACTTGCCTTTTTGTTTATCTAGTTCTTTTACATTATTACCGTTTGACATCATTCATTGTGATTTATGGACATCGCCCGTACAATCCAAAGTGGGTTACAAATACTACATGGTTTTACTCGATGATTATACATATTATGTTTGGGTGTTTCCATTAAAATACAAATCTGAAACGATTACAAAATTTGCACATTTTCACAACTTAATCAAAACTCAATTCAACCGTCCCATTAAATCTTTTCAATGTGATTTAGGTAATGAATTTGACAACACCCAATTCAAACAATTTGCTTCCAAACATGGCCTTCAATTCTGTTTCTCATGTCCACAAACCTCCCAACAAAACGAAAAGGCGGAACACATGATCCGTAGACTAAATGATCTAATGTTGTCCCTTCTCGTTCATGCCTCCCTACCCCCACACTTTTGGGTTGAGGCACTTCACACCGCCGCATACCTTCACAATATTCTACCCACCAAACTTCTCCAAAAAACACCCCAACTTCCGCCCTTTACCTTCACCATCCCTCATATGATCATCTTCGTGTCTTTGGTTATGCATGTTATCCAACTAAAACCGCCACTCGTCCTCATAAACTTTCCACTCGTTCCACCCGATATGTCTTCCTTGGGTACCCGGCCAACTACCGTGGCTACCAATGCCTTGACCTATCATCTGGCAAGGTCATCCTCTCTCGTCACGTCACATTTGACGAGACGTCTTTCTCGTACGCCCACCAACATTCCGCCCATAATTACTCTTTCCTCGACAGTGACATTTTACCCATCTTCACCCATCCTAACACCTTCCCCCACCACCTCCTCAACCCATTGCTAACCAACAAGCCCCTCACCCTACATCCCCACCTTCAGTAACAACAACTACACAACCTCCCTCGCCCAACTCACCCGCCTCACCCGCCAATACCTCTCACCACAAACCACCATCCACACCGTCCCATTCCCCATCCCAACAACCTACCACCGACCAACCGCCCAACCCAACTACCCCACCGATGCCCCAACACCCGCACCCCACTTCCTATGTTCACCCAATGACAACCCGGTCTAAAGCGGGAATTACTGAATCCAAACTCCCCTTAAACCTCCACACTACCTCTCCTCCACCTATCTCCCCTCTTCCCAAATCCCACCTACACGCTCTTTCCTATCCTTGTTGGCACGAGGCTATGACCGATGAATACAAGTCCCTAATAGAAAATAACACGTGGGAGTTGGTACCTAGACCTCCCAATGCTCACATTATACTTTGCATGTGGCTATATTGCCATAATTTCATGCAGATAGGTCGCTGCAAAGGTATAAGGCCTATCTTGTAGTTAATGGCAAATCACAACAGGTTTGTATAGATTGCTTTGACACCTTTAGCCCTACTGTCAAACCTACGACCATTCGCACGGTCCTTAGCATTATCGTCTCCCGGGCATGGCCCATCCACCAGCTCGATGTCAAGAATGCATTCCTTCACGACGACTTAAATGAGACTATATACATGTTTTAACCCGCGGGATTCGTCAATCAGAAACAACCGTCACATGTATGTCACCTCAGGAAATCACTTTATGGGCTAAAACAAGCACCTCGAGCATGGTACCACCGTTTCGCTACATACATTCATTCTTGTGGTTTTCACAGCACCTACTTGTGACTCCTCCCTCTTTGTATATCAGAAGGGACATGAGGTTGCATATCTTTTATTGTATGTCGATGACATTATTCTAACTGCATCTGATGATAGGTTACTTACACATATCATTCAATCCCTCTCCACCAAGTTCTCCATGACAGATCTCAGCAAGCTGCACCACTTTTTGGGCATCCAGGTTACTCAAGAAAACGGGGGCTTATTTCTTTCTCAGGAACATATGCTCACGACATTATCACACGGGCAAACATGCAAAATTGCAAACGCGTGTCTACACCGGCCGACACTGACTCCAAAATGGGCTCACATACGGGGGTAAAGTTGATGGTATGTTATACAGGAGCTTGGTCGGAGCACTTCAATACTTAACATTCACGTGCCCACATATCTCCTATGTCGTTCAACAAATCTGCCTATTCATGCATGAACCGAGAGAACCACATTTTCAGTACCTTAAATGCATCTTGCGATATCTTAAAGGCACTGTCTCCCATGGACTTCACATTACTCCTTCCAAGTCTGTCACGCTTACCGCCTATTCCGATGCTGACCGGGGAGGTTGTCCGGACACCAGAAGATCCACATCCGGATACTATGTATTTTTAGGAGACAACTTAGTCTCTTGGTCCTCTAAACGATAGAACACAGTGCCGCGCTCCAGTGCCGAGGCCAAATACAGAGGGGTTGCGAACACAGTTGTCGAGAGAAGTTGGCTACAGAATCTTTTGCTAGAATTGTTCATACCCACTCGCTCGACGACCATCATCTTTTGTGATAACATATCCGCTGTCTATCTTTCTGCCAACCCGGTGCATCATCAACGTACCAAACATGTCGAAATTAACATTCACTTCGTCCGGGAAAAAGTATGGCTAGGCTCGATTCGAGTTCTTTATGTCCCTTCCGACTACCAATACACGCATATATTCACCAAAGGTCTCCCCAAACATCTATTACATCGCTTCAAGGACAGTCTACGCATTCAAGCTTCTTCCGCCTAGACTGAGGGGGACTATTCGACAAATATATTTTATATATTTTTCATATATATTTGTATTTATGTATTGATTGTATTTTCTTAGTTATCGTAAAGTTAGTTAGACCATAATTGTATTTATATGGTTCTTCTTGAACAATAATACACTGGAGAGTATTCTACACATAGTACATTTATTTATTTTATAAATAAAATTTCATGATGCGTTGTTGTTCTATGTTCTATGTATTTTCCTATTATGCAATGATCTTCTTGTACATGCACTTGTTGAAAATTAAATTTGATATCTAGGGCGATTACAACCAGTATCTAGTAAAACATTTGCAAATAAAAGAAAAAGTAGAATCAAAATAAACTAGTATAAAATTGTATAATGATTGTGTATTGATTGTGTTGAATATTAGAGTTAATAGGATCATACATATAGATCTATTCTAGGGTACTAGGGCCGGCTACTATATGTCCTGGGCTGGGCCTAATATAACCTAAGTATATCAACTAATACTCCCCCTCAAGCTAAGGCCGGGAACCAACTCCTAGCTTGGACTTCAAGAAAAGAAAACGATCCGAAGACAATGGCTTGGTGAACACATCAACAATTTGATCCTTTGTAGATATGAACCAGAGAGATAACTTTCTTTGAGTAACTTTCTCCCAAACAAAGTGAAAATCCACTTTCACGTGCTTTGTCCTAGCATGGAAAACTGGATTAGCATAAAGGTATGTGGCTCCTAAATTGTCAAACCATAGGATTGGAGCCAGAGGCAGTCAGACACAAAGTTCCATAAGTAGTGTTTCAAGTCAGGTCAATTCAGCCACCGTATCAGCCAATGCCTTGTACTCAGATTCAGGATGCATCTTGTTGTTGATTATTATTGGTCTTATATCATTTTACCTCTGTAAAAGAAAACCAAATGATAGAAACAACACACATGTGACACCAAACCCTTTTACCATGCGGAGCTATGATTGAAAATTGGTGAATGAGAGCATCATTGAAACTTTAGAAAACTTTGACTCGAAGCACATTATTGGAGTTGGTGGACAAGGAATTGTTTATACAACAGAATTGGTGACAAAAATCTTGGCAGTGAAAAAAATTCACTCGCTAGAAGATGGCAAGACACAAAATCTAAAGAGTTTTGAAAATGAGATTCGAGCATTGACAGAAATACGTCATCAAAACATTGTCAAGCTTTATGGATTTTGTTCACATTCACGACACTCTTTTTTAGTTTATGAGTTCTTGTCAGGAGGGAGCTTAAGTAATGTACTGAATCACAATGAACTAGCTGTTGAATTGATTGGAAAAAGAGGGTGATGGCTATTAAAGGTATGCAAAAGCCTTATCATATATGCACCATGATTTTTCACAACCAATCATCCACAGGGACTTATCAAGCAACAATGTTTTATTTGATTTGGATTGGGTTGCTCATATATCCGATTTTGGCACAGCCAGGTTGTTACGGCCGAACTCGTCAAATTGGACTTCATTTGTTGGAACATTTGGTTATGCCGCTCCAGGTACAATACTCTAAAATAAGCATGACTGCATGAGTGTCGGAGTACAAAATCAATCTTTAAACAATTTGTATTTATAAGATGTTAACTTGACTGTTTTTTGTAGAGCTTGCATACAGGATGGAAGTGAACGAGAAGTGTGATGTTTATAGCTTTAGGGTACTAACGCTAGAAGTTAAATGGGAAAGCATCATGGGGATTTCCTCACTTTTGCAGAAGACATGAAAAACATGTCTTGGACTGAAATGCCTGACCAACACCTTGCTCCACCTGAGGAGGAACAAGTTGCTGAGCAAGTTGAATCACTTGTCAAGGTTGCATTCTCATGTCTCGATAAGAACCCTCACTATAGACCATCGATGAGGGATATTACTCTTCGTTTCTCAAGGCTTCTAAAAGGATCAAGCACTAAAATGATTCAAGCTTTTATGTTGCTACTTAAATACCATAATACATTTATTTTTTAAATTATAAATAACATTTCATGATGTGTTGTTGTTCTATGTTCTATGTATTTTCCTATTACGCAATGATCTTCTTTTGCATGCACTTGTTGAAAATTAAATTTGATATCTAGGGCGGTTACAACTAGTATCTTGTAAAATATTTACAAATAAAAGAAAAAAATAAAATCATAATAGAATAGGCAAGTTTCAATATCGGTGTGCAAGGTCTTACTGAAGTCGTTTTTATGCAATACAACTTCAGTGTTTGTATGTCTTATATTAATTAAGAGCTGGTCATTTTAGCTTGCAAAAGATGCACATAATAAAACCTAACTATATCATCTATAGATATAATTACATACTATTTCTTACGGATAGAGTGGCGTAAAAGTCATATATCTCGGTATATATTAGTTCTTGCAACTTAGATTCCCTTTTAACTTCTCTACTTAGCTTAGTTGTTATATTGTACACATTTATATATTGTAAACGTTTTTTATTGAATCAAATCAATGAGTTTTTATACTTTTATACGGTATCAGAGCAATTCTGATCCATTCCCCTCTCACCATTCTTGAAACCCTTTTCTTCTTGCCAATACCCGATCTGTTCTTCCTGCTTCATCATGGCCGATGCTGACAATTCCACGCGTGTTATCACTGTCAATAACACAACAAACAATCTTAACCTTGTTACCTTTCCTGCAAATCTGAAACTAACCTCCACAAACTATCTCGGCTGGAAAACACAAGTCATCGCCTTACTACATGGGCTAGATTTGTACAAGTTTATTGATGGAATTCATCCACCTCCTTCTCCCTCTAAGGCTGTTGATGGTACTGATGTTCCTCACAAAGACTATCGTGCTTGATTTCGCCAAGACAGACTGCTCTTCAAAGAAATTGTGGGTAGTCTATCGCCCTCCATCATCACGCAACTTTAACATCGACTTAAGTAATGTTCCAAGAAGCCGAATCAAAGTATTACCGACTACACGCAGGAGATCAAAACCTTAGTAGATGAATTAGCCATTCTTGGAAAGAAACTTGATGATGAGGATATCACGGATAGCGTACTAGCTGGTCTGGATCAAAACCTATAGAAACCGATTATTGATGGTGTGTGTGCTCGTGACACACCCATTACTTTCAATGAACTTCATGAAAAGCTGATTAATCATGAACTTTCATTCAGTCAACTAACCAACGCCACCTCCATTCACCAACCGACTACTACTTTTGTTGCCCAAAATCACCAATCAAGATCCTGGAATGTCAAACAGCAGCCCACACACAACAACCAAGGATCCGGCCTGCTTCCTACACTGATGCCCTCAGGTTTGAGTGTTTGACTCAAACAGGTTCAAGACCTTTCCTTGGAAAGTGTCAATGGTGTCATGTTCGTGGCCATTCTTTAAAAAATGCCCTGCTTTATAAGAAGGTATACCCTAATATCACTATACCTTCCGATTCTAGAAATACTTTTATGCAAAGTCCACAGGTGCACAACATGACTACCCAAGACACATCCTCTGTCGACTGACTTCTCGATAATGGTGCTTCTCACCATGTGACCAATGATTTGAACAATTTGGCTCTACATGCACCGTTTGATGGAACCGACGAGCTCGTGATTGGCGATGGTACTTGCTTAACTATTACTCACATTGGTTCGGTTATCATCCACACACCCAAAACCCCTCTCATATTAAACAATGTTCTTTGTGTTTCTTCTTTATCACGTAATACCATTTCCATATCTCAATTATGTTGTGACAACAAATTTCTAATACAATTATTTTCTTGTACTTTTCTCATTAAGGACCTCCAAACGAATCGTGTGCTTCTCAAGGGAATGGCGAGCAAGGTAGTATATGAGCTTCGATCCCAACTCATATCTTCAACCAAACCCATCATGCTTTCATTACAACAGATCCCCTCCATAACTTGGCATCATAGGTCATCCTCACAACAAAGTTTCACATGTTTTATCTTCTTTTCTTCATTCTAGTACACATTTGGATTTTGATCATTGTAATTCTTGCAAAATAAATAAAACTCATAAATTTCATTCCATCTTTCCACTCTTACTTCCACTTCCCAATTAGAATTAAAAAAAAAATTATGTTTGGTCCTCACCGATTCATTCTATTGACAGATTTAAGTACTATATTATCTTTGCCGATCACTTTACTAAATATATATGGTTATATCCACTTTCATTTATCACATTTATTCGTTTTCAAAAACTTGTGAATAACTACTTCAAAACATCCATTAAGCAACTTTTTTCCGATAATGATGGCAAATACATAAAATTAACTCCACATCTAAACTTTTGTGGAATTACTCACTTGACCTCTCCACCTCATACAACCAAGCATAATGGATACTGAAAGAAGTTATCGACATCTAGTTGAAACCGGTTTAACCATACTTTCCCATGCTAAACTTCTGATCACATATTGGACCTTTGCTATAATCACTACAACCTACTTAATTAATAGGCTTCCAACTTCCACCCTAAACCACAAATCCCCTTGACGTGTGAAAATATATATTATTTTATTTTAAAATTGTTCTTTTACAAATTAGTTTTAAAATTTGGAAATTCCTAACTAAACTTCACACAAACGGAAAGTGTACCGTTCATGATATAGTAAATTTTAGGCAAGTCCGGATATCGAACCCTAGAGACACGTTTGGCGGCTTTCGTTACTAAACCTTTGTCGACTTCTAACCCGATTAATTTAATTATTTTAAGTAATTAAAATTAGTAAGCAAAATAAAAATTTTAACTAAAATTAATTAATTGAAACACGACGGAAGAAATAAACAAATAAAGATTAATTCAAACTAGGAAACTTGACTACGATCAAATGTGTGAAATAACTACCTAGGTAGGAATCCAACTAACATGCAATGACATAAAGGCAATGACTCGTATAACTATCTCCAAAAATACGAATCTAGAGTTAACTAGGTATGTTGCTACTCCCTAAGAAAACCAAAGACATGAGTTAAGCATAAGATAAGTTTATTAAAATGTCTAATGGAAGATCGCCCTAGGATTTCTACCACGATGTCTTTAAGATTATATTTTCTAACCCTAAGACAAAGGAAAACTTTATTAAATCCAATTAAATACCCTTAAACACTAACACCACAAATGAAAGGCAAAACACGTTCTCGCGAAATCTAAACCTAACAAGCAACGGGTAGGCGGTTTTAAGCACTATCTATCACCTCCTAGGTTTTAGATAAGGTAGCACATTTAAAAATACTATCAAATCACAACCAATGCTCCTAAGATTATCTCTAATCAAAGTTTAAAATAAAAAACACAAAGTAACTAATTTTAACGTGCAAACCTAATCTAGATGTCACACAATCAATCAAAATTAAACAACACGAGCATGACAATAACTTTTAAGTATAAAACAATACACACATGCATATTTAACTAAAACAATAATCAAGTTTTAAGATTAATAAACAAATACACGAAATCAACACCAAATATTTAATCAAAATATGAATAGTTTTCAACCTAACCTAAGTATTACTAAAAAGTTAGCTACTCATAATGTTTATAAACATTAAAAATGATAATAAATTTGCAAACTTTAGTAACATAAACGAGAGAATCAATAAAACAAAGAAAAATAATCAAATGCGAGACAAAACCGAATGATTTTTAATGTTTAGATGCGTCAATCCCTGCTCTCCGATCTTGCTTTTTGCTTAATGATTGTTCTCCGATCGTGCTCTTTTTACTTCAAGATTGATCTCTAATTGTACTCCAAAGCTCCAAGGTTGAATAAAAAAATTAAGATATTGAATTTCTTCTCCCTTGCGTCGATGAATTCTTTTTTGTCGTCCCTTTTTTTTTCTAAATGAAACCTAAGTATTTTTCTTCCATTCATGGACCTTAAACCCATTTCACCATTTTTTTTATTTAATTTGCTATCTTACAACTAAATCTTGAGGCTCAAGCGACCTGCAATGCATACATAGTATATATAACTTTTATTACACAATAATATAATTTAAATCAACAAATGATTTAATTCATCGATTTATTAATGTCATTAGAATATTTTAAATCAATTGTTTCTTTACTTATTTTTAGATTTTAGCTAAGAATTTATTTTTCAAATTATGTTAATAGTGTTGCTTACTTGTTGATTTTAAGTTTACTAGTAATTCATTATTTTAACATGTGGTTGTTTATAATTTTTAAAATCCAAATATGAAACAAAAAAGATTGTGTTATATAATAATAAGCGACCAATAACTATTCAAAAGGTGTGGGAAAAAGTATAATTTATACATAATTTTGACCATATCACCCCTTATCATTACTTATTTAATAAAGCACCAAACTATGAAAATTTACAAAGTTTCAGATGTCTTTGCTACCCTTGGTAAGGCCATACTCTTCAAACAAGCTTGTCCCTCATTCCAAACCTTGTATCTTTGTTAGAATACTCCTTCTCTCAAAGTGCCTATTCTACATTAGATCCCACCACCAATCGCCTTTACACTACTCGACACATAACCTTTATTGAAACCATTTTTTTCCGTTTGAAACTCTCAAAAACACTTCAACTCCTTCTACACCCATCTCTGATTGGGTATCTATTTCCCCTCTCATCGTATCCTTTCCCATTAACCATCAAACTCAACCTTTTGCTGACCCAGTCTCGCAATCTATTACTTCTTAAACATTAGCCGCCTTGCCAACTGTTGTCTCAAACCCACAACCTCCTTCCCCTGAACCAGCACCTATCAACTCCTCTCTGTCCTCACCCTCACCACATACACCCCCTTCTCCACCTTCCCCTTCCTCTACCACTCCTCTTAAAACATATAATCGTCATCCTAAACCTACCCCTACAACTACTGCCTCCTCTCCAAATTCCAATATTGACACCCCTACTCGCATTAGGCCTAACCCAAAGCCCAACTCCAAATACCACATCAATGACTTTCTCCTCTATACCATTTCCGCTACACCCCTTGTTGAACCACATCCACTGTCCAAGCTTTAAACACCTCCTTTGGCATAAAACCATGCGTGAGGAATATAAAGCCTTATAATGGAACCATACCTAGACTCTTGTTCCCCCTATTCGGATCGAAATGTAGTGGGTGTCGTTGGGTTTACCATGTAAACTATCCCCCAAACGGTACAGTCGAGCGCCTTAAGGCTCGCCTTGTAGCCAAAGGCTTCACCCAACGATCCGACATCGACTATGTAGAAACCTTTGTCAAACCGGATACTCTTCGTCTCATTCTCTTCCTAGCCGTATCTCATAACTGGTCGTTACGCCAATTGGATATCAACGAAGCTTTCTTATAGGGTACTCTCCATGAAAATGTTTACATGGCCCAACCTCCCAGCTTTATAAGCTCCTCACATCCTTCTCATATTTGTAAACTTAACAAGGCTATTTGTGGTCTTAAACAAGCTTCACGAGCCTGGTACACTGAACTCAAAAACTACCTTCTCTCTCAAAATTTCAAAGCTACCATCTTCGATCCATCCCTTTTTATTCACACTACAGCCTCTCACCCAATATTTCTTCTCGTTTACGTTGATGATATCATCATCATTGGCCCTTCGGCTGCTACCCTTTGAACCTTTATCACTTCTCTTGCTACAAAATTCTCTCTCAAAGATCTTGGCTTCCTATCTTACTTTCTTGGTGTCAAGGTTCTTCCTCATTCTTAAGGTCCTATTCTCTGTCAAACAAAATATATCTTGGATATTCTTATCAAACAAATTTGATTAATTCAAAGCCCGTATCTACACCAATCACATGCTCATAAGTTTGAACATTCTATGTGGCACCCCTTTACCATTTCCTACTGAATACCGAGCCATTATTGGAGCCCTGTAGTATTTATCAATTACCAGACCCAATGTCGTGTTCATGGTGAATAAACTTTCATAATTCATGTGTGCTCCTGCTACCACCCATTGGAAAGCCCTCAAATGGGTTTTATGTTACTTACATGGGTCTTTACATCATGGTTTGTTACTCAGACGTCACTTTCCATTACATCTTCATGCCTTAACAGATGCTGATCGGGTAGGTGACAAAGAAAATTGGCGTGGTACCATAGGTTACATTGTCTATCTAGGCTGCAATCCTATTTCATGGAGTTCTAAACGCCAATCCACATCAACATGGTCTTCAACTGTGGTGAAATTTAGAGTTGTTGCTTCCGCCACCACTGAAGTATAATGGCTCACCTCGTTATCAACTGAACTAGGTTTCAAGTCTAAGATTATTCCTACCATTTATTGTGTTAATTTAAGTGCAACTCATTATTCAGCAAACCTAGTTTTTTATTCCCGGATGAAACATTTAGCATTAGATTTTCATTTTGTCCGGGAACAAGTTCAAGCCGGCAAACTACAAGTAACACATATTCAAGGAGATGACAGCTTGCAAATGCTTTAACAAAAGTCTAAGGTTTTTCCTACCATTTATTGTGATAATTTAAGTGCAACTCATTATTCAGCAAACCCAGTTTTTCATTCCTAAATAAAACATTTAGCATTAGATTTTCATTTTGTCCGGGAACAAGTTCAAGCCGGCAAACTACAAGTAACACATATTCAAGGAGATGACCAGCCTACAAATGCTTTAACAAAACCCTTACATCGGCCTCGATTTCATTTACTTGTTTCCAAGATCGGACTTACTTCACGACCGTCCATCTTGTGGGGGAATATTAACGATATCACATGAGGATATATCATATTTAACTTATAGATTTATGTTGTATTTTGAATTATTCTTATCTTCTAGTTATTGGCTATAGATTAGCTTAGTTTGTTATGTTGTACACATCTATATATTGAAAACGTTTGTTTATTGAATCAAATCAATACTGACGGCATACACATACAAACCTCCTTTATTGTTGCTAACAAATCTGCTTAGTGCGTCAAGCCATGACCGAGTTGGATGCGCTTCGTAACAATGAAGATGGTCTTTACTACCTTATGTCACAATCACTAATCGTGTTTAGCGTAAGTGTTATACAGCTTAAAGGAGGATGCTTAAGATAATGTGACTTGATTTGAACAATTAAAAATACCAATGATCTAACTTTGTTGCATGTTATGTCCTTAGCCTCATGTTCTTTTAACCAATCTTCTTGTACTTCTTGAAGTGATTGATTTTACCACACTTCTAGAGCTCGTTGAGACTCTGTAAACCATAGGTGGTTGCTTAGTTGGACCAAAAACATTCTTCAATTTAATGATTTAACGAATGCTTAAAGAGTTTCCAATATGGAGGAAGATTGTTATTAACACTAGAAGCAAAGATGGATTAATCCATCTTCATATTATGTTATGTTTAGGGTGGCTACCAAGTTCAACCAAAGATATTCTTCATTTTTATGATTTAACATGTGCTTAAATTGTTTCTAAGACGGAGGATGTTATCAATCACACGAAGAAGCCGAGATGGATTGACGAATTTTCATAATGGGTAAATGTTATAAAATAGTAATTAAGTTTTAAAAATGTTCTAATTTGGTTACTCGTTCGTATTTTTCTCAAATTATACCACTAAACCATCAAATCAAGCCATAATCGAATTTTCTAATGTCAAGAAAGTAATAGAAAAGAAGAAGACGTGGAAGTCGGAATTTTCAATAGATATTATATTTAAAAAATAAAATAATATTAATTATATTAAAAACTAAAAACATGTTATTTATATTAAAAAATAAAAAAGTATATAGAATTCACGCCACCGTTCCACATCAGTTTTATAAAATATGTCCTATTTAAAACAAAAAGAAAAACATGCTACAAACTATGTTAAAACTTATAATTTAAATTAAACATGAAAACTAAGTGATATTGTTAAACACTTTTTAAACCTAAGTTACATAATTAGAACAATTCTAAAAACTGATTATTATATTATCAAGTTAGCCCTTTCATGTTGTGTGAAGCAAACCATCATTGGTACAAAAATAGTTTATTGTATCGTGTTGTGTCCCATGACATGTCTAGAATCCGCCAATTTGTAATTAATAAACTACTGGAACTTCTACTCGTCCTTAACCATGTAATTGGACTCTAGATAATCATGGTCGCAGTTCCTTAGAGGATTTTGCATTTTGATATACATTACAGAGAGAACCATACCTACCGTTTAGAATGTGGCCATGACATATATAGCCATCATTCAATCATTTGGATTTGTGTTGGGATTGTTCCAAGGTCTCCTCCACGTATTCTAGCATAGGCATGCTCAAAACATACACCATCTTTAATGCCGTGAGTGGGAGCTATCTTTTTCTATCATCACCTAAAACTTGGGCTTCGATCTCTAGTTTGTTAAACTTGTTTGTTATTTTCCTCAAATTTGCCACTCGTAATATTCAAAGATTACTTTAATCTTTGTAGGTTTTGTAGATCTAAATTCTCATGAATGTGTCTTTTGAATCGTGTATGAATCATTTCCAGATTAAAGTAATTTTGGTGGTGCCCTAAGTTTTTAATCGAATAACTTATGAATTAGTTGGTTCAAGCATGTTTTCCTGCTAATAGAAACAAGGGCAGTCGGTCCTAAGGCAATTAGGGTTATTTAGTTAAATCTTGGAGGCTAAGTTATTTATTCAATTAGTAACCCTAATTTAATATTATAAATAAACCCATTGATGTAATTGTAAGTTATTTCCTTAATTACTAACCCTAATCTAGCATTATAAATAGAACCATTGATGTTATTGTATTCTTTGAGAACAATAATAATATAAAGCCTAGTTGCATAGTGTACATAGGTCACCTAGACCGAATCACTATAATTCTCTCGTGTTTATATTTTTCTATTATGTGATTGTCTATGTTTGTTTGCTTTCGCTAGAACCTACTCTGATTATGACACCTAATAAGTGGCATCATAGCCAAGGTTCGGAAACACACCGGTTTTACACATTGAAATCGTAGAAGGTTGTTCGAGAGGGCTGTGGTTTTATCTTTCGTTGTTGGTTTGATATCTAAGGTTGTTCTTTCTTTGCAGCTCGCGATGAAGGTTTGATCAAACCCTAGGGTCACCACCATCCAAGATGATAACATGCTCGTTTATTTGACTCATATATTGAGTATTTTGTGTTTAAGGTTTCGGTTTTGAACTCCATGAAATCGCTGCTTACATTCGGTTCTGCAGATGAAGTTGTCTGTTCAGGTATCTTTGGGTCTTAGGGTTTCATTGGAGGTGTGTTTGGCTTCAGTTAGCTTTGGTTCTTTGATTTTTTTCTTCAAAGATTAATATTTTCTCATGGTATTCAGCAACTTTATTTTTTGTTTCGTGATTGTATTCATTTTTTGTTCGCAGTGGCTAAAGACGGTAGGGTTCGAATTGAAAAGTTTAACGGCCGGACTTTGTTTGGTGGAAGATGCAAATAGAAGTATTGCTTGGTGAAAAAGATTTGAAAGTAGTATTGGAAGAAAAGCTGGCTACAATGAACAAAGCTAAAGAAAAAGTTTAGAACTCAAAGGACAAGAAGGCTAGAGGGACTATTACATTGGCTTTGACGAGGAGCGTTGCATTTAACGTTATGCACGAAACCATGGCTCGTGGTATAATGACGGGTCGATCAAATATGTATGAAAAATCGTCTGCTACTAATATGGTGTTCTTGATAATGGATTCATTCATGACTCGAATGAATAAGGGAACTTAAGTTTTAAAGGCATATTACTAATCTCAACATGATCAGGGTTAGCTTTTGTTAGCTTTTGTGGGCATGAAGTTTGATGATGAGACTCATGTTGTAGTATTTCTATCTTTTTTGCCAAATAGTTAGTCTAGAATTATAGTGGTTATTACTATTTCTGTGAGGACTAATGGTTAGCATTTGACGGGGCCCAAAACAATGTGCTATGTGAGGAAACTCGTGGAAGAGCACTAGTGGCGGAGCATCTTCTGGTTTGTTATATGTTGGCAGGGGAAGGGAAAATAATAGAACCAGTAGGAGTCGAGGGAGAAGTTCGTCTAAAGCTCGGAAAACTGTGAAGTGCTGGAGTTGCGATGAGATTGGGCATGTCAAGGGTCAATGTCCAAAGCGTAAGCTAGGGAAAATTGGGGGAGGTAAACACTGCCGGTGAGAATGAATGTGATGATGACACGTTAATACTCGAGGCTGGAAACATTGTGGACTCTTGGGTTATGGATTTTGGATCTTCATTTCACGCGATGCACGGCGGGGAGACGTTAGTGAATCTAACAACTTTGGGAAGGTGCGAATAGCACATGGTAATATTCTTGATGTTACGGGCATATTGATGTTAATCTGTTAACTCCATTAGGATTCTACTAGAACTTGAAGAATGTTAGGGTGATTTTAGTTTTGAAGATAAATGTTATCTCTGTTAGTCAACTGGATGAACACGAACAAAAGTAAAGTTTGGTGGAGGTAATGGAAAGTAAAAAAATAAATTTTGGTTATTGCTCGTGGAAACACATGGGGATCATTATACATGGTGGAAATACCTACTGAGAAAAATATGAGTGTTCCTTAAAACAAAGGGGTTCGTTGAGTCAAAGGGACAGTTCGATTTGCAAGACTAGAGCCTGGTACTATGGTGATTCAAGCTAAGCGAGAACAGAGGACTAAACCAGGTCAGGGGCTTGGTGATAGTGGGAGCACCGGGCGTGTTTCGGATACAGTCATAAAACAACATTGGGTTTTGAAAACCGTTACTTCGTTTGTTAAATTCTCTCCTATGGATGTCTTGCTAAATGAGGAGAGTGTTGATGATTCTAGGGTTATCTTTGGAGCTGGTGGATCGTGCATACTAGTTGAGTTAGAGAATGGGTTGGAGCTCAGGAGAACTTCAATTGTCCTCTCATGTACTTGATGAGAGTGGGTGCAACTAGAGGTTATGATGAAGTCTTAGCTAATGAGTATTGAAGCTTGAAAGACTTTGGATAGAAGAATACTGGAGTTATTGGATCTAGGTTACTTGGGCGACATTTGTAGACTTTTGCAAAACCTTCAAGTGGGAGATTGTTGGTTTGTGAAGGCTTTGGGTCGAACCGGGCTTTGGTCAGGCTTGTTTTGCTACTGACGAAAACAAGGGCAGTCGGCTCTAAGGCAATTAGGGTTATTTTGTTAAATCTTGGAGCCTAAGTTATTGCCTTAATTACTAACCCTAATCTAGCATTATAAATTGTTGGGTTTGTGAAGGCTTTGGGCTTGGGCCCGTGTTTAGTTTTCTTGTTCATTAAATTGTTAACCTAATTATTAGTCTCTAATATACCCTGTCATGTATTTGTAATCTTCGTACCGAGCAAATAAAGAAAACCCTAGTTGCACCCCGTGGACGTAGGTCATACCAACCGAACCATGTTAAACCCTTGTGTTGTTTATTGTTCTATTTTCGTGTGAAAATTGTTTGTGCGTGTTCATGTGTTGGTTCCTTTGTGCCGCTTGAGACCCAACAAGTGGTATCTGAGCTTTGACTCGTTGTACACACAGAACCGCACAGAAGAAACGTTCGTAGGAGGTTGGTTTATCCGTTTTTTGAATTCTCGCTTGTGGTTGGTGTTTGATCAAAGTTTGAGATAAAAGAAAGAATCGGATTGCAAAACTAATATACCTAGTTGCCATAATCCTCTTTTTTTGCAAAAGTCAACCTATAGAAAATTGTTTTTCTTTTCTTTGTTGTGTGACTAAGAAGAGAGCTACGTTGGTGATTGTTTCAATTAAGAATAAAGCAATTATTATTTTGTTTGTTACTTCTTATGATAACAACGGAAGATAGTCGAGATCAGTGACTTATTAAGACTTAAAAACAAAAGAAGGATACGTTTCAGGTTAAAACTCTTTTAAGTCGTCGATTAGGGTTTGGTGAAGAACTTTTGGATTTGTCCGGTAAAGGTTAGGGTTTTGTGTTTTCAAGTGTTTATTTATTGACGGGTATTAATTATTATCAACTGTTTGGGGAAGCGTGTTTAGTGAAAGAAAAATACGTCCGGGTTTAGATTTGTCTACAAGGTTTATTGTAGGAGCAAATCGGCCAATTGATAGTGTTCCGTAGAACAGTCTTCAAGTTCAGGCCCGTGCCATTGTTGTGTATGTTCATTGTCTCGATTTACTTCTTGTTTGCTATTTGAGATGGCTGAAGGCGGGAAGGTTGTGATCGAAATATTTAACGATTCTGATTTTTAGTTGGTGGAAAATGCAAATAGAAGCATAGTTATGTCAAAAGGACTTGGATATGGTACCGGAAGAAAAACCTACGAAAATAAAACAAGCTGATTGGGAATCAAAGGACAAAAAGGCTCGTGCGGTTATTACATTGGCTTTGATGAAAAATGTTGCTTTTAACGTCATTAAGGAAACCACGGCCCGTGGTATGATGACTGCTTTGTCAAATATGTATGAGAAACCGTCTGCGGCGAATAAGGTGTTCTTGATTCGGGAGCTAGTGAACAAAAGGATGAAAGAAGGAAGCTCAGTGGTTGCTTACATTAACAATCTAAATTCAATCTTAACAAGAGTTGTATATGTTGGAATTAAGTTTGATAGTGAAGTCAGGCTCACTATTGTTATCGTCTCTGCATGATAGTTGGTATGTAACTGGGACTGCAATTTCAAGTTCTGTGGGGACTAAGAGTTTCACTCTTAATGGTATTCGATATCTAATTATGGGTGAAGTAGTCAGAAGAAAGAACTCGGGTGAATCATCAAATAGTGAACTAGTAAATATTGGCAAGAGTCGGGCTAATAATAGGAACAGTGGGAGTCAGAGAAGAAGTTCATCTAGATCTAGAAAGAATGTGAAGTGTTGGAGCTGCAATGAGGTGGGGCATGTTAAGATTCAATGTCCGAATAAAAAAGAACTGAACATTGTTGCTAGGGATGTTTCTGATGATGATGCATTGATACTCAGTGTGGAAAACAGTGTGGACTCTTGGGTCATGGATTCAGGGGCTTTGTTTCACGGCATGGACAATGGGGAAACGATGGTGAATCTGAAACATGGTGATTTTGGAAAGGTATGATTAGCCAATGACGAGATACTTGAGGTAACGGGCATGGACGATATTGATCTAGTTACTTCATTAGGTACTACATGGAACCTAAAGAATGTTAGGGTGATTCCGGGGCTGAAGAAAAAACTTATTTTAGTTGGTCAACTGGATGAACAAGGACTTGAAGTGTGGGTCATTGTATATGGTTGAGGTACCTGCTAGGGATGTATGACCGTCCCGGTTAAGCACGACAAAATCAGGTTCACTAAATCTGGTGCTAAGAGAGTTCATTTTGCAAACGTGAAGTCTGGAGTAAGGATGTTAGGTGAACAAGTTTGAAAGTCTAAAAAGAACCGTTTGGTTATAAAGACTACGACTGAAAAATTCTCTACCGATGATTGTTTGCTAAATTTGGAGAGTGATAGTGATCCTCGGTGTATCTTTGAATCTGGTGGAATGTCCAAACCGGTTAAGATGGAGGATGAGTCGTTGGCGGGACTAGCCACGATTGAGTTAGAGCTCGGGGGAGCTTCAACTGGCCTTTCTGGTACATGATGACGAGAGCTCGCTACAACTAGGAGATATGATGTAGTCTTAGCTTGTTCTTTGAGAACTGGAGGCTTGAAAGACTTGTTTAAAGATTACTGAAGCTACTAGACGACTGAGTTGCTTTGCACTTGAATGGCGGGCTAGAATTTATCGCAAAGTCTTCAAGTGGGAGATTGTTGGGTTTGTGAAGGCTTTGGGCTTGGGCCCATGTTTAGTTTTTTTTATTAAATTGTTAACCTAATTATTAGTCTTTATATATACCTTGTCATGTATTGGTAATCTTCATACCGAGCAAATAAAGAAAACCCTAGTTGCAGCCCGTGAACGTAGGTCACACCGACCGAACCACGTTAAATCCTTGTGTTGTTTATTGTTCTATTTTCGTGTGAAATTTTTTTATGCATGTTCGTGTGTTGGTTCCGTTGCACCGCTTGAGACCCAACATAAATAAACCCATTGATGTAATTGTATTCTTTGAGCACAACAATAATATAAACCCTAGTTGCAGAGTGAACGTAGATCACCTAGCTCGAACCACTATAATTCTCTCGTGTCTATTTTTCTATTGTGTGAATGTGTGTGTTTGTTTGCTTCCGCCAGAACCTACACCGATTGTGATACCTAACAGAATTCTCATGAATAAGTCTTTTGAATCGTGTATGAATCATTAAATTTAAGTAATATTGATGGTTCTCAAAGTTATTTAACGTGATAACTTATAAGTTCACAAGAACGAGTATGAAATTATGTTATGCTCTTTTCTACCAAAATTTCGTTTTTTAAAGAGTATAACAGTTGCAGATTATAACCATTGTTAGTTATTTATTGGAAACCTTCAGGCAAGAACTCCAACAGTAATAGCAGTAACTCAAAGGGCAATTACCATGGTTCGTAGTTGCTACTAATAGACTAGTTGTTGTTGAACCCACTCATGACACTCTTGTTGGTTACCATCGATCAATTCTTTTGTTTTCCATTTTTTTTGCAACTATTTCATCAATCATACAAAGGGCCCGGTCTCCTCTAGGACCCAGAATTTCTATAAAAGTTATATTATATATATTTTTAAAACTTCATATAGATAAAACCTGAACATTTTCATTGTTAATATCATTTCTTTCTTTCATCTTTTATTTATTATGATGGTTATTCTTGTTAATAATTTGTATGTATTTGCAATGAATTGATTAATAGTGTTCATAATCTTCTAAAGCTTAAATATTTACCTATAGCATACATTGATGCACTTATATTAAACGGCATTACTACATAATAAGTTCATAAAAAATATTGGTAATCTGATATTACTAAAGTGAATTTATCTTTTAATGCACTAATTATCTGGGCCAAGATTCAACTACAAAGGGTGTCAGACATGGATTGCTGAATTGTGATATATTTTGATTGGGACTTCTAATCTGTGGAATTTCGGTTAAAGATTGAGAAAATCAAGTCATCTACAATAACAATATAAAAGAAAAAGAAAAATCAAATCCCTAATGCACAATGCATGTTTTATTCTTAAGCAGAGGGAATACATCATCACCTTAGCTTGAAAAAGCATGCCCATCCTGCAATGGCTGAACTGGAACAGCATAAGGAGAATCCCAGTCAGCATCAAATATCTGCTGAAGCTGCAACACAATTGCTGGATTATACGTCCCGAAACTGACACCCACCGTTGCATAAAAGTAATCCCACATCAAATTACTGGTCCCGATATGCGCTCGCTTGTCACTAACTGCATATTTTCCATGGTTGACTCTAGTAAAACCAGGATACTGATATCCTGTACTCGATCCATTACTTATGGCTGGCCCAGTCGAATTAAAGCCTGGAACCATATAGTATTTGATCTCAATTTTACCAGAGCAGTTGTTGTCTGGTGAAGAAGAGCATAAGTTATTGGAGTAGAGAAGTGACTTCAAATATTGATCTGTGTTGGCGATGAAATGTGCCCAGTAAGCTACAAGTATCTTCACTTTCGCATGCTTCGAGAAAATCACCTGCAGTTGTCAACATAACTTTTAATTGAATCAAAGAGCTGAACAAATGAGGATTTGCAAACACAATTTCAAAAATTACCTCTGAAATTGCGGTGGATAAAGATGACCAGTAAACTGTTTGTTTTGAATATTCAGATTGACCAAGCCAATCCATGGTACTGATTCTCACAGTCTCCCCGTCTTTTACAGATTTAATTGTATCAATCCAAGCCTGCTCATCTGTTTGGTACTTCCCAAAAGAGAGCTGTAGTTCAAGAATCATGGAATGCGTATTAACTTCCATTAAAATTTAGGAAGATCAAAAAAAGTAGATATTTACATACAAAATGGGATCAACTCGTTAAGAATACAGACCTCAGGAGGAGCAAAAGACAAATAGCTTAAAGATGGCTGTGAATTCGAATAGTTGAATCCAGGGGTCTGAATTGATATATAAAAAGTTTTAGGATCGATGAGCATTGGATAGCCAGTTGTGTGAGGAACCTCTACATAATGAGGAAGAGGAGATCTGCAGCAATATTGTTAGCTGTGAGATGATAAATAAAAATATTATTTAGCTCCATTAAAGTTAGTGTTCGCCATTTTTGCTAACATACCTGCACCTTCCTTTAGATGGTATAAAATGCGACCAACAAGGCACTGTTCTACTGATCTGCCATTGTTGATCCCATATCTTTGTTGTGTAAGCCGAATGATTTAAAGATCCAAGTTTCCATAAGTTATTAAAAAATATCTCGACTTTTCTTGCTACTGTTGGACAATCAACAAGATAGATTCCCAATTCCTTCACCTATAATTAAAGATCAAAATTCATAGAGTCCTATTAAGTATGTCTCAAAGCATCAACTCAAAATGTAAGTCTTGAACTCTGAAAACTATTAAAATTGCCTATTTACCTGAGTAAGAGATTTCCAGTCATTGTTAGCAGATCCGATATAAACATCTCGAGAATCTGAAATCCAAACTTTAGCATGAAGGATTCCTGATTCAAACCAATCACGAATCAATAAGGTTACATTCTTTACATTGGCCCTCCCTGAAGCAAGTTCAGAGGGTTCTTCAGTGTAATCAGGATATACTCCTGAATGTTGCAAAAGCCTGAAAAAGATACAGTTTTTTGAGCATGCAAATACTTGCTGTTGCAAATTACTCCTACCAAGTACAGAATATACCTAATATTGACATCACGATCAGCAGCATCTTCAATGGATTTATACACACTGAAACCCTCACCAGAACCAAATTTATCCATACTCTCTTTTGAGTATCCATAATCTCCAGAACGAGGGTCGTCAGGATGTGCTATTAATTGCCAGTACTGTGCCATTATATCCAGTTTGTGGGAAGAATTTCCAGCTAACCATCTAAACACATCCCCTGTTATAACCATATGCATTAAGAACACTTACATCACTAGTGATCATGAATTAATTACTGCCATCTACAAACCAAACTCAACCGTTAAAAAAAATCCTTTGACTTTCATTTCAGTCGAATTAATCAATATTCATATGCAAAATCAAATCACTTAATTTAATTGAAGATTATACAGATCACACAACCACAACTCCATACCAACATTGTGTGTTAGGGCTAACTAGAACACAAACAAAGGGCCATATAGAAGAATCACAAAGGATGACCACTTGTACAATGGTGCAACTGTGTGATTATGCGAGTGTTTAGCCGCTAAAAGGTGCAAATCAATGATTCAATTTGTTGTATAGACTGATTCATTTCATCATCAACATCATCGTCATCGTCGTCATCATCATCATCATCATCATCATCATCATCATCATTACATATCTTTGTTGTGTAACCATATGCATTAACAACACTTACATCACTAGTGATCATGAATCAAATACTGCCATCTACAAACCAAACTCAACTGTTAAAAAAAATCCTTTGACTTTCATTTCGATCAAATTAATCATTTCTCATATGCAAAATAGAATCACTTAATCTAATGGTAGATTACCACAGCTCCAAACCAACAATGCATGTTAGGGCTAACTACAATGGTGCAAATCAATAATTCAATCTGTTGTATAGATTTATTCATTACATCATCATCATCATCATCATCATTCCCCTCTAATTGGACACTAGATAGTAAACAGCATGCTCTTAATCTCAAATCACTCTCCAATTCACACGAAACAACATCTAAAACACACCGAGAATCACAAATCCATAATCAACCAACAGAACATTCTAGAAGCCAAATCTGAAATCGAGAAACTCTAATTCCACAACTTCACTCCAGTCTCCACATTCGAACACGTTTCACGTATCGATTAATCAAACAAACAGAGATCTCAACGAAAAAACACGTAGTAAACGATTACCGGTGGCGAGAATGCCGGGGACGCGATGGAGGTGAGGCATGTCGGTCGGAATCGACTGCACAACCCATGCCTTGCACTGTTGATGATCGGGCGTTGCTCCAATTGATAACAACAGAAACTGATTGCTATCGATCAGTAGAATCAGTGAAATGAAAATCACAAGTGTTCGTTTCATCATTGGTGTGAAGAAGGTGTTCTAATGTGTTGTTCGATGGTGAAGTGTAGAAATGGATGCCATTATCGTTGACTTTCTCTGGTTGCGTTCGAGTCGGAAGAAATCGCTCTTGATATCCCGAGTCGTTGGTGTATATTTTTATATAATTAGAATAAAAAATAAGAAAAAAATTCATTGTTTTGAAAACGAATCTTTTTCTAGTTGAAAAGGTAGGTTTACGATTCGTCGGATGTGTTGAATCCAATGATTTTTATCAAGAACGTGTGATATTATATTATATAATATACTAGATTATTGATACGGGTTGAATAAATAAAAATATTTTAAATAGTGTGTGTTTTAATTATAAATCTTTAAATATTTTTTTATATATAACATGTCATGTTTTATTTATAAATCTATCATTTTTATTTAATGTGAGTAGTTTAACTTAAATTTTATTTGTAGATAACATCATATATAATTGATCATGTGAGAATACTAGTTATCTCAAAAACAAACTAACCTTTGACATTGGTTGTCATTAACACCCATTAGAATTGAAAACTATCTTCTTTGCTTCTATGGCTTGATTATGATGTGATATGACTTGTAATTTTTTAATTACATAAATCACTTCTCTGATAAATATTTTTCAGTAACATTAGTGGAACATCTATTTTTAATACTAAACAATGATTTGAAAAACCTAAAAATTTTAGCCAATTTAGAACATCAGTGAGCACATGTTTTCTTGTAAAGTATCATTCAAATTATATGGTTTAACAAAATTGTAACATTTTATCACTATTGTGTTATTATTGAAATAAACATTTTGTGCACATTTGACATTTGTGTGCAGAAGGATTTTCAGCTAACATTGGTTTATGTACAAACACTCTCGCATATGTGAAAATTTTCAAAAGTTTTTGTGTTTTTTTAAAACGCCGCCTTGACATTTTGTACTCTGCAGAGTAAAAATCTGATTTTCTTAAAATTTACTATAAGTTGAATGATGTAAATTGTTGATATATAAAATCTGATTATTTGAAAAATAATACGTCAATTACTCTAAACTATACAAAATAAAAATCATTTGGATACTTGAAACTTGATCGTTTTCATAGACTACGTAATTTTATGGTATAGTCATATTTGACAACTTTAGAATTTCCATCACCATGTTTTGTTAAATGATAAAGAAAAATTGTCATTAAAAAAGGTATTAATAAATAATTTGAGTAAAATATATAGATGGTATAAGCTTAAAATTAAAATATTATGATATTTAAAAAGGTATAAATATTTAAAAATTGAAATCAAAATATTAGATATAGATGGTATATATTAAGGTGTTGTTTATTTTTCTTCAGAAGCTCTTCCCCACCTCTTCATCTACGCGCATGAAGACGAGGGAAGAGCTTTTGAGTGCGTAGATTGTTTGATTTTTGAAAGACGTTTCATTAAAAAAACGTCTTACCGAGGTCTGCATGGAGAAGATGTGGACTTACTACTTTTGAGGTCTTCTAACCTCTTCTTCATTTCCATCTCCCCCACCTCCCCCCCATCCGACCATTTCACATCCTCCCACCTTCCCCACCGACCGTCCCACCTCCCCAACTGATTCGATCAAAGAAGAAGAACTAAGGAGAAGAGACAATTGATCAACCAAGCTATCGATTCTTTCGTATTTCCACTATTAATACGCATACAACAACTAACAATAGTTCGTTAGGATCCAACCGTTAAGCTAACGACTTAACTAAACAATTGCAATTAACCCCTTTGCTTATGAATTTATTACATTTTCTACCCTCAACTATTCCCTATTCGTAACAATACTTCCCCGATCAAAACATTATTGACCTCAAGGATGGAATTCAGGGAAACGCAATTGGAATTCCTCCAAATCTTCCCAAGTTGCCTCTATAGCAGGTAAATGAAACCAGTGAACCAGTACTTGAGTTGATGCTCTATTACACTTCTTCACTAGTTTACGATCCAGGATAGCTCGAGGTTGCAAACATAAGCGGGGTTCCTCTGGAAGTGGAGTAATCTGAGAATGGTCCCCATGAGCTGCTTTGAGGAGAGAAACATGGAATGTAGAATGGATTTGTGAAGAAGAAGGCAAATATAGTCGATATGCCACCGATCCCACCCGTTCAATGATCAAAAATGGACCAAAGTAGCGAGGACCCAATTTTGAATGATGATGACGTCGTAACAAAGTCTGAACATAGGGGTGTAGTTTGACATAAACCCAATAACCAACTTGAAACGTGCGATCACTACGATGATTATCATCCATTTGTTTCATGCGGTTCCGAGCTTTATCCAAAGAAGATTTTAAATTGGCAATTTTTAGTTCGCGAGCCCGAAATAACTCTTCAACTGAAGCTAATTTGGAGTCATTAGGAATATAGGGAATATGTAAAGGCGGTTTGATGCCGTAAAGAGCTTCAAATGGAGACATGCCAATAGAAGAATGATGGGTGGTATTATACCACCACTCCGCTAACATTAACCACTTGTACCATAACAATGGAGTATCCATGACCATAGCTCCCAGGTAAGATTCTAAGCATCGATTAAGAACCTCAGTTTGACCATCGGACTGAGGGTGATAAGCTGTAGAGTAAGCTAACGAAATGCCTTGTAGCTTCGTAAAATCACGCCAAAATTGATTGAGGAACAAGGAATCTCGATCAGATACAATGGTGGATGGGCAACTGTGACATCCGTCACCTTAAGGTCCGTCAATTAACGTGATTATCTGTTAACATTTCCTTGATCGTTCATTCCTCATCCTTATTTACTCCTTGTGTGGATATCATACTTGCTTTATTATCTTTGTGCTTGTGTTTCCTTTGTGAGCGTGTGCTATGCTTAAAACTTTTACAAATTTCATCGTCCCTGTCACTAAAATATCATTTTTAATTAATATTATTGCTATTAATAAAACCATTTTCAAGTAAAAATTATCATTTATTACATTTTTATCATTAATATAACTAACCTAAATAAGTCGTTTTTAACCGAAACAAATTTGGGTTTTCGGGGAATTAAGTGCAGGGACTAAACATGTCATTTTGCAAACCTGGGATGGGTATATAAACCCCATTCCTAGCCATTATCTCTTTCATCTTCTTCACTTCTTCTTCTTCTTCTTCTTCTTCACATCATCTTCATCTTAGCACCAAAACGCTCATTTTGGTCTCGTTTTCGTCGTCTAGACTTCGTCTACAACTTAGTCTACTCCATCCTTGCAGGTAGACGACCTTGGTTGTCCATTTCTTGCTCGTTTTTTTGCTGTCCAAATCTAGGGTTTTGGGTGTTCAAGTCAACCCGAACATATGAGGTCGTGTGGGTGTGTGTGAAGTCTTTCTGTGTGTGCTTCTTGTTTGTGCGTGTTTGTAGTGTGTTTCTGGAAGTCCTTGGTGTGTAAAACTCATGCTCGGGGCAGCCGAAGGCTGCTCTGCACTTCAACAGTCGCGAACCTGCAGTTCAAGCGACTGGGTCTGTCATGCGATTGAGTCGTGCGACTGGGTGAGTCGTGCGACTGAGTCATGCAACTGTGTCATTCGGGCGACTGAGCTGTGCGACTGGGGATGTCATACGACTGAGACGTGCGATCAAATGAAAGGTGTGTGCGATTGAGTTAAGCGATCAAATGAGTATATGCGATTGTGCGTGTATCGCACGACTGAAGGTTCAATCGTACGAATGAAGGTTCAATCATACGAACGTAGCTAATTCGTACGAATGAAGGTTGATTCATGTGTATGGAGGTTGAGTCGTGCGATAGGGTGCTATGTGGTACGACTGAATGCCAGTCATGCGAATGAAGGCTCAATCGTACGAATGAAGCTGATTCGTACGAATGAGGGTTGATTCGTGTGAATGGAGAGTTGAGTTGTGCGTCTGGTCTTGTTGTGCGACTGAAGTTGTTGTGTGTGTGTAAATTCCTTCCGGTATGTCGGGTGATGTTGAGGTAACATTAACATAGTTGTCATTGCTCGTCCACAAAGATTAAAGTCAACGCTATCAACACGCAAATACTATTCCAAATCAAATCAACCTAACATTTTACAATTATCAATAACCCATTTGGGACAACAAATATTTAACAAGTACTTTCTTTTATAACAATGGGATCTTTACACGAATATCATCGGCAATGACGATAACTTCTAGTACTTGGATCTACATAAGATCTAATACGTGTGTCTGCTTGTGTGTGTTACCCATGACCGACCCGATGCAACCCGAACCGACCGAACGTTACTATTTGCTTTATACACATCATTAATGCTCAACATAACTGTCAATAGGTGTTTGACTGTCCATTACATACAACTGTTGGGAACTTTGATCGCACATACTTACCATTTAACAAGTGAGTTTCATGGCCTCTTTTATGCTTATACGACTTTTCAATCATTTACAAACTTGGGGGAAAAGTATGCTCACCCACTTTTTATGCTGTACACCATACATACAATTTACATACTTGGAATCAACGTGTTACTGTTTTATGAGTACTTATCTGATACATGCTTGAGTCTGTTGTGTGGTTCTTTCTTACAACCATTTAGTTCCAGTGTGGGAACCGACGGATAGATATTGGTAGTACTACTTGGGTTGACACCCCCACCCTTGTTCGTTGGTATACTAGTTAGTACCAACAGTCGCCAGGAACGGGCCTTGGGTGAATATATTCTGACAAGATCTTTGTGTACGTCTTTAGGTTTGGTTGTAAAGCTCATGCCATGTGATTTTGCTTACTTATAACTGTATTCACGGTACTCCGCAACGAACATTTTACAGCATCAATTACTCATTTACTATTTAAACCTGCGAGCTCACCAACAATTTTGTTGACCATTTTGAGCATATCTTTTTAGGTGATCATACTAATTGAAGATCTAGGTGTGCTGCCTTAGTGGAGACCCTAGGATGCATTTTGAGACTACACAATACTTGATAACATACATTTTGGAAACATTTGTTGTAGTCTGTTTAAACAATGATATTCTTTTGATACTTGTTCCCGGGATGTGGGAAATACATTACAATGCTTGTATCTTGATTATATGATCTTTTAACATGTTATGCTTATGGCTATGTTGTCGTGTATATTGACTAAACACGACACACGTCCCCTTGTTGTCGGGTGTCGTCATGACACGCTTGTCATCATTATTATATTGCATCTCTATCGCTTACCATGTGTTATGACGATCCCGTCTCGTTACATCCCCGTGTTTCCGCTTTTAGCAGGGGTGTGACAGCAACCATGCAATTTAAAAACGTTATCAAAGATCACTTGAGCAACTTGCGTGGCTGAATAAGGATGAGTAAGGCCAATAAAATGACCATACTTAGTGAATCGATCAACAACTACTAAGATAGAATCCTTGCCATAAGACTTTGGTAATCCATTAACGAAATCCATTGAAATAACTGAAAAAATGGACTTTGGAGTTGGTAACGGTTGTAATAAACTTGGGGTAGCCACCCTTTCATATTTACTCCGTTAACAAACTTGGCAGTCTTGAATAAAAGAACGAACATCGCGTGAACATTTCTTCCAATAGAACATTTCTTGTAATCGATGAAGGGTAGCAGTGAATCCCAAATGACCACCAATTTGTGAAGAATGACAAAGAATGAGGAGACCAGTGTGTATTTTGGGATCAGAGCCCACAAGAAGTTTACTCTTCCGAGTAAGTGTAGTATCATTCCAATGGAAATGCTTGATCAACTGCCCTTGTTGTAAAGCCATTAAAATTGGTTGCAAACTAACTTTGGTTGACCAACTTTGTTGAATACTGCTCCATAAAAAAGGATCAATAGAACTCATACTCAATTGAAAAAGATCTGAACCTTCTATTCGAGAAAGAGCATCCGCAACCTTGTTCGTAACCCCTTGCTTGTATCTTATCTCATAATCATAGCCAAGCAACTTTGTTAACAATGTTTGTTGTAGGGGTGTATTGATCTTTTGATCTAACAAAATTTTGAGACTTTTCTGACCCGTTTGAATGATAAAATGATTGGCGATCAAGTAATGATGCCAATGCTTGACAGCTAATAAAATAGCCAACAATTATTTTTCGTATACTGATAAAGCTTGCTGCTTTGGAGAAAGGCTCTTGCTAAGAAAAGCTAACGGGTGCCCCTCTTGCATTAAAACTACACCAAGGCCTTTAACAATGAAAGGCTTGGTGAAGTCGGGTAATGAAAGAACTGGTGAAGAAGAGAGGGCTATTTTCAATTGTTCAAAAGCTTGTTGAGCCTCCTGATGCCATGTAAAAGAATCTTTCTTGAGAAGATTAGTGAGAGGTCGAGCAATTGACCCAAAAGCTTTAATAAATCTTCGGTAATAACCATATAAGCCTAAGAATCCTCTTAATTGTTTCACAATTGAGGGAATGGGTCACTCAAGTATTGCTTTGATCTTTGAGGGATCAGTGGAAACTCCCTCACTAGTGATAATATGCCCCAAATAATCAACTCTAGTACCTACGAATGAACATTTGGATCTCTTGGCAACTAATGAATTGGCACATAATAGTTGAAGCACAGCAGCTAAATCGACTAAGTGCTCTTCCAATGTAGCATTATAAACGAGTATATCATCAAATAACACTAAAGTACATTTGCGCAAAAAAGGCTTAAATGTAGCGTTCATTAGTGCTTGGATCGTGGTTGCGGCGTTTGTTAACCCGAAAGCTAGCACAAGGAACTCATAATGACCTTGATGTGTGCGGAAGACAGTCTTGTCTATATCTTGAGAATGCATCCTGAACTGATGATACCCCGATCTAAGATCCAATTTGGAAAAGATAGTAGAACCCCCAACTCGTCTAACAGTTCATCAATAATGAAATGGGGAAACTATTTTAATTGTTGCTTTATTCAACCTCCTGTAATCCACACACATACGCCAAGATCCATCTTTTTTCTTAACCAAAACCACTAGGGCTGCAAAAGAACTAGTGCTTTCCCTGATGATACCCATATCCAACAATTCTTGAGTCATCTTCTCAATAATGTCTTTCTGAGCAACTTGATATCGGTATGGTTTAAGAGCAATTGGATTAGTTGTAACATCCGTCATTTTCCGAGCTAAAACCCAAACATGAACTTATTTTGGAACTTTCATACAATATAATTTTCTTTATTAACTTATTATATTTACTATAATGAATCATATGAATAAGAAGAGGCATCAATAAAAATAATAAAAAAATGTTTTTATTTAATTATTCTTTATTAAATAATTTAAACAAATTATAATAATTTTATAATTTGTAAAGTAAAGGTTATAAATTTATAAAGTTTGATCGTCATTTATGAGTTTCAACATAGAAATAATACTTATATTTCAATGTTTTTATCCAAAATTATAAAGTTTAAAGGTTTAACGTTAAACATGAGATTTTGAGATTAATGAATAATAAAGAAATTTATATATATATTATTTATTAGCTCAATAAAATTCTAATAGACACTAACTTAATTATAAAATGGGTTTAATAAGTTTTGTGTCTAGTTTGTACATTTTGAAACTTAATAGTTTGGACATAAAATAAATAACTATTAAAATTACAGGGACATAAGTGTAAATTTCTTATAAAACCCAACCCATCCCCATCGAACACCCCCGCAACTCCGGCCAACTCCAGCCATCGCTCCAGCGACACCCAAACAACCTAAATTCATCATTTTCATATGAAATAACCGGTCCTCAATCCTCGCGACCAAGGTTTGAACTATCGACTCCTGTTAATCCTAAAAATTCGACTGTTATGCCTTGAAAACCCGAAACCGAAGTACATTCATGAGCTAGATCGGTTTCAACCCAATTATGAACAAATTAATTGGATTAAACTACTAGAAATGCTTATACGATCGTTATGAGTTCGAATTTGCAATTAATTACATTCAAAAATCATACGGTTACCTAGATTCAAGACTCGAAACCCCCGAACTAATATTAAAATCGATGGACTAGAAACAGATCAAATTCAATCTGTATAATAGGGGAAAACATTCCTTTTGAATCCTTTGAACTTACTGCTCCTTCAATTTCATATAAAGTACACGCAATCATCAAGTTCGATCATCATCATCTTCTTCGGCTTGCAACTTAGTCGATGTCTACCTTTGGAGCATTTTCGAATACAATTGATAAGGGGCTTTCGTCTCTCATCACCTCTGGAAGCTTTAGCACTCATTAATCGAACCATATCAATAATAATTATACGGATTCGATCATCCTCATCAGACGCAACTCCATTCTTTTTAATTCGTTATCGATTCCACCTCAAAATAGTTAATTAAACACACTTGTACACTCGATTTCATTAGGGTATTAAAAGCTCTCAACTTATTTCAGCTATCATGATCAGATTGGGGTTCAATTTGAAATCGAATTGATTTAGGGTTCATATGAATTGGGGATTATTTAAAAAATGATTCATATTAATTAATTTATAGTTTAAAACAATATCTGGGCTTTGTCCTACTGGTTAACAACAGTCTTACACATGGGAGGTCAGGGGTTTGAACCCTACCTTTGCCATTTTTTGTTTTAATTGTTTTTCTTTTATATTTTTAATTCAAAAAAATTATTACTATTTTAATAAAAAAATAAAAATTATTTTGTTAACTAAAACATTTCTGAAATTATTAAGTTAATTTTTAAAGATATTTAAACTTATAATTATCCAATTTAATTGTTTTTATAAGAGTAAAAAGATTATAAAACTATTATTTAGTCATTATATGTTATAAATATATTATGGTTCAAATTTAGGGTTATTTCAAAACATTATTAATTTACATGTTAAATAATTAATTATTCAATTAGTTATTTAAATAATTAATCATTTAACCATAGTTAATAAATTTATTCTTTAAACTTTTATTTAAATTCTTGAAACTAATAAAACAATATTTTATACTTATTACTAAAAGTTGTATTATAAGATTTTTATAATAAATCATTAGAAGTTCACAACTATATAAAACGATTTTAAATAATTTTAAAGCCATCTAAATAGGTATTCAATTAAGTAACTTTATCAAATTTTAAATAAATAATTATTGAATTAGTTATTTCTTTTCACATCATACTTAAATTTTATTAATTCAACAAATTAAATTGTTGAATCATTCACTATCATTCTTAATTCTTAATTGGTTCATACCATATTTATTGAACCAAAACATAATTGATTGTGATATTATATTTTATTTGGTTTGATATTAAAACCCACAAATTCCAAATGAAACTCTAATCCATACTTACTCCAGAATCTTTTCTTTATTCTAATACCAAGACATCAAGCATTAGGTTGAATCATGAAGAAATCGTTGGAGCAATCTTATTTTCTTATTATTAACTTAAGTGCATCCTACATCTTGTGAGTTTTTCTTGCCCCTTTTTACATTTTGCACACTATTTTGGGATGAAACATGATACTTATATATCATACACTTATAAACATTTTAGACTTGTAATGCACTTACAATTCATCTTTATATTTTGTCATGGTTATTTGTATGTTGTAAGTGATTATATGAGATTCTAGAACCCGAATTTTACAAGTGGAAGGGGAAAAAGTGTACAATGCACTTATAAACGTAGTTTTATACAATCATTAATGTAACACCCCGAATTTTCTATTTAAACGAAAGGAAAAGAAAAGTAAATAGAAATAATAGAAACTTTGCACAAGTGGAAGGGGAAAAAGTGTACAAAGTACAAATCTTATTATTTTAAGATATTTAAGGGCATGGTCGCCCATATCAAGCAAAAAGCTGCTTTTGTTCTCGGAGGAAGAAAGAAGAGAGAGAGAGCCTCGGTTCTAGAGAGAAAGAGGAAAAAGAAGCTGAAAAAGGTAAGTCTTCTCTTCTATGAGCTCGGTTTCAGCTGGGTTTCGAGTTCTTGACTGAAGTTCTTGTTGATTAGTGTTTGTTTTCGGGATTTAAGAGCTGAATCGAAGGTGGGTCTCGAACTTGAAGAGTGTTACTCAAAGGCTGTTCAAGGTGAGTTTCTAGAACCCCTCTTTTACGGATTTTCAACTGATTTGGGGCTATTATGCATACTAAGTAAACGTTTTTAAAGAAATCGTGAATTTACAGCTTTATGTTCGTATGTTGTATGTACGCATGTATGTTATAGTGATGATTATGGGTTAGTGATGATGTTTAGCATGTTTAGATGGCCTTAGTATGTTAGATTTATGCTTGGGTATGCTTAGAATGATTATCGGGTGAAAATGGTAGTCTGGGAAAGGATTACAGAATGGTTCGATGAACATGAACAGGTGTTCATGCGCCTAAGTATTGGCCATGCGCCTAAACAGTGCCATGCGTCCAAAGTGATGGAAAAGGCTAAGTGTGGACCAAGCGCCTAGATAGTGCCCATGCGTCCCAAAGATTGAAACGGCTAAGTGTTGGCCATGCGCCTAAGCAGTGCCCATGTGCCTAAGCAGTGCCCATGCGCCTAAGCAGTGCCCATGTGCCCAAGTGAAATGTTTAAGTGTTGATGCGCCTGAACATGGCAGAAGCGCCCAAATAGTGCCCATGCGCCCAGATCAATTTTATACTTAGAAATTTATGCCCATGCGCCTGGAAGGTCCCATGCGCCCACTTTGGACTTGAGTTTTCCTAAGTGGATTTTAAGGGGTAATATGGGGAGATAAGCCCGGTTATGATGTGATGGCTTACGTTTGATGTGTGTTATGTATGTATGATGTTGCTTGTATTGGTGTATGTTTATGTATGTTCCTTATTATGTATGTATGTATGTCTTCCCTTGGCTTTGCGTTGAACGCTAATAAATATAATGAAAGTATTATGTAACGTAAAGTGGAAGATAACGAAAAGAGGAACGTAATGAATGAATGCATGCATGAATGAATGAATAAAGAGAGAAGTATAGAAAAGCTTGTACATAGGTGCACGGCTCTTAATGCCTTAAGCTTTACCGCGAGAGGTTCAGCAAATCCTAGAGTGTGCACGTTGGGGTTCCAGTCTTTGTGACTGACCTCTAGAGGTGTTACCCACGACGGTAGGGGTGTTGTTACGTACTTCGGTAGGGGTGCTGTTACCTACTTCGGTAGGGGTGTTGTTACCTACTTCGGTAAGGGTGCTGTTACCTACTTCGGTAGGGGTGTTACCCATGACGGTGGGGGTGTTGTTACCTACTTCGGTAGGGGTGTTGTTACCTACTTCGGTAAGGGTGTTACCCATGACGGTAGGGGTGTTGTTACCTACTTCGGTAGGGGTGCTGTTACCTACTTCGGTAGGGGTGTTACCCACGACGGTGGGGGTGCTGTTACCTACTTCGGTAGGGGTGTTACCCACGACGGAGGGGGTGATGTTACCTACTTCGGTAGGGGTGTTGTTACCTACTTCGGTAAGGGTGTTACCCATGACGGTGGGGGTGCTGTTACCTACTTCGGTAGGGGTGCGGTTACCTACTTCGGTAGGGGTGTTACTCACGACGGTGGGGGTGTTGTTACCTACTTCGGTAGGGGTGTTGTTACCTACTTCGGTAGGGGTGTTACCCATGACGGTGGGGATGTTGTTACCTACTTCGGTAGGGGTGTTGTTACCCGAGTTATGTATAACTTCGGGGGTGTGGCATAAAGCCAATCATAGTTATGAGGTGAGCTACTTTGTGTTGCAACAGACTCGGATGGAGTTCAATCCCTGTGAATGACTCGTATGTGATCTTTGTCGCATATCACGGTGTTGTATCAGTCTTCGGACATGAGTCGGGGGTTTGTGAGCAGGCCCCGGCACAGCACCAGTCTTCGGACTTGAGATATTGCAAGAGACAAGATTCGAGTAATAAAGAGTAATGAAAGAAAGATCATGTATGAAAGAACGAACGTATGAACAAACGTAAATGAATTATCGTAATAATGAACCGAACGGGATCCCTGTCATTCGACCTCAGTAATCGTGGCTGAGAGCCACGAAGAGGGTAAAGTCTGACCGGATCTAGAAAGAGAAGTGAACGATAATGTAATACGTTGAATGAACAAGCTAATGAACGTAATGACGAAGATAATAATGATATTATCTGTATGTACGTATGCATGATCACGAACGGTTGTAAAGTATAGTATGTTTTGAAATAAAGTAAAGAGCGGTTTTAACACAGAAAAGTATGTTTTATTATAAAACTAGAACTCACTCAGCGTCGCTGACTTTTGTATGCATGATAGTTGGCAGGTATATTTTGAGGCTGGCATCCGCATTTTGACATGTCATGTATTTTGAGATAGAAACAAATGTTGTAAATGACATGTTTTTAATTATAAATGAAAGTTTTAAATTCCGCTTCAAAATAAATATACGTTTTATAATGTTTTAAATGCGATGAACCACCAACTGTGAGATGCCCGGAAACGGGGGCCTTACAAGTTGGTATCAGAGCAAAAGTTTAAGTGAATTGGGTAAATATTTTGAAAAACCTAATCTTAAACTGAGAATGGGACTAAAAGGAAAAGGGATGCCAGTCCTAGTAGCTACGTGCCTGCAGGTAAAGGTTTTATGAAAACGTTTTATATAAGTTAATGTTAACCGGCATTATGTGCGCATGTTATGTGGCTTGTGTGCTTATGTGTAGATTTAGATACTGATGTAGTTAGGATATGAAATGCTTGGTGTATAAAGAGTAAAGTAAGTGGCTAATCGTAACTGGCCACTGTAATTAGGGACTTACTATACTTGACATAAACTGAGTTATTACCTCGAATGACCGCGTTAGTGTTTGAATCTTAAAGTGTGTTAGAAGATGGTTGGCGGTAGATCTTTGAAAGCTTCACGAGGTGGAGGTGGTGGTGGATGTGGTGCTGAACCACAGGTCACAAGAGGAAGGACTAGGGCTGAAAGAACAGCCCATGAGGAACCCGAGACTCCTCATCAGGAGGGCGGTGATGAGAATGCTAATCAGAGAGCCTCGATGAGAGAGGCGGTCCAGGAGGAAGTGCATAAGGTCATGCAGACGATCCTACCGTCTGTGGTGACCGAAGTTATGAAGGTTGTTAAAGATGGGGAGAGACAGGAAAGGGGTAGACCTTCAAGCGAAAGAAGACGACCCGAGACTGAAACGGTTTTCTTTGATGACGAAGAGGAAGAAGAGGAAGAGCATGCACCGGAGGCGGCACGAGGCTGTAACTATGGGGCGTTTCAACGATGCAAGCCCCCAACCTTTGATGGAAACGGCACTGCTGCTACTGCTCACCACTGGGTGAGAGAGATGGAAGCTGTATTGAATATCAGCGAGTGTCGGGAGGATCAGAAAGTATAGTTTGCCACTCACTCTTTTGTGGACTCGGCTCTGTGCTGGTGGGACAATATAGTCCAAGCCGAGGGAAGTAGGGCTATCGGGAGGATGAGATGGCCGAAGTTGAAGAAGCTGGTGATTGAGGAATTCTGTCCTCATCGTGAGATGGATAAAGTTGAAAGGGAATTCCTCCAGCTGGAGGCGGGAACCCTAACACATCAACAGTACACCACGAAGTTCAACGAGATGGCACGTCTGGTGCCGGATCAGGTGACACCTCTTTCATGAAAGATCAAGAGGTACATTCAGGGCTTGCCGGCGGACATCCGTAGGCACATGATCTCCGCCCGACAGAGCACGTTTAGGTCGGCAGTTGACCTGGCGGGAAGATTGTACGATGAGCGGGGGGATATGGTGATGACAGACGAAGGGGAGGAGCGAGCCTATGTTAAGAAAGGGAAAGGAAGGCGAGACAATGATGGTGGACTTGGGTATGGAGGTACGACATCGAGGGACGATAATCAGGAGAGAATGGAAAGAAAAGGAGAGATTTGCAACAAGTGTGGCAAAGGCCATGACGGGGAGTGCAAGTGGGGACTGAACGTTTGTTTTCAGTGTGGAAAGGAGGGCCACAGAGCGAGGGACTGTCAAATGGATAAATGCTACGACTGTGGCAAGACAGGACACATGAGCAAAGACTGCAAGAAATCGAAGGTAGGAAGTTCCGGTACGAGGAAGAAGAACAGAGGGTGAGGGCTAGAGCCTTCGCTATGACCGGGAGGAGGCTAGGTCAGACTCCGAGGCAACGTCAGGTACGTTTTGCAAGTTTAGATTATTGCATCTATGCTTTAATTTTGCCGCTAGTAGTAGTTTCGTTGCCGCTATTTTCTGTGATGTTGCACGTTAGGGGTAGGAAGATCGATGAGCCCTTCGATGTAAGAATTGCTATTAGTAAGTCTACCAGGTTACCTAATGCCCTAGAGGATTGCACGATAGAATTGAGAGAGAGCGCTTGTTCCTGCACGACGGTGGGGGTGTTGTTACCTACTTCGGTAGGGGTGTTGTTACCTACTTCGGTAGGGGTGTTACCCATGACGGTGGGGATGTTGTTACCTACTTCGGTAGGGGTGTTGTTACCCGAGTTATGTATAACTTCGGGGGTGTGGCATAAAGCCAATCATAGTTATGAGGTGAACGACTTTGTGTTGCAACAGACTCGGATGGAGTTCAATCCCTGTGATTGACTCGTATGAGATCTTTGTCGCGTATCACGGTGTTGTGTCAGTCTTCGGACATGAGTCGGGGGTTTGTGAGCAGGTCCCGGCACAGCATCAGTCTTCGGACTTGAGATATTGCAAGAGACAAGATTCGAGTAATAAAGAGTAATGAAAGAAAGATCATGTATGAAAGAACGAACGTATGAACGAACATAAATGAATTATCGTAATAATGAACCGAACGGGATCCTTGTCATTCGACCTCAGTAATCGTGGCTGAGAGCCACAAAGAGGGTAAAGTCTGACTGGATCTAGAAAGAGAAGTGAACGATAATGTAATACGTTGAATGAACAAGCTAATGAATGTAATGACGAAGATAATAATGATATTATCTGTATGTACGTATGCATGATCACGAACGGTTGTAAAGTATAGAATGTTTTGAAATAAAGTAAAGAGTGGTTTTAACACAGAAAAGTATGTTTTATTATAAAACTAGAACTCACTCAGCGTCGCTGACTTTTGTATGCATGATAGTTGGCAGGTATATGTTGATGCTGAGGAGTTGCAGGCATGGATGCAAAAGCTACTGGGAGCATTTTGAGGCTGGCATCTGCATTTTGACATGTCATGTATTTTAAGATATAAACAAATATTGTAAATGACATGTTTTTAATTATAAATGAAAGTTTTAAATTCCGCTGCAAAATAAATGTACGTTTTATAATGTTTTAAATGCGATGAACCACCAGCTGTGAGATGCCCGTAAACGGGGGCCTTACAATTAACTATTGGTAGCCTGGCAACATCTTAGATCTTTGGGCCTGATAAGCCTATTTGGTGCTAAAGCCGAGGTATTGTTGGCTCCTGATGATGTATGCTTGTTCATCATGGGAACCAAATACATTTAGCCAATCTTATATACTTGTAATCAAGTCGAGGTTTGGTTGTAACGATATGTGTTCTATAACATTGCTGCTTATAACCTATGATATGAATTGCTACTTGTAACCTTGTTATATTATGTATGAAAACCTTAGAAACTCACCAATTATTTTTAGTTGACCTTTTATTTTCATCATATTTCAGGTTTGATGCTTGAAGATCTTCTTGTGCTCATATAAGACTTGGACCTAGTTTAACTTAACATGTTATTTCTTTGTTTGGTGCTTTGTATTGTATGAACTTATTTTTCTTGTAATGTTTTAATAAATAATGATATTTAATAATATTTCAACTTAATTAGTTCCATGTGCTATGAGCAATCGTCTCCTATTCATCCGTTCCGATGATTCCATCGTCGGTCGGGGTGTGACATTAGTGCCTTCTTTTAACACTATTTTGTGGTCACATAGAACCACGACAACCCCAATCGTCAAGGTTCGTTGGGAAAATAAACGTGGCGCTGAATTTACTTGGGAACGTGAGGAACACATGAGGAAAAGATACCCATTCTTATTTGTATAGTTTCATTTCTTTTAATTTCGGGACGAAATTCTTTTAAGTTGGGGAGACTGTAACATCTCGTATTTTCGTTAACTAAAAGTTAACTTCGTTTACTCTTACAAGGGTTATTTTTGTCAATTTTGAAACTTGCGTGTTGTTTGTGCTTATTCTTTGTTGTAATTGGGTTTTTATGAAATGTTAAGTATGAATAATAATAATAAGGTTAATATTAATAAAAGTAAATATAATAATAAGTAATAATAATGAATAATAGTATTAGTAATAATAAGATTACTTTTAATATGGTTATTTATAATTTATAATGGTTACTAAACTTAACCATATTTAAAATATAAACATAATTTAAGTTTGAGGGTTAATTTGTCATTTTAGAAACTTGAAATAGAACTTTATGCATAAAATAATAGAAAATCAAAGTTGAGGGACCAAAGGTGTAATTTATCAAAACCCCAAACCACCCGCCCTTTACCCCGTTTTTCCGGTGACCTCGCCGGCCGGGCTCCGGCCAAGTCCGGCGAGGCACCAAAACCGCCAAAAAACGATGTTTTTTTGATCTAAAACCGTCCCCAAACCGTTCTTGAACACGATTCGAACACAATCATGGACTTTAATTGCGTTTAAACATCGGTTATGAACCCAATCGATTGATTAACCGAGCGTTTTTAACCATATAGCCGTTCGACCATTAAAACTCAATAATAACCAAATTAAATGATTCTTAATCAAACGTCTAAGTAGTCTAAAGCTTCTATCAATTCCAATTGCACCTGAAGCAACACAAACAACGAATCCAATTTCCTTTTTTTTCGCGACCTGTAACCTTACCAAAATCCAATCTCCGAACGAATTGAACCAAAATCAACATAGGGCTTCGCATCTGGATCATCATTCGAGGCTATCTGCAAGTTTAATTGGATTATCATTGGGGATTTTCTCATCCACTGTGTACTACGACCACGACTTGTTCTTCGATTAGGATTGCTTCAATTCGAACTTATTCGGGTAAATTACATTCATGGTTATGCTCGATTAACCATGGGAAACAAAAGCCCCATGGTTAATTTGGTTATCAACATCGTTTAGATGATCAATTTGGTTCGGATCTAAACTAGGGTTCTTGAGGTTGGGGAACTTGGTGTTAAAAGGAAATGGAACCGAGTTATACCGCGGCTGGAAGCCATGGTACACCGGTTCACAACACACCCTTGCATTCAAGAGGTCCCGGGTTCGAACCCGGGCACCCTCTTATTTTTTAAAAAGCCTTTTTAGGCCTTAATTCTTTACTAGAAAATTTCTATAAATTACAAAAAAATAATTTTCATAAACTTTTAACCTTTAAATTAACAAAATGATTTTCTGTAAATTTATTTTTATAAAAAAATACCTTAATATTTAATTATTAAATTTTAATTATTGTTATAAGAATGAGTTTATGTAAAAATTAAATTTTTACTTGAATCAATAACAAATCGTACACCTTCTTCGATTAAAGTTATATGATACTCAAACTAATAGCAATGAATTTACAATTTTGTAAGAATATTTCCTTATTTTGCAAGTGGCTAATCGTAACTGGCCACTGTAATTAGGGACTTACTATACTTGACATAAACTGAGTTATTACCTCGAATGACCGCGTTAGTGTTTGAATCTTAAAGTTTGTTAGAAGATGGTTGGCGGTAGATCTTTGAAAGCTTCACGAGGTGGAGGTGGTGGTGGATGTGGTGCTGAACCACAGGTCACAAGAGGAAGGACTAGGGCTGAAAGAACAGCCCATGAGGAACCCGAGACTCCTCATCAGGAGGGCGGTGATGAGAATGCTAATCAGAGAGCC